>CM028682.1:10507500-10987500 GCA_016760335.1 Gastrodia elata | reverse complement strand
GCAGCCACCCCGGCCAGCCGTCCGGCCACCCATTTCGACCTCTCTCCGTTATTTCGGCAATCCTAATCCTAAGGTAAGAAGAGAAGTTTAAGAAAAAGAAAAAGGGAGAAGAAAAGAGGAGATGGAAAAGAGGAAAATGAGGGGAAGCTTTGCTAATCTTGTTACTCTATACTTATTAAATCATTGCTATAAAATTTATATTTAGTCATTCATATTTTTATCATTCTCATTAATTAATAATGGGAACAATACAAATGTTATAAAAATGACTATTATTTCTATTTTGTCAATTTCAATTCAGTTATTTCCATTCTGATTTTATTATCATAATCATAACACTATAATGAATATAGCTGCTTTAATAGCAACAAAAAACAAATCGGACTTCAATCTTAATAGAAAAATGGAAGAAGAACAGAATGATAGTAAAGATGAAAAATGACTCTTAAAATATTGGATTAAAAAGCTAACTTAAGATATCCAAATCTAAATGCAGATTCAAAAGTCGAACTGTCAAACTTGGATCTTAAAGAACAAATGTACACAGTACATGACATGTATTACATTTTGGACTTTTACTGCTGCTTAGCTTCGCGTATTTGCTTTGTGCCAAATTCATTTGAAGCTTGGTTGGTTTTTCGGAGCCAACGTGGTAACATTCGGGGGTTACTGGAAAATAACATCAGTAACATTAATGCTTGGTTGGTTGTTAGAAATCAACATTCTTTTCATTCGGGGGTTACTGAAAAATGACATCAGTAACATTAATGCTTGGTTAGTTGTTAGAAATCAACATTCTTTTCATTCAGGGGTTACTGGAAAATGATATCAATAACATTAATTCTTGGTAGGTTGTTAGAAATCAACATCATTTTCATTTGGGGGTCACTGGAAAAATGATATTAGTAATATTTGTGGTGGGTTACTGGAAAAATGACATCAGTAATCTACATTTTGTTATAATACTTGTTACAGGAAACTTTTATTTATTTTACACTATTACCTTACTTTTCCTGCATTTTTATCTTTATATCTGCTAATCGCATATTTGCTTTTATAAAAACGTAATATATTTTGTTTTCTGTAGTACTTAGAGTATTATCTAATTACTGGGAATTTCAATTCCGGTATTGGTTTATGTACAATACCAGGTCAGGTACTCCTGGGAGAGCTTAACCAAGAACCTTGAAAATTTATACTGGCGGAAGAATCTACGGTGCAACTTTTATTTTTTTCTTACTTTTTCAAAATTCATCTCGTGTTCTAGCAGATAAACTTTGTCAGAAGTTTGTTGGCTACATTGTAAAAATTTGAAATATTATTAAATGAGAAACGTCTTATGATTTTTATATGTGCTCCTTTTCTTACTCAAATTGCTCAATATGAACATGCGGTATGTGACAACCCGATGTCGGAATGGTTTCTGCCGAATCGGCGTTGGGACATCACAGATGTTGTCGGGCTCTAATGCAATTCTAGGGTTCGTGAATGTTTGTGAATGCATATTTTTTTTTATATGTATTCGGAAATTTAAGCACTTTTCACGTAACCGCTTTAGATCAGTTAAGCTTCAGCATTTGCCTGCAGAAGATTCCACAATAATTTGAAAATAAATTTCGTTGGTAATGGGGTATCGTGAGTCACGAACAGGAAGAGCGGTCGGCACTGGTTCCAGATCAAAGGAAAGGCACCGGTCCGAAAAGGTAATTCGCACTTTGAGCTGTACTTGCCATGCGGGTGTGTTCGGAGACGTTTCCGTTCCGAAACCACTCGCAGCGACCGGATATAGATTTGCGCTCATACAAACAATTTCTACCTGAAAATCGCACGATAAAATAATTAAATAAATTTAGTTTTAGGGTTTGGGAAGAACAAACATACGCCGGTTTAAACCGGGAGCGAGAAGGGTGATCCAAGTAGATTTCTTGCGGCGGCTGGATAACTGTGGCGGCTGGGCAGCGGCGGTAGGAGCAGCGGCAACAGGTGCAGCAGCGGCGGCTGGGCAGCGGTGGTGGCTGGGCAGGGGCAGCAGGGGCATCAGCGGCGGTTGGCAGCGACAGCAAGGGCAGCAGCGGCGGCTGGCAGCGGTAGCGGCGGCTGGCAGCGGTAGCAGCGGCTGTTCTGCAGGGGAGAAGTCCGAAGGCAGCAAGGGGAAGGGTCCGGAAGGTGGCGGCTAGGGTTTGGAGAGGGAGAATTTGGAAGCTAGGGTTTCTTCGGGGTGAACAAGAGTCGTTCTCGCTGTTTGGAGAAAATTCAGAATTTCTATTTATCAAAACTGAAATTAACATACATGTTTTTGGTATTTATAATACTCTCAAAGCAATCTAGACCTTAGAGTACTTTTAATAAACGATCAGAGGGCTAATATTCGTCCCTCTGATTAATACATGAAATGGGTGAAAATAAATGCGAAAATAAAACTGAAACAAACGAAAATAAATGCATAAAATGAAACTGAAACGTCAAGGTCGGTACGGGTTCGGGCGGGCTCGGCAGCGGGACCCGCGTCGAAGATGTTCCCCATCACCAGTCTCATGGTTCTGGCTTTGCCCATCATAACTGCTAACATTGCTTCATAATATCATAAATATAAACATGAAACATGAATTTTTATGCAATTACTGCGATCACCATTTAAAAATTTGGCATGTGACAAAAAAATATTATTTTGCAGGATTCATGATTATCTTTTATTTTGAGCCCGCCCGGACCCGTACCGGCCTTGACGTTTCAGTTTCATTTTATGTATTTTCGGCTGTTTCAGTTTTATTTTCGCATTTAATTTTGTCCATTTCATGTATTGATCGGAGGGACGAATATTAGCCCTCGGATTGTTTATTAAAAATACTCTAAGGTCTAGATTGCTTTGAGGGTATTATAAATACCCAAAATCTGTATGTTAATTTCAGTTTTGATAAATAGAAATTCTGAGTTTTCTCCAAACAGCGAGAACGGCTCTTGTTCTCTCCTGGGAAAACCCTAGCTTCCAAATCCTTCCTCTCCAAACCCTAGCCGCCTCCTTTCGAACCCTTCCCCTTGCTGCCTTCGAACTTCTCCCCTGCAGAACAGTCGTTGCCACCGCTGCTGCCCTTGCTGCCGCTACCCCTGCCGCCACTCGCCACTGCCAGCCGCCGCCGCATCCCAGCCACCGCTGCCCAGCCGCCGCTGTCCAGCCGCCTCCACTGCTTAGCCACCGCTGTCCAGTCGCCGTAAGAAATCTACTATGATCACCCTTCTCGCTCCCGGTTTGAACCGGCGTATGTTTGTTCTTCCCAAACCCTAAAACTTAATTTTTTTAATTATTTTATCGTGCGTTTTTCGGGTAGAAATTATTTGTATGAGCGCAAATCTAAATCCGGTCGTTGCGAGTGATTTCGGAACGGAATCGTTTCCGAACACACGCGCATGGCAAGTATAACATGAAGTGCGAGCTACCTTTTCGAACCAGAGCCTTTCCTTTGATCTGGAACCGGTGCCGACCGCTCTTCCTATTCGAACTCACGATACCACATTGCCAACGAAAGTTATTTTCAAATTATAGTGGAATCTTCTGCAGGAAAATGCTGAAGCTTAACTGATCTAAAGTGGTTGCGCGAAAAGTGCTTAAATTTTCGAATACATTTAATAAAAAAATCTACATTCACAAACATTCACGAACCTTATGATTGCATTAGAGCTCGGCAACACCTAACCTTAGTGTTGCCCTGCATCAGCTGGGTTCATAAAAATGCATTTATGCATAACCTTCACCTGGGCCCTCTTAAAGGCTCCAGATAGCAACAGACATGCAATTAAGCATAATCTTCAGCTGGGCCCCTCAAAGGCTTCAAATGACACCTTTATAACTCTTGAGGACTAGCCTCGCCCCTAACCTATTCATGCTCCATTTCAGAACTTTTTTGCAACATTTATAAGATACATAAATATCATTTTATTTCTCTTACATCATTAGTAGTAAGAATAACACTTTAAATAGCAATACAAAACATGCTCAAAGCGATGCTTAAGCAGCAAATAAATGTAAAAAATATAAAAATAAAATCTAGTGTATTTTTTGTGTTTGACTTAATAAGATGAATCATTCACAAATTCGATGTGTCTGCAAAAGTTATAATTGAAATTCTAATAAATCTTGAAAGTATTTGCTTGTTCTATGAAAGTTAATATTTTTATTTATAAGCTTTTGGTTAATTATGAACCTTGTGATTCTTTGTTCCTCTTGATTTATGACGCATATAAACTAACTTTGGCTAAGAGTTTATCCGAGTTAATTTAGAATAATTTGAAAATTAGTATGACAATTCATGTATTCTTAAACCCCAAGTGAGCTTTCTCTATAAGTTTGAATTACGACATAGGGTAAAAAGTATTGTTTTTTTAATAGAGCATTGAAACCTTCATATACCAAATTGCACACATATTGCAAATTGATTATAATGGAAAAATCCTTGATTTCATCATTAATAATTGAGTACAAATTTAATGAAATTGTATATCAATTATAAATCTCTAGCTTAAGAATTTTGATTCTATGCTAAAATACTTGCATCTTATTATTGAACAAGCTTCAACTCAAAACAGTTAGTATTTTGATATTATAACTAATAAAAACTCCAAGGTTACATCAAATACTAAGTTAATTGCAATTGGATCTTAAATCCCAATAAAACTAATATGAAAGATTGACTGTATTCACGGATTGCTCCCCATAATACTCAGACTAATTACTGAAAGTTATCACAGAATTCAAAAATAAATTTCATTTTAATTCTTAATAAGTTTAGCCTACTAGAAAAGATTTTGATATAACAAATAATAAGAAAAAAAAGTGAAATAATATTCCAAAGCAAATCCTTGGCTATTTGATTTTAATTATTCTGATTTTATCCTTCTAAAAAGAATCGAACAGAGGAGAGGAGAGGAGGGTTCGTACCTTATACTCGGTCGAATGCAGAGAGGGAATGTCCCCCCTACACCTATTTTCCCCCTCCCTCTCCCTTTCTCTCTTCTCTATTTATGCTCCCCCATTCCCTCCTCCCCACAGCAACCTCCCCTCTCCCTTCTCTCCTAGCCAGCCCACAGCAGCAGCCCCTCCTCCTCAGCCCTGCTGGCCAGCCAGCAACCTAGCTCCTCCTCAGCCCTTACCAGCTTCCAGCAAGCAGCCAGCAGTTGCCCCCCTGCCAGCCCTGCAACAGCCCCAGCCAGCCAGTCGCCGGCCACCCAGCTGCCCCGGCCAGCCAGCAAGCCGCCGACCATCCAGCAGCCCCCTCTTGCTGTTGCCAGCTAGCCCTCTTGCTGCAGCTATCCCGGCTAACCATCCGGCCACCCTTTTCGACTTCTCTCCGTTTATCGACGATCCCAATCTTGAAGGTAAGAGATACCTTCTCTTAATTTTTTAATGTTGTAGGAAAATGAGTTCTAACGCATAGTGTATTTGGCGAAGTGGCAAGCCAAGTCGAGCTTAAGTTTGGCTCCGGCTTGAGCTTGAACTCAATTTCTTAATTGAGCTCAAACTCGAGCAAATAAGCTTACGAGTTGATTAATTTGTAATTAATAAATAAAATGACTTCTCCATGATGAATTATCATTTAAGGAGAAAAACTATAAAATATCAAACAAAGCTTATAAGAAGATAATATTCCTAAAAATATTGGCTAAGTACTAAAATATCAAAAACTTAAATACAGATTGAGCAAACTGTCACTCATCCGAACTTAAAGAACAAAAGGTACCCAGTACATGACATGTATTACATTTTTGCACTTTTACTGCTGCTTAGCTTCGCTTTGGAGCCAAATTCAAATTGAAGCTTGGTTGGTTGTTCGGAACCAACATGGTAACATTCGTGGCTAGTTACTGAAAAGATGACATCAGTAACAGCATTCATGATTAATTACTGGAAAAATGACATTAGTAATAGCATTCGTGATCAGTTACTAGAAAAATGACATCGGTAACGACATTTGTGGCTAATTACTGGAAAATTGCATCAGTAATAGCATTCGTGGGTTGTTACTGAAAAAATGACATTAATAACAACATTCGTGGTAGGTTATTGGAAAAACGACATCAGTAACCTACATCTTTGAGCTAATATCTTTTGCAGGAAGTTAATTATTTTGTGCACTTTTACCTTATTATTTTTCATGCCTCTTTATTTTCGTAAAACACATCTCTGCTATTATAAAATGTAATACTTCATTACTTACTGTAGTACTTAGAATATTATCTAATTACTAGGAATTCCAATTCCAGGTCAGGTGCTTCTGGGAGAATATGCGCAAGAACCCTAATGCTTAAAAATTTTCCAAACTTGCTGATAGATTCGCGACGTTGTTTTGCTTATCTTTTTTTTTTTTTATTTATCACTTTTGTACGAGGAGTACGATGAAAGATCTTGTAATATGAAATATTGAAATAAATGAGAAATATCTTTGGCTTTCGTATGTATGCTTCTTTTTCTCCCAAGTTACTCAATATGATCCTACGGTATGTGAACACCCGATATCGGAACGGTTTCCGCGGAACCGGCGTCGGGTCATCACAATAAGGCATGCTATCTTGGGCATTTTAATAGATGTTAGCCTCATTACATGCTTTTGGGCTATGGTCTAAATGGAAAGGTCGTAGTTTTGGGCATTCTAAAGGATGCAAGTCTCAATCCAATCTATTTTTGTGCTAGCACTTCCGCTAACAATCCCTCCAACCCACGTTAAAATTAAAATACACAACCCAAAACTCTAATTTTCAACGTTTGCTTGTAAACTCTGTCTTTAAATGAAATCATTAATTTTGCACGCTTCTGAACCTCTAGTGACATCATCTCTAAACCTTGATTGCTTTGCAATGCTAAACTCTTTAAATGGTATGACTGACCCTCTGCCAGTTTATGGGTTGAGTTTTTGATATATTCTGCATAGTCTGCTTGAGATAACTAAAGATGAGACTACTCATTGTTGCTAATTAGAACTTTTGGATGCTACGGATAAAATTTCTTTTGTCATTGATATATTGGATCAAAAGTCAAAACATAGGATTATGAAATCATAGGATATTGATCAAGTTTCATTTTCACCCACCCCCAACCTTAAGCTATCCTATATTTATTCTATCATTGTAGAATAACACTATTTAATTGATATATAAATTTAACAACTATGAGGGGAAATTAACTATGGGTGCTTGTGCCCTTGGGAAATCTTCAATCATATATTTAAAGAAACCATGATCCATTCAATGTACTCGAGATTTAGTTAAAACTCAGATTGATTTCAAGGAAGTCTACTTCTAAAATCTAATATACTCGAGATTTTACTCTTTTATGGGCGATCAGCAATTATATTCTTGCTGTTGTTGCCGTTGTTTTGCATCAGCCTTACCTTTCAATGTCTCCTCGGTTTCATCTTGCGTGATTCATTATTGACCAGAACTCCTTTATACCGGCTGCACATGACTTGATAATAACTGCTTGCCAAATGGGATAGCTGTGTTGTGTTGGACTCTCGAGTTTTTTTTAAAAGATAATTCCTTTGCCATTCCTGGTGTTGAAAAGAAACCGAGTAGATTACGGAGCCTGTTGGGGCCTTAAACATTTCCTTATATCGTTTTTAACCACTTTATTCTCTCCAGCCAACATGATAAATTTTTGAATGATCTGGGCAACATGAATTTTGTGATTAGCTGCATAAACATTTTAAACATTGTATTTTTTAGTCTAGATGTAAATTTTTTTCAGATATGACTATACATAATGTTGCATCATTACAAGATCTTTAACACTTGCATACAAGGTCTTCAGCTCAAATACAAGAATATTTGAATGAAAAAATATTAATTTAAGCTCTGGTTGGGATACTTGCAATTGTCAAAGAAATAAGTATATAAATCTATTGCAGAGAAACTTGTTGCTGCTGTTTAAATGCACTACTATTCTACTGCTGCGCACGAAATTAATGGCCAACAGAAAGTAGCCAGAGACTGCACATTAGAAACTGCTAAAAAATTGCATCCTGAGGCGTTTGCATCTTAAATAAGCAAACAGAGCAGTTCCTCAAATGATAAAAATCATACAGATGAGAGTTTCTTATAATAACATAACTTTATGTACTTTCCTAACATTAGAGTTCTGTTTTATTAATGTTGTATGCATTGTTGCAGGAAATACCACAACATGTTCTAAAAGAAAAGGATGCAGTCGGCTCAAGTAAAACAACACTGCGCGATCCTTGCGGAAGATCATGGCAAGTGGGCATTAGGCAGCGTGTGGGTGGCCGCATGTTTTTGGGTCGCGGCTGGTGCCACTTTTGCATAGCAAATCAGCTGCAGGAAGGCGACATATGCAACTTTGAGCTTGTTTGTGGGATTCGAGCGATGAATGTGCAGATTCGCCGGCCTGAGCTGTGAAAAAAATATGCTAGCTTTAGGTGAAGTGCCCTTATTGATTAAAATTTGCACCATATCATTTGATTGTTTCATGATTCTTGGCTATTTTATTTTGGGTGCTCGTCTTATATGTAAATATATGCGTATAGTTCGGAGGATGCTAGTGGCACTTTAATGCTGATTTTCCCGCTTTGTAATATTGTGTGTGTATGCTATTGAAATGCAAATATTTTGGATGGTTGGTTGTCTTGTGACTGAAGATCTTAGATTTGAATTTGTGATAGATAGAAATTTTATTTGTTACATGTTTGCTTTTTTAAAGTTTATCTTCAAAGTTTTCTTTTAATGCAATTTTTTTATACAAACCTTTATGTTTGCACAGTGCGCTGGAAAACTGAACTCATCAAAGCAGGTCTCAGCAATAAGGTATTGGGAACAGTAGCACGCAGCACAAAAGTGAAGCAGATTCATTTACATATAGAACCATAAAGGTTTTGAAAGGCTTAAACTACTGATCAGATTAAACAAATAATCATCACACAGGAGGTATATCCATGAAATAAGCGAAATCATTGAACAATAACTAAAATCACTCTCAACAAATGTTGACAAATTTCTAGCTATCATTGAGTTCGAAAACATCATGAAATTAATCTTATCAGAGCTATTCCAAAATAAATCTGACGAGTATGTAATTTAGAATGATTTGAACATTAGACCAAATGAAGGCAATGATACTTACTCTTATCGTCTTATTATGATATTTAGGTTTGTTTCTAGCCACCCAAATAGCCCATATACATGTCTATGAGATTATCCCCCCATGAAGTTTCTTCTTGCAATCATTAACATTATTTCATATACTAAGAAAAGAATTAATATCAATAAAGAGTTGCAATTGTGAAAAATATTATTAGTGTCCCAAACAACTTTATTGATTCTATTATCAAAAACCTCTAGTGATTCCAAATTGAAACAACATTGGCATTTAGATGCAATTTGGAATCATTTCTTTTACATTTCATAATCCACACTAATAAAATTTTTAAATACTCTCCTAGTGGATAGGCTAATATAAATAGGATTGTGCTTGTTCCAAAACTAATAATTAATAATAGGGTTTGTGCTTTTTGAACAAATGGCTAACTACAAATAAAATAAATTTATTATGAAGCGCTAAATCAGAGATAGCCATTTTAGTATACCTTATAGTGGAATTGAAAGGGTTAAGCTCAATAATGAAATAGTTTGAAAACCAGATTTGTAATAAGATTCCAGCCACTAGTCTGACTAAAACAATTTGTAACATGCCACTTAGGAAGAATGGGATCAACTTTATCAGCAGTAATGCTTAGAGAAGACCAGTTATCAAACCAAAGAGAGATAATATCATCAATAGTATTCCAAGAGATGAGATTTTCCATAGTATCTTTACACTCAAGCGTTCTCCTTCAAATGATAGAATCATTAAGCTTAGGGAGGATAGTGTTTGGGTGTTTAGTTGCACAATATTAGCTGTAAGATTTTACTCCAAATAGTATTTGAAGTTCTAAACTTCCACTATAATTTAAAGGAGAAAGCGTTATGAACATCTTCAATTCTAATACCAAGTCCATCCTTTTGAGAAGGAAATATGATATCATCTTAGTTAGTATGAATTTTCTTAGCAAGTGGCATAGCTTCTACCCAATATATGGGGATGGTGTTAAGGACATGCTTGATTAAGATCAACATACTCCCAGGGGAATGATAGGAGTGCTCCCAACCCTTTAATTTGTTACAAATTTTCTTAATAAGCATTTTGTGATGAGAGTTTTTGTTATGACCATTGAAAATATGAATTCAAAGATAATTAAAAGGGATTTTATCTTTTTTAAACACATGCTTCTCAATAAAATAATTTTGACTATGCAAATAAACTTTTGTGCTAATAAAGAATTGATATTTTTTGACACTGATATTGAGACCTATATCAACTTGAAGGGATTGGAGGAGGATGGAAATTTCATTAATGGACCGTTTATCCCCGTTAGTGAAAATAACTAAGTCATTTGCATAATTTAGATGAGTGACCAAAGCTTTGCCAATCACATTAAATTTCAAAGGCTGATCTTGGAAAATTAATTGATCAATGTTTCTGAACCAGTGACAACTATAAAAAAAATAGGGGATAAAGGGTTTCCTTATCTCAAACATCTCCCATATTTGAAAAAACCTTTGGCGGAGTCAATCAAAATGGAGAACCACACATTATTGATAAGGTTTTTAACTTTTAAAGTTAAATTATCATTAAAATTGAAATTGTGTAAAGAGAAAATCAGGAAGTTCAAACTGAATTTGTCATAGGCCTTTTCTAAATCGATCTTGAGCAATAAATTATGGCATCTTTGCTTTTTTCTTAATGCCGTGAAATATTTATGGAACAACAAGAATATTGTCTTTAATATTTTTATCAAGAATATAACCACTCTGATTAGTATCAATAATGATAAGAAGGAATTTTTTCAAAACCATTAACCATAAAATCTTTAGGGGATTTAGAAAAGGATGAAGACATACTAATGGTGGGTCTAAAAGAGTTCTGCCAAATTCTCTTACGTGCCTTGTGGATAAGAAAAATAGCAGTATGGGTGAAATACTTTAGAATATGAACACTACAAATAATTCCCTAATAGATTTATAACAATCATATCTGATAACATTTCAAAAATTTATGTAAAATTCAATGAAAAATTCATCCAGGCCATGGGTAGAATTATTTTTAAGAGATTTCACCACTTGCCAACTTTATTCATGATCACGTGGCTATTAATCAACAAGGGAGGAAGAGTAAGATGATGAGGGTGATGACAATTAATATCTTCCCTATAAAGATCAGTGAAATAAAAATAATACAATCAAGAATTTCTAATCATTCCATAAGACTCACAAGGGTTATCCTAAGAGCTAGCACTAGTTTTTTCACAATCCTCTTTACTAAGCCAAAAAAGATGAGATCTAAGAGATTTAAGCCAAGCCCTTATTTCTTTCCATAATTTGAAAATGATATCCTTATGATTAGAAGTTGAAAAGTTTATGGTGCAATTTTTAACAGGGGAAATACATTTAGTATACCATTATTAATAAGAAACATATCAAGCTTAGCAAAATTCCTACCATTGGTCCATGTAAAAGAAGCATTAGACTATTTCACATCAACAAACTAACAATTAAGAATAGCATAATTAAAATCTAGAGTTGATAAAGAATGATTGTAAGCCTAACCTTTGTACTCATTATGGTGAGTCACTGCATTAAAATCCCCTCCCACAATTTATGGGAGGTTATTATTACTGCAATCCTACATAAAGGTCCAAAGTCTAGCTCTGACTTCTAATATTCCCACGATGCACAAAAGCAGCATTAAATTAAAGAATGGAATTTATAACTTTGACATGAATATCTTGATCACATTGATTACATAACTTAACCACCCAACTATATTTGTAGAACACCTACTTTTTATTATTATCATTGCAAAAAATCTTATCAAAATTTGAAAATTTGCATATTTTAGAACTCAAATTCATGTTAATATTGAGGTATAAAATTGCAGCAATTTCAAATTTATTTTCAAAACAAATATGTTTAAATCTATCCTTAGAATAGGTATTTCAAATCCTCTAATTTTCCAGCAAATAATATGGATTAACAACCATTGTAAGACTCTAAATGAGTCTTCTATTTAGTTGCAGCTCGAGTAAGCCTTTACGAACCAACAATTTTTTTTTATTAGCAAAAACAAGTGACACCAATAACATTAAGAGAGTTACCATCATCTTCAGAAAGCAATACTCCAAATTTATGTGATAAAATGTTTTTACCTAAGCCTTTACCTGAGGGGCACACATTCTACACTTTCCCAATTCTGCAAGGTTCCTTTCTAATCTCTTGAAAATCATGTTTATTTATGACTGCTAGTTGGGATACAAGAGTTTCTATTTCAACCTGTTTGGTTGAAGAAGTTCTTTCCTACAAAGTTGTGTTAGCATTTAACAAAAATCAAAGATAACTCACTAGTTGCCTTAGTTCCTTGATTAATATTAGGATAAGAAGCTTGAGCAAAGATTATATCCTCCAAAGCAACAATATCCGAAGGTAGGATAAACTGAAACTAAACACTCAGAATTTCTTACAACCATCAGCCCAATTTCATTATTCTTGAGATTGCTGGTAGCCATGAGACTGTCAAAAGGGTTTCTTGAAAACTCAATGTTTATATTGGGAGCAATTGAAATGTTGGGCTCCTTTTCCACCACCAAATTAACAGCATTTTGCTTCAACACCGACATACAACCAACTTCAGGAGCTTCAATTGAAGGCTCAAGTATATCAAAAATAATTTTAATATAATGATTTGCCTCACCAAAGGAAGAATGAATGAATGCTTCCGATTTATTGAGCCAATACTTTCTGAATAAAAGAATACCTTACAGAGAATTTGGAATTCGTCACTTGCTCAGAATGGTCAGAAGGAGCAGGAACAGTTACTTTTAGCTCTTCCCCATCAAGTGTAGGAGAAACAAAAATATTATCGAAGATAAAGCTGAAATTGGAATTAGAGAGTGGATGTGAAAGAGCTGAATCACTTAAATTTTCATGTAGTGAATGACATTGTAGCCCAGTAGTTGAAGCTCATGATTTATTATCCCAAATCATAATTTAAATATATATGCTGTACTTAAAAATTATTATCATCAAACTAATGTAATATGCAAACTAAATAAAATTTCAACTTAAGCTGGGTTAAGTTTTGATTATTAAATAATATCTATATGAGCTTATTAAACACAACTTATTTAATTTAGTTTATTATTCTTAAAATAGGCTATATGTCCATAATAATCACAAACTTTATTATCATATCACTCATGTCAATATAATAAAAAGTATTTTAAAATATAATGTCAATATGACTCGAAAGAAATTGTGAGTAAATAAAATGCTAATGTCTTTTTTTTATTTTTTAAATAATGTGAGGATAAGGAGTCTAATTCATTTAAATGTAAGAAATATAAACTATACAGGCATAAGCTCATATCAACAAGAAATATAAAGTAACCTTACATTGCCAGCATAAACAAAAAATGAAATTTGTAAAAGTATAGAAATAAAAGTTTTAGGTCTCGAGATAGCCACAAAAATAGGTGAAGGAAAAGGACCTCGGCAACAAAATGGTTAAATCTTCATAGTCACGCCATATGTGAAGGGCCAATAATTTCATGCTTTTCATTGTTTGTACTAGATTTTGCTAAGATGGGAAGGAGAAAGAGAGTCAAAGTTATGAATATCTTTTGTATATTGGAGCGTTTCCTTAATACAAAAAGAGCCCCAAGGCTCTTAAATCACTATAAAAGTCTCTAAAATCTAGTCAGAGCCTTTGTTTTAAGATTTTTAGTTTTCAATTTTCATTTTATTCAATTGGACACTCTCCAATATTTTCTCAACACATACTTTTTTATAGATGCAACTGTCTACCTGTGCCAAAAGCAATGACCCTTTTTCCTTGAAGTGAAGATACACTTGATGCAACAAACATAGGCTTGTCGGCCAACAATTACAAAGTAAATAGTGTAAGCACTGAAAACTTAGAGTCACCGTAAAACAATAATTGACCAAAGAATTCTAAATTTGCATGCATGCTCTTTTTCTTAAGTTTTGTAATTTTATACTCATATTTTGTCACATTTAATATCTTAGTTTAAATTTCACTATAATTTATAAAGCCCAATTTATTCCTTTTATTGACTTGTGTCTCAAATCACCACCTGCAATACTCAAGTTTTAGTAAATCTTTTTTTCATGTTTTACACCATCTCAGAGATAATTTATTTTTTCTACCTTATTCATTGAATGAAAATGCATTTAGACAACCCATTTGTTAGAGGAAACATCAACAATATCATTGATGCATAAGTCTTGGGCCTCAATTGAAGGTGCTAAATCTTTATCTCAGGCACATGCATATCTTCCAATAACTCAACTAGACTATTTTCTTATTCTTCTTATTCTTTGTCTTTTATTTTACCTTGATGATGGGGTGTGTTTGATCAATAATGTTAAGAACAAACTAAATGAATTGACTCATATAAATATCACATTGGCTGCACCCTTGGTGACATCATTGAACAAAATCTTGTCTAACTCATTTTTAAGGCCTACAAGGATTCCCCTATGATTAGTGCTCTTTAAGAACACATATTTTCCTAACAAAATTTGTTATTATAAGGGAGATTATCATACATGATATCTAATAATATTCTCATAAATTGTCTCGTTGCATTGAGGCATGGCTTGTAGAATTTCCAGCATATTCTCATAAATTGTCTCATTATTTGGAAGAAGCCCTCTTCCCACTAGAAGAGATAAATAGATTCATGGTTGCATGTTGATTAAATATAATAAAAAAGCAAAATGTGGGACAATAAATTCAAGAAAAAACTTCACTTCTATATGACTCTTATTAGGCTTCTCCTTATTTTTAAATAAATAAGGATTTATAGCCCTTGATAGCCTCATAAAATAACTTCAAACATGACTTGATTTTTTTTAACATCATGTTAATTAGATTTATAATCACCATAAACTATAAAGACTATGACTTTAGCATCAACTATCGGCATTAATAGCAAATTTTCTTAAGAGTTATGGCAAATGTTGACTAATACATATATTTTCTAATTTTCTTAGTGTAGTATTATACCAACTTCTATAATGGCCCTTTATAATGTCATGATGATCTATCCCTGGCCCATTTGTGATTATTATGAGCCTAAATACGAATATAGACAATATTAAGGGATGATTGTGTGAGGAGTTTAGGGTAGCAACATAGAATTTTACAGAGAGAGAAAAGGGGGAGAAAAAGAGAGCAATACAATTATAATTACTTAAAAATTTAGCTAGGGAATTATGTAGAGCCCCGCCCTGTCGTCACGCTCAAAAGAGATGGTCATAATCGATTCGACGGCGGAGCGGCGCGCCACTCGGGAGAAATATCCTGTCTCCCCGAATAGCTGAAACAAAACCCACCTGAAGGGTTGTTGACTCAACCTCAAGGAGAGTTGAGAGCTAATACTTAAGATAAGAGTAATATCCTTATCCTAAATATTAGACCAATATATACATTGAATGTAAAACGCACGAGGAATCCAATATATGCATAAGATATCAGTAATTCCAATATACTGATCACATCACAATACTAAGTATAAATAGTATTTAACAGAGTGTGGAAGCTATAGTAAACATCCAGAAATATTTATCACAGAAGCTGAATAAAACATTCGTCGCAGAAAAGAAAAGAAAAATCACATCCAAAATTATTACAAACGGTTTACTGAAATACAGAAATAAAAGCTAAGTACTGACTGAAATAAATTAAGCAAAATAGTAAAGCTAGAGAAGAGTCCACTAGTGCTCCATGGGCTCATCCTGAATCTCTTGGGTGTCCTCTTAATCTGGCTCAATGTACTGCTCAAGATCTAGTAAATTGTTGGATCCCAAAAGTACCCCGTGTTAGAGAATAAGTATAACACATCAAAACTAATTTAAACAGTTCTAATTAATCATTTAACATTTACATAATGTAAGTAAATCTGTAAAAAAACTGTAAAGGTAACTGAAAGCATAAAACTATATAAAACTGTACAAAACTGAAGTAAAGTAAAATAAAACTGTACTGAAAATTGAATATTGAAAGTAAACAAAAATAGTAATGGATCTAAAACTGAGTAATAACACGTAAAACTATGTTATATGCCACAAAACTATGCATTTGAATATGCCACAATACATCATGCTACTGATATGCAACCAAAATATCACTGAACTGCTATGAGTCGTACAGTCCAATGTATACGTACACCTAGTTGGGAACTGCGATGCCGATGCATCCTGAAATTTCCCCAGTCAATGTATACAACATTTCGTAACCCATAAATCATCACTGATACTCATACATCATCACTGATACTCAAATATTATGCTTATGCTTATGCTCATGCTTCTAAGCTACATGAGGTAAATCCAGAAATCTAAAAAATACTTTGAAATTCGATAATAAATTTAAGGTTTCCATTGTGTAAAATCCTATTAAAATGAAGGATTCTGACTCCTATATTCTAGTTTGATAATTGGCTAAAGTTGAGAGTTTACTTAAAAATTATTAGTTGGGAAGGTTGTATACACATATTTAGCATGTTTCCAAGAAAGGTGGATTTAACCCTTAACTTGTTTCAAACTGCACTTATCAAAGCGCACTTCGATAGGAGGCAGAACCTGGTCACGGTTTATATTTCAACCTAAGACGTTAAATAACCTAATTACAAGCATACTTAGTATTATACGCAAAGTGGTTTGAGATACTTAGTTTGCTTAAACTACACTTATCGAAGCACACTACGATAGGAGGCAGAACCCAGTCGCAGTTTACATCCCAAATTAAGAATCTTGTTCACTAATTATAGCACTCTTAGTCTTGGAAGGTTTACTTAACATGACTGTATTCGTCTAATCCCTTGGGATAACACCTGGTCATAAGTCCATATTGGAGTGAATCAACCAATCTTGAATACTACTGAAATAATCCAACTCTATGAGTATACCCTATTATACCCCACCAATAATCTGGGTTCAGAAGATTCTATTTAATTAACAAGGATTCATCAAAGCTATTAATTATTACTATAAATGGGTGAGTATTACACAAGGCTCCAAGGGTGTGATCATAGAGATCACTCGATAATGATATCTACCATAATGGGGAAGTTCTATTCTAAGTGCTTTAGGTAGTTCCTATCACAATGTGTTAAGATCAACCTCTAAGGTTATGAAGGATCATCTAAGATTTCTACCTCAATAAGTTACAAAAGTTCTTCCTACATCAATACATCAATATTTAAGGTCTTTAAGCATTCAAGAATGATCCTAAAGCAAGACTTTTGAGATCTCACTCTTCTATTCCTTAAATTAACATTTAAGGTTTACTTTTTAGTCTTAGATTAAAGTGATCAGATCAGATGAATAAAATCCATCTGGTCATACTTTATTCTACAATTATGAGATGAAATCAAAGATATTATTAGAGTTAGATCATTTCATAAATTATTATAATTTTATTATTTATCTTATACTAATGGTCTTATATAAGAGAAAATCAAAGATCTAAAGTTTAGATTCAGATGATTCAATCACACAGTTTTAATATTAGCCTTAGCACTTTTAATTCCATAATTTAAGATCAATGTCAAATCCTATGCATTATTGGAATCATGTCAATTGAATTATCTTTCAATCAAGGATGCTTTAGTTAAGGTAATTAAGGTTTAGATCTTAATCAAGACAAGTTATGGTTTAACTCATAGCCTTACCAAATTTAAGACCAATGGTTAATTTAAAGATCAATGACAAATTAATGTATTATTAGTATATTATTGATTTCAAATTTTAGATTTAGATTAAGTATCAATTATTTAATCAAGTTCTTAAGATTCTTATGTTCAAATATAGTTTAATATCAATTTAAGCACATTTAGGTGTCCAATTAAATGTTAAAGTTTTCTAACATACATCATAATATCATGAAAACTTAGGAATGCAAAGATGACATAAAATAGAAGGTAATTAAGGCTAACTAAATTCTAAATCAAACCAAAAGAGTAGTACTTGATTACAACTCTAAAAGACTTAGGTTTCATGCAATTGGTTATTAAGATAAACTTAATCGATATAAGCATTCAAAGATTCTATTATTTAGCATTTAGCACAAAAATACTTAAGGCACATAAGAGGACTTTGCATATGCCATAAAAGGGCAAATTTCAAAGTTAATTTTTACACAAAATTTTATGCAATGCTCAATTTTAACTAAACTAAGTTTAAATTTGATATAGTTCAGGCCCACTAGGGTCCTAAGGACCTTAAAATGCAAAAACATTGAAGTTTTGGCCATTTCAGCCAATTCTACGCATTTTTTAAAAATTCTGGGCACTACGGCGCGCTGCGGTGGAAAACGGTGCTGTGGCACGCTACAGCGCTTTTGATGCTGCGGCGCACTACGGCGAGACCAATCAGAGAGCTGGATGCTACGACCCGCTGCAGCGCTTTCAGGCGTTACGGTGCACTGTGGCTGAACTTGCGGCAATACTGTTAAATTAATTTATTCTCTAATTTCATATAGTTTTCTAAAAATGACGACGCGGCCCGCTGTGGCGTGCTGCAGTAGTCCAACTTGCGGGTTACTGTTCAATTAGTTTATTTATTGATTTCATATGATTTTTTTTAAAATGACGCGGCAGCCCGCTGCTGCATGCTGTGGCGCACAATAACGGTCCAACTTGCGGGTCACTGTTCAATTAATTTTTTTCTATTGATTTCCTATAATTTTTCCCGAAATGATGTGGCAGCCCATTGCAACGTGCTGTGGCGCGCTGCAGCGGAAACTATTTGAGTTTCGTGCGCTACGGCGCGCTGTAGCGCCCGATGGTGATTTTGCCTGTGCGAAAACTGTGAATGGTCACATTTTGAGCTAAATTACTCTCAATCCAGAGAATTCCATGAGTGGTGCCATATATCAATGGAAAGGTCTTTCCGATACATTTCCATCGATACCAAAATCGATACAAAGTGATTATTCTAACTATACGAACAATAGAGTTAAAAGTTCAGGTATGCAAAATGGACAAAAAACAGAGCATGCAATTTTCAAAGTAATATGATGCTTGAACCTCAATGACTTCCAAATACAATCATGGATCTTCTAAAGATACAAAACAGCTTGATAGCAACATGAGGTAGACAAGGAAGAGGAGCAAATCTATACCTTAGCCTTGCAAGGAATGGAGAAAGAAGACTTGGAAAGCTTGGAGGAGAAATTCCTTCTTCTTCTTCTTCAGCACAAGACGTCAGTAATGGAAGAGGAAAGGAGGGAGCTCTTAGCTTAACTTGACAACAAAAATGGAGTGGAAGGGGCTGAGTACCGTCTTAAGGGGGGAGAAGAAAGGGGGAAGTCATCATGAGCTAGGGGATGAGGTATGGCCATAGCCATCAACCTTGCAGTTAATGAGGGGGAAGGAGATGTGTCAGCTAAAAAAAAGAGAAGGGGGGAAGAGGGGTCAGCCGAAAAAGAGGCCAGCTAGAAGAGAGGGGAAGGAAAAAGGAAAAAGGAAAAAATGTAATTAAGAATAAAATAAATATTTATTTCTTTAATTAATTAAAATTTAGATTTTAGAAATGCGCTCCGAAAAATTCCAAAAATTTATCCCAAGCTAATTTAGGGGTGAGGAGTTCAATGGCAAAGTCGGAATTCGATTCCGATGTTTATTTAATTATTCCATTTTTCGATGCATTTAATTATATTAAAATATTCGTGAAAATCCGACGACTTCCAAACGTGTCCAAAATATCACCCTTAGCTAATTTGGGGGTGACGATTGTAACGGCGAAGCCAGATTTGATTTTGAGGTCAAACTAAATACCTTAATTTTCTAATTACTTAAATATTAAAATAATCCAAAATAATCGATTGAGCTCCGAATCGCTCCAAACCTTCAGGGTTTGGTTCTAATGGCTAGATGAACTTAATGGAATGATAATTAAGATGCTATTAGGCTAAAATAAGTTAGATAACAACCTGTTGTTACAAATTATCCTTTTCATTCGATTATGGGGTTACAATAGCTTACAAGATGTAATAAAACAACCATAGAATGTGCACAAATATTATGGATTTTGAATGAATGATTATTGATGCATATCCTAAACCACAAATATTGTGGGGTTTTTAAGTGATGGCTTCATGTTGGCATGTAATTTGAAATTATTCATAATATATTCCTCGGAGTATCATCTAATTTACATGGTAATATAGATAATTGTAATAACTATAGGATATTATTATAAAACAAAATTTAACATAATCAAAATTGATTAAATCATATATATATATATATATATATATATATTTTAAATTTTCTTAAAAATCATTTAGAAATTTATAAAAATAATAATGCTGAAATTAGAAGGATAATTTATATAATTAAAGGGCAAATTTCATATATTTTTGAAATATAAATAATTTCTCATAATTTTTAAAGTAAACAATTAATTTAAACTAAAATATATATGTAATATTAAATTTGTTATATTTTAGATCCTCTTAATCTTTTTATATATTCTCAGTAAATTTTATATTATTTGAGTTATAAACATTAAATTATGAATTTTTAAAATATATGTATTTATTTAAATAATTTAAAATCTCGATTATTCCTTAAATTATTGACATGACAGCTATTATAATTGCACGTCGAATTAAAAAGCATTGCTGGTCATGCAAATTCGTAGAGGTAATCAATTTACACAACATGGTACCACATGGTGAAGTGTTGTGTGGCATTACAGAGTTATTTTTCTCAGCAAGACGGATCCTAATTACCCTAATCCCAAAGAATGGGAGTTTCCAAGGATGACAATTTGAACCACATTTGATCTTGATTGCATATATTTAATCAAAGTCTTAATACCATAATAGAGCACCAGTTCCTAAATAATCGCTAATTAAGTTAAAGACGATGTTTAGCAAATACAATAATTGAGTCATTCGATCCCTTATTTTAATACAATTACCTTTGTGAGCATCAGAGCTTTTCTTTCAAACCCAGACCCAAGCTTGAATTGAGTGTTTGCTTCAAAAAACTCAACACATTTTTGGGTCACCCAGCGGTTCAATTTTGAGCTACCACCTAGATGACTTGGCAGGATAATTCAAGTGCCCTCTATAATAATCATTACCCATTATAGATATCCTAATCAGCTCCATTTTACTTCGAGTACTCTTATAATAATATTAGGAGTCTTTACCTCAAGTTTGGTGATAATGGAAGATCGTTTGCAATTGACGAATATTCATGATTATTTTAATCAATCTGAAAATACCTAGTTTATTTTAACCTTAGAATCAAAATCAGAGTTCATCATTAGACTCCTCACCCCCAAATTAGCTAGAGGTGGTATTTCGAATTTTTCCTAAATATTTTAATAATATTTAAATACCTTAAAAATTAAGATAATTAAATTGATCTCCAATCAAATATTCGATTGCATTTTTAAATTTCTCACCCTCATTTAGCTAAGGTGAATTTTTGAGATTTTTCAGAGTTTATTTAATAGCTTAATTTTAATTATTAAAACGTATATAATATAATATAATTAATTAATTATCTATTAGGCTCTAACAGCATCAACCTACCCGTTTCTTCAAATAGTGGATTGATCAAATGCATTCGTCGCCGATCTAGTAGGATCGGACGGCTGTGCCTGGGAGCTACAGTAATTAATATACGTCTCCCACGATCGTGCGCGCGGTGCAGGATGTGGCCGTGCTACGGTCGTGCCAGTTGAACCTCCGAATCCAAATTAATCCTGTCAAGCTCTCCATTCCCTCCCTTCCTTTATCTATTAGCTCAAGGAAAGGAAAGTTGTGCTAGATCGAGAACGCCTAATGAAGGATTTCTCCTAACCCTAAAATCAAACCCGAGACAAACATTTATGTACGTCGATTTACCTGTTGTAATAACCCTAATGTTGTTACCCATCAATTAGTAACTTAATCGACTCTAATCCTTTTCTATTAGTCTTATGATAGTATTAGGAGCTTCCTTTTCAATTTTTGTGCGAATTATAGATCGTTTGTCGATTTCTAGTATTTCCTGGTTCTTTGATAATTCTGAGAATGCCTAAATTATTTAGACCTCAGAATCGAAAATGGAGTCCGCCATTGGACTCAGTAGCTCCAAATTTGCTAGGAGTGTTGTTCCGGAAATTTTTGGAAGTCGTTGAATTTCCCGGATATTTTATTGTATTTTGATCGCTCAGAAAATTTCGTTGAAATCAGGATTCCAATTCAAGTAAAATGAAAATTAAATAAAAATATCCACTTATAATGCCTATTGGAGGGATCCTATTGCAAAAATTTGAACGCGTTTTGGATCCCAGATTATCCTAAATAAATTTATGAAATTTAAACTTTAAAGACTAATAATACGAAAAATATAAATTGGAATTTAGAAATTTTTGTATATTTAAGTTATGCATCAATTAAGGATGCTATATTTTAAGTTTCGTCAATTTTCAAGCTCCCGATTTATCGTAATTAATTTTCAAAGTTTTTCATTTAAGAATTAATATAAAATAAAATACTTGTTCAAATTAATAAGTTTTTAAACGCGTGCGTTCGTCTCATCATGATGATCATTTTGGTACCTAGTTTGTAATTTTTGGAGTTGAAATAGCTTCAGATCTTAGCTCGGAAATTTCAGCCATTCATTTTCAATCCAATGGCTTATTTAGATCATAGTTTTGCTTAAATCTCTTCTAACCTAATTCCTTTTTTATTTTCCTCTGCCGTTATTTCTTTCATTCCTCCTTTGATCGAATCCCTATCGCTCGACTTCGGCTCGCTCCCCTCTCCCTCCCTCGGCAGGAGGCCGAGAGGCTGCGCCTCTGTAACAACCCAGGTTGTTACCATAGCTAATTAGGACTAATCCTAAGTATTAAGTATAATTATAAGTGCTAGTTAGGTCAATTGGAGTCAACTTCTAAGACTTAGTCCAAATCAGGAGTCAAATGGATCAAATTATGATTTCTAGAAATCTAGAAACTCTAAGATTTGACCTATCTAAATTGATCTCGGATCAAAAAACGGACACCGCCATTGCGTTCATTGACCCCAAATTAGCTTGGGGTGAAGTTTTCGTGTCGATCGGAAGTCGTCGAAATTTCGAGGAATATTTTAATAATACAAATGTCTCGGAAATCGAGGAATCAAAATACTCGTCGGATCGAAAATCCGAGCTCGCCATTGCGTTCCTCACCCCTCAAGTAGCTAGAAAAAATATGTTCAAAATTTTTGGAAATTAAAACAAAAAAATAATATATATATATATATATATATATATATATATATTAATACTTAACGGCGTGCGGTTAAGTATTTAAACCGCCGTTAACTGTAGCTAACGGCGCCGCCTATCCAGATGGCGCCATCGCGACCGTTGGATCCAATTCGGATCCAACGGCTACGGAGCCGTCGTCCTCGACGGCTCTGTCCGCGCGACACGCGGCGTTCCGCCGCCCTGCCTGGCCAACCAGTGCCTCCCTCGACCTCGGCGAGGTCGCCTGAGGTCTTATAAGACCTCAGATAAGACCTCAGGCGACCTTGGGGCTCCGGGTTTTGCGAAACCCGAGCCCCGAAGCGATCGAGCCGTCCAGCCCCCGTTCAGCCGTCGAACCTCAGGTATCCCGATCCTCCTTCCTTTTCATTCAATAATTGCATCTTTTGATTTGAATTGCTATTCCCTGAGCCCGATTGGCGATCCATCAGTTCAGATCTAGGCTAGCTCAACCGGATCGATCGGATTTACCGATCGATCCACAGTAGTTTTCGTTAAACCCGTTCGACCGAAAACCCTACGAACTAGGGTTTAACTTTGTCGGCGATCCCGGCCACCTCTGGCGAAGGTCCGCCCACCGACGTGTAGGCCTCGTCGAGGGCTACCGTCGGCCATGCGGGCAGAGGTGGTCCGGTGCCGGGAAGGCCGGCAAAAGCCGTGCCCTAGCCCGGCACCCTCGGGACGTCTCCGCGAAGGAGACGAAGTCCGGGCCGGGTCGACCCGAGCCCGTCCCAGTCGTCGGGTCCGCGTAGGCCAGGTGGGGCCCATCGAGCCACGTGGCGCCTTCAGGGCCTGCCATGTGTCCAGTGGGACCCACCAGCCGAGCCCGTGTCGCTTCGGCTTCGGCCGTGGGGCCCACAGCGCCACGTGGCAGCCATCCGGCGCGCCACGTGTCACGTGGGGCCCACAGCCCGAGCCCCGCGTCTCTTCGGCTTCGGTCGTGGGGCCCACTACGCCACGTGGCAGCCAGCTGGCACGCCACGTGTCACGTGGGGCCCACAACCCGAGCCCGCGCGGCGCTTCGGCTCCCCCGTGGGGCCACTGTGCCACGTGGCAGCCTCTGGCAGTGCCACGTGTCATGTGGGGCCCACTGCCCAATCACCGAGCTGACTCTGCCTCCCTGTGGGGCCCACATTGCCATGTGGCAGCCTCTGGCTGTGCCACGTGTCTAGTAGGACCCACTATCTGTTAATTAAAATTAGTTAATTATTGTTAGTGGTTAATTAAATATAATTAGTGGTTATTAAATTATGGTTAGTATTAATTACTTTTGAACAGTAAATTTTATAATTAATTACCTGAATTTAGTAATTAAGAGATTAATTAGGGTTAATTAAATATTAATTTAACCTTAACAGTAATTAGAATAATTAATCATTATTAAACAGTAAAATATAATTAATTATTCTTAATTAGGTATTAACAAGTAATTAAGATTAATTAAACAATAATTAGTACTAATGACTTTGCTATAGTAAAATAATATTAAATTTATTAATTAATAAATTAATTTATGTTAATTAAGCCTAATTAATCACAGATTAATTAAAGATTAATAAGTTCAAAAATCATATAAATAAACTTTAGGAATGAACAGTAAAATCATTTAATTTGAATAAATGAATAGTAAATTAATTCAAATTGTATCTTTGAATAGTAAATCTTAAAAGTTTAATAACTTTTTATAGGATGATCCAAACATACCCAATATAGGTCTCAAAATACTCATAAAAATATAAAAAATCAAATAATGTAATATAAAAATTAATTTTGGGGTACGTATAACGAGGTAGCATTTTAGGATCTCTTTAGGACCCCATAACTTTTTACCCAATTATCAGAACATAGTCAATATGGGTCTTAAAATGCTCAGGAGAGCGGCTCCATTACTGTAGTAATATTAGTTTTCTCATTTGGACATCAGGACAAAAAGTCAACCCTAGAACTCTTAGTGAAAAATGACCAAAATACCCATAAACTTCAAACGGCCATAACTTAGTCAAATCAACTCCAAATTTAAAAATTCAAGATGCTAACCAGCCTAGAATTCCAATGTCATCATTAAACTGAAAGAATATTGAGGATTGGAACCCTAGAAATATAGATAAATGACCAAATTACCCTTAGCCTTATTTTGGTCATAACTTGACCGTTTCTCGTCCAATTTAGGCGTACTTACTGTCTATCTTCAAGTTAGATAATAAGGAATTAGTTAGAACTAAGAGAAATCAATTCTGACCCATAAGTCAAAAGTTGACTTTTGACCCTTAAAGTAGGGGCAAAATGGTTATTTTGCCCTAAGATTGGATTAAGTACCCTTAACCTTTAGTTAACATTCTAAAGCACTAAAACTAATATTATAATCACCTTAGTGACATTTAAGTGAGTGAAATCAACTATTAAGTTAGATTCCTGAATTCTTTTAAGTCCTTAGCACCACACCTTAAGGACCTTTCCTGAGACTAGGACTAGATCATAGGTTAGAGTTTATTCATTGGGTAAATTGGGTTACCCAATGGGTGAAACCTTAGTTTTAGTAGTTTCTAGACCTTCTTTTATTTTACAACTTGTTCTGATTATTTTGTCTTTTAATCTTAGATTTAAGATAGGAGATTCATCCTATTAAGTTTGATTACTCAATAGGATTGCCTTAATTAGTAGATCACCTATAGAATAAAACCTAAAACTTAGGTCTTATTCTCTTTGGATTATATGATTAAACCTAAATCTCATAGTATTTAATCCATAATCTATAGGTATAGAAGATCTTGATCAGATCTTAGCTAGAACGTCTAAATTCACAAAACTAGGATATATGATTTATTGATTTAACTCGTAGTCATCTATCTGATTGAGCTAAATTAGAACTTGATCAGTTCTAATCCTTTTTAACTTATAAGGACGAATTTCTAAGTTACAATCGATAGTAAGAAAATGGTGATCCTGAAGTTGTGTAATTTGGAATAGTTAGAATGGTTAAGTAGAAAATAAATAATATCACCATGTGTAGTAGAGTTCCTTGCTTCTATTTGATATTTTGTTGCTTATGCATTCTTTGATTTTTGTGCCATATTTCATTGAGCATATTATACAAGATTTTTGATGTATAAATAAACTGTTAGGAAAATATGGAGACTCCTTAGATTCTTTGTGAAAATACTAAAGTGATTAATGAAAAGATGATAGTTATATGAGCTGCCTCTCAGATACGTCCTTATTGCCTAGCCTCCTTATGTCGCTAGGGGAAGGACCTGTTTTATTGTGTGCCTAGTTTACTAGCCTCCTTATGTCGCTAGGGTTTAGGGGTACACCATTGGTGCCTTAGCCGTACTGGTGTAAGGTTGCCTTGTATGCTTAGTTTACTAGCCATCTTATGTCACTAGGGGCATACAGTTGGTGCCTTAGCTGTACTGGTACTAAGACCCTTCACTTGCTTTGTGTGCTTATTTGCCTAGCCTCCTTATGTCGCTAGGGGTACACAGTTTTATGACTTAGCCATGATTGTGCTAAGCTCCTTTGATATTCGATGGGATAGATTATCTCTTTTCTGTATGGTAGATTATACATGGATGTTTATATACAGTTTGATGTTTTGGTTATCTTTCAGTATTCTTATTCAGTCAGCTACTTCTTTGTACTGCTTTTATATATATTTAGGATGTTAGAATCTTGCTGCTATTTATATGTACCACTACTGAGTTGTCTTATTTTAATTGGCATATTTCTTTTGATCACCAGTATATTTAGGGTGTAGCATTTTTCTTACCGCACTTATTTGATTATGTATATTTATATGCCCTACCTTGTTTAGCTCGCATGTGAGGCATGTCTTAGCTTCCATTTTGCTTAAGTTATAAATGATGATTTATAGCTTTTCCTTTTCTTTTGTACTGCTTGCTGCTCCTTTATACATATTGTTGCTTAGAAGTCGTATAATGGTGATATTACATAACATATAAAACTTATCAGCTTAAAATGTACTTAGACATTTGTCTAATCAGATTTTTCTTTTTTTGGCTAGGGCCCTACATTGTGAAACCGACAATAGCAGACCCTCTTCAATTAGATGAGCAGGAGTTAGAAGTGGAGCCATACCTAGAGGAGGAGCCCGTGGAAGAAGCTGCTGTTTAGCCCTTTTATTTTATATGTGAGGATGAGTGTATTTGCACTTTCTTTTATTTAAACTTTTAAATGATGTAATAATACATGTACTGATGACTGCGTATTTAGATTTCATACTTATGTTCTGAAATACTTTTCTTTAAACTTAGGTTGTGATGCTTGGATGATTTATATTGAAAACTGCTTCTACATTCTGTATGTCTACTTAGATAGTGACTGAATGTTTGATTCTATGCTTACTCCTTCCCTTATTAGGTGGATTGTGGATTTTATCCTAATTCAACTATAAGTGTAGGGTTAGCTAGAGTGACATGTCATCCCTTAACTTAATTCTTGTGGATTAAGGGGTGGGGCGCCACAGCCTCTCCCTCTCTCGGCAGGAGGCCGAGAGGCTGCGCCTCCCCATCTCTCGGTAGGAAGCCGAGAGGTTTGAACCCTGCCATCTCTCAGCAAGGGGCCGAGATACTGGCATCTCCCCACTCTCTGCTATCAACCGATCAAGTACATCCCTCTACTTCTTCTCCAATTAGCTATTATTTCATACTTGCAAGCAATATACGTAAACTTGAACCCTCGGTGAACTATGAAGAAACGATCGTAGGCGACACTTTGATTTCGTCGATCTTTCCTCTCCTTCATTCACTGAACTCCGTTTAAGGTACTATCTTACTTTTGTTCATTCCAATTGCAATCATTCAATAAGAAGTTATATTTTCTTATACTAAATCAACTTTTTCTTGTACTAAATCAGCAATCACTATATAAGTAGTCTAATTAATTTGCATTTAGTGTTTGTATTTTTTCCACTAGAATCAAAGGATTTCAATTTAATCTACTTGCGATTTCAAATTCTTCGAATATTGCTTTCTCCATTAAGTTTGAATGATTTCAGGAATAATCGGAATGTACTTGTGTATGTTGTTAATTTAACCTGAACGTAAACTCCATCTAAATCTTTTGATTCACACTTTAAAAACCTCATTCATAGGCTATTAGGTACACCTTATGATTATTTCCTTTATGCAATCTGTTTGATACTTCCATTTGTTTAATATATTGATTATAGATTACTCTAAAGAGTTCGAATGAACTCATTTTTTTTATTTAACTAAGAGATCTCTCCGTTTAGAGTTGAGAAACTTAAGCAACTTCTGAAATGATGATACTACTATAATTTAGATCCTCCTCTTAGTAATCGTTTGGATCCCTACTTTAACGTCCTTGACCTTCCTACTCTTCCATTCTTTATGAACCTTACCTTATTAGGGTTCGATCTGTAATCGTCATTACATGCGTGCGACGCAGAGAAGAAAGGATTAAGCTAAATGGATTGGTCTCTAAACAGCCTACTTAATTCCAAAGATCTCAAAAGGATTTGATGTTAATTTTATTATTGATTTATAGAATGTAAATTTACACTTTTGTTTGAGCTTTGAAAGAATTGTTTGCTTAGGCCATTATACAAATACTTAAAGTTCATTAATAAATCAGCACAATGTTTGATTCGTTTAATATATAATATAGGTTTGTTATATGAGCGCTCTTAGTTTGTTCTATAAATGCTCTAGCTTCGCTTTACATTTCAATAGCCATAAAAACGAGCATCAACACCAAGTCTAGTTGGCATTGTGATTTAATTATTCAAACTATACCAAATAATCAATGTTTTCTTTTTATTATTGCAATGCCATGTGTTTAAAAGTTGTATATATTATAATATTTTATTAAAAGTTGGAATTTATGATTCATATTATTCAAAATTCTTCATTTAGGTTCAAATTGCTATTGCTTTATAATTGAATTTATGAGTTTTAGATTATTTATAATAATAAATGAATCATGCTAGTTGTATGAAATTTTCATGTTTCTTTGATTGTTGTATGCTACATATATGGTTGGCATAAGAATGAATCAAATTTTCTTTCATTATTGAAAATACAAATTAATCCCTTCCTTTTTCCATTTACAAGATTTATTGGAATTATTCAAATCACATATTCCTTCTTGTTTCAAATGGAAAATTTGTATATTTTCTACCCATGTTAATTTTGAATATTTTATGCTTAATATTGGAATGTTATTTAAAATTCCATTAAATAATAACTTGCTTACTACATAACCAAATTATTTAATATAATATATCATTTTGATCATAAAAAAATTTGTAGATCCTCATTATGCCATTTAATTTCATTTTTTACTGATTATTTTATTAAATTATTATTTTAGGATAATTTATTGTTTAAGATTAAGTCCTAAATCTAATTGTGACATAACTTGATCAATTCATATCTGATTTGGACACTTCGATAGTCCATTTCACTCACAAGAATGCGAGGAGTATTAATATGAAGTCAAATTTAGGTTTTAAATCCTAATTTTATTAATGACTTCTTAAATTTAATTAGGAGTATTGAAAACCCTAAAATCCCAACATTGTCTGATTTTGACTTACTTAGTGTCATTCATCTCCTTATGCAATAAGGATTTCATATTTATGAATTTTATTTCATTTGGACAATAATTGGTGATTTTAGGTTTTGGCTTTTAATTTGTATTACTTAAATAATTTCATAGTTTCTTAATTTCATGCTATAAGTGTTTAAAGCCCTAAGATAGCAAACTTGCTTTATTATTTTCCTCCCGTGTCAATTTTCCATGACATGATTATTTTTGAGCTTAGTTCTCATAAGTTAATTGTATGAATCTTTAGCAAATTACTTGATTCATCTTTTAACCTTAGGATATAGCATATATGATTGATTATACCTTGAATTATAGGTGATCCTTTAGAACTAGATGTTATACCCATTAAGTGTGTTTAACCTTAATGCTTGTTTAGTGAAGGTTATGATCTTTTTAGTCATAATCCTAAGTAATTATGTTTGAGCTTAATTCTCATTTTTCTAAATATGTGAATCAATTACAAATTTGCTTGATTCACCTTTCAACCCTAAGGTAGAAACCCTTGGATTGATTTAAACACAAATTGTAGTTGATCCCTAGATATATTAGTTACATCCATTAAGAGTAGTTAGCCATAATGTCTTTGTAATTATAGATTATTGAGTCAACTGACTAGCCTTTAGTGATTAGATTGGAGCCTAGTTTATTTATCCTAATCCTTAAAGCCTTCTCTTGAATATTTTAAGAGATAGTAATAGGAGTCCTAATTTATTTAGAATAATTTAAGAATTCTATTAATTTCCTTGATTTTTAACTATTAGAAAATATAGAATTTATAGTTCTTAATCCTTATATTTACTTACTTTAAATATTTCATTTTATATTGACCTATAGTTAGTTTAGTATTTGATTTGGATAGAACCTTCAAACTACAACTTAGCTAGAGAATTTTAGTGGATTAAACCTTAACTTCCAATTCCTTAAGTTGATAATTCTTAATTTCAATCCTTTCTTACTAGTCATCTAAGCCTTGATTTAATTACCATAATTAAATTTTATAACTTAGGACTAGATTAAAACTAGCTTCTATTTACATTGATTATACTTATAAACTATTTTGTCATATCATAATAAATAAAATAAAACTACTATTTTCAAAACCCCAATTACTACTATTAATTATAATTAACTTGAGATCAATATCTCAAAGTTAATTTGGAGCTCAATTAGCTCCAATCATTAAGTAGATCATTAAAATTAGATGACTTTGGATATCACTTAGTTACAACTATTAAATTTTTCTTTAATACTTGCTTAGCTTTAAGCATTTTTCATTTGAATCATTCAAATAAGACAATTGTGCATAAATAAAACTTTCACATTAAAAATAATATGGGTTTATATTGCTGGATCAGCCAAGGGCAGACTAATAAGGAGTAATAAGGAGATCTCACATTCTCAGATGGTGAATGTGAGTGTTACTTATTTTGATCCCACTTTCTTTTACTTGTTAAACAGACGTGTTTAACTCCTCGCTTCATTTTGTAAGTCCCTACAGAATGAGAAACTTTCTAAAATAACTTCAATTAAATAATATGTGAGATTATTTATAATCTTATTGATTGTGAAGACTCATCATAGCTTTTTAGCTGTATTACCTTACATAGTCCTAGGCTATGTGTATCTTAGACCAAGAGTCTAAGATCTTCCTTCAATTACTATGCTTTGCACCTTCCAGTTTAGTACTGTACTTTACCTATTTACAGTTCTTTTATATTGCAGTGAATATCATTATAATTTTATTTAAATACTTCACTGTTTACTTTTCTTACTTAGCATAATTCCATTGAATATATACATGTTTCATTGTATTTACTTTTATATGCACACTTTAGTATTTTCTAGCCTATCAATGATGCTTTTACCTTTGTTTACTTGCAGGCTAGATTGTCAAATTATATGAGTATTCTTACTCACTTTACTTTTTTCTTACTTTTCTTACTTAATTTTCCACATTTATACGCTTTTATTTTTGCATCCTTACTTGCGCTTATATTGTAATCAGTTGTGATATCTAAAATAAATAATAAAATATTTAGCCTAATCTTAAATTGTACTTAGACTGTTTAGTCTAACCAAATATTCTCTTTCTTAGCTTTGCCCTATCACATTTAAATGCCAAAATATAATATATTAGGTGCACTTGGAGGCTAGTGGAGTTGGACAAAGCGCTTAAAGAAATATAATTGCTTTCACTTAAATTATTCAATTCTTGCTTTATATTAAAAGTTAGAGAGAGATTTTCATTTAATTACTTTTTAATGTTTATTCATGGCCTGTATTAATTAAAGTCTTTTACTTTGTATTTACTATGCTTGTGTTGTAAGTTAAATTCATCAGTTAAATGCTTGGTTAGAGATGAATAGATATATATAGATGAATGGATACTTAAATAAAAATTTAGTTGCATACTTAATTGGAAATTTAGTTATTATTTTCTCATTTTCTTATAATTATAAATGATGTTGGATGTGAGCACTTTAGGATAGAAAATTACTTCATATATTTTTTTCACTTCAAATTATATTAGAATTGGAAATAAGCAATCCCATGTAACAGATTGATTTTATATTATAACTGAAAATAAACAATCCCATGTAACAGATTGACTTTATATTATAATTGAAAAGCTTATGTACTTTCAATTAACCTTCCATTGGAATTGAAGACTTGTATGTCTAAATTGCAGGTATTTCTTTAGCCAAATATAGTAGAAACTCTGCCAAATTTTCTAAGAATTTAATGACTTAGAATAATTTGGAAAAATTGTAGATTCATGCTTCACATGTTAAATATTTTAAATTTTCATATCTACAATTGCAAGTACTCACATCAATTATTTTTAAATTATATTCTCATATGTTATTACATGTATTGCATCTTCATATGTATTTTATATAACACATTTCATAAAATTCCTTCAATCTTAACTTAAGTTCATCTTCTAAATCCTTGGCCGAACACAGTATCTAATGATTTGAATTAGTTTTCTTCTAATCTAGTATTAGATATTGTGGTGGCGTATCAATGTTGAGATTTATTATCACTCAATATTAGGGTCATCACATCTGTAAATTCTACCTATTTCATTGAAGTTACATTTCGTTTTGCTAATTCTTATGGCGTCGAGCCTCCCCTGTAAACTCAATCGAAGTCTTTGAAGCTTGATTTGAGTCCTACTCGATGGACTGTGCACAGTGCAACCTTAGTCTGTCGGGTATAGAGAATTAGGGTTCCCTCGTTAGGTCGCTAAGGTGGATGGGAGGTCCAGATTGCGAGTTCAATATGTTAGACATGAAGTCAGCTTCTTGTCAACATGCGGGCCGGGTTGTGAGGGGTTCGGGATCGTTCGGAAGGTGAAGTTCTAATTTTGGCTATTGCATCCCCCTCATGAAGGAGTCACCTGATCCATCGAGCCATGGGTTTTGAGTGAATCTGAGTTGCGCTCGACCCGTGCATGACTCACTTAGAATGCGCATTCTGAGCCGACCCACCAGCACAATAGCCTAACTTGATTATCTAATTTAATAATTTAAATTAGTTAATTTTAGATTTCATTTGTTTAATTACTTAGTTAATATTTATCCAAATTATGTAAATTTATGTCATTTTATTCATAAAAATGAGACAAACACGATGAAATAATTTAATTTAGGATTGGAAGCTTATTTTTTTAATCACTTTTTAATCACAATTTAGAGTCCCGGAAATCCTAATTTTTTAATGTTGTCCAATTTTGACATATTTAGTGTCATTTTTCTCCTTATTATATGAGGATTGCATATATGCTATTAATTTTGTGAATGGACAATATTTGGATAACTTGGATATTTGGCTCCTAAATTATGTGATTTTTGTTAATTTAACACTTGCATATGTAGGCCTTAATACCTTATGACAACAAGCATATTCTAATTATTTGACTTTTATGTCACCTTGATTTGTGAGATTTAGTTTAAATTAGTGTAGATAGATGCTTTGTGTAGGGTAATAAACATGTGATTTAAACATCAACATTATGAGAGATAGTGTAGGTTAAAAATCTTTAGCCTTGTTCAATTTTCCATTCCAAGTGTAGATAGCATTGCCATTAGGTGTAGTTAATTATTAGTATGCCTTTACTTAAGATTTGTAAACATATTAGGAACAATTGTTAATATTTAGAGTTAGATTCAATGAACTTATCCTCCTTGTCTCAAACCTTACCTTAAGCATCCTAATTTCCATTTTAGTATCCCTTTGACTTCCTAAGAATGTTTAACTCCCTTTTTAAGTATTAGTAACATTATAGTCTTAAGTTAGCATAGAACTTGTAGTTTGTAATTTTCCACTCTCCCTTACACTTAGAACCTTCCAATGGAGTACTTAGCTAATTAGTGATTTAATGATTTAGGATCCACTAATTCTAAGTTGCCTTAGTTAGATTTTAGTAGTGAACCTATGATTTGCACCTCTTTAAGTGTAGTGAATCTAAATCTTTGCCTTTCCCCATTAGCTCTTTAAGCTTTGAATTTAGCAACCAATAAAGATTATGTGACTTAGGATTAGTGTAGGATTAATTTTATGTTGCACCATTATATATATAAATTATTTTGTCATTTACATAAACTTAAATAAAATAACTACTTTCCACACTTGATCTACTTATACTATTACTTTCAATTAAATTAGATATTGATATGTCTAAGTCAATTGGGAGCTTAATCAGCCTCAATCATTAAGTTAAATAATCTAAATCTTAGACAACAACAACAGATATCACATAATTTACAATTACTTGAATTGCTTAAACACTGCTTTTCTTTGAGACTACAACCATGAATATTCATAAAGACATTGTGCATAAATAAGATATTTATAAATAAAACTTACGGATTTTACATGTAGGATGTTAAGCCAGGGCAGGCTATAGAGTAATAAGGAGACCTCACATATCCTAGAGGGGGAATATGAGTGTTTGTTTTATATACCCTGCCTTTCTACTTAGTTAGGCAAACGTGCTTAACTCCTCACTCGTTCAATAATTTATGCTCGCATAACGGAACACTTAAAATAACTTGAATAAATTAAACATCCTATTATCACAATCTTATTAATTGTGACTATTTTCATAGCCTTTATGCTATATTTACTTATCATAGTATTTGACTATGTTTACTTAGTCCATGTGGCTGAGCTTCACTTTATGTTATTTAACTTTATTGTCCATCTCTAACTTTTTGTACTGTAGTTTACTTTACTTTAGAGTCTTTACCTTGTTGAAGTGTATGTTGTTTTACTTTCATTTATGCTTCACTGTTTATGTCTCTTTTATTTAACATAATATTCATTAAACATAATCATATATTTATTATATGTTTCCATATGCACTTTAGTAATTTCTAGTCTTATTATAATGCCTATTTTTTATCCTTATTGTTGCAGGATAGAAAAATCCTACTTGTGAGTTTTTACTATTTACTTTATTTACTATCTTTTACACAGTTTTTACCCTTACTTTGATGCTTAGTGCTCCGCTTATAGGCCTTAATTGTAAAATTGCATATTTGATATCCAACTAAAATTTAAATTAGAAATTAGCATAAACTTATAATATATTTAGACTTTTTTGTATAATAACTTGTTTTTATTTTATTGGTTGTGTAATACCATATTCAAAACTAAATACAGTAGTTCAGGAACATCTTCTAAATAGTCAAGCTGGGACTAGCACCGACTGCATGTAGACTGAAGATTCTGCTTCCATACTCTTTTATTGCTTTATTAAGGATGAGACAAATTATATTTAATTTTATTTAATTTAATTTGTAATAACTTAATTTTTGTAATACTTTTACTATATTTCTGTGCTGGATTTACTTTCATTTTACCTATTTGGTTTGGATAGTGGATAATGTATTTATTTGTTGCATATTTTCTACTTGTATACTTTGCTACTTAACTCAATCACATCACAAAGATTTTTGGCTACATAGCACTTGATATTTGATTGGTTTCCTTTTGGTTCGATGTTAAGTGCTATGGTAACACCTTAGTATTGGATTGTGTTATTGATCCGATATTATGGGTGTTACACCCTCCTACTCACAACAATATCCTTAATGACTCCACATCTTTTAGCCAATTATACTCTCCGTCCATTATAAAATCTATTTTCATCATCCACCCATCATTGAATTTCAATCATTAATAAAATTGTTTGATTAGAGAATCTCTTAACCATTTAAGCCCACTATATAACGTTTGGCAACCTTATAAGCTCAAGGATTTCTTTTTGAGCCTTGGAAGCTGCTACAGCCATTGAATGCCCCTATCTTCACCTATCGACCAACCATCCTATCCAACATTCATAAACCTCCTCTATCCTTCTTCAATGCACCATAAGTTACTTTGAGTTAAGCTCTACCTTCATATGTGCTCTCTTGCACCCGACTGACAGATCGTATAGAAATTAGTGGAATTGACCATCTTCTCATAATTTTCAGAGATCCATTATCTCAATTGGAATCCATTATTTAAAGCATGAACTAGTATTTGGAGCCTGATTTAGACCACACCTTGATTTGAAGCTTATGAGCCATCAAATAGAGGAATAATTTTTCTGGTAACTCACTTTCCTCACTTAAAGCTCAATATTTTTATTATTTAAGCTAGTACATTTATGTATTGAGTGCTTGTAAATTTTAAGCTCTTATCATGAATCTATGAGCCAAAGATAACCAAATTAAAACTTATTAAATGTATTTAACATTTGAATTATTGACTTCCTACCTAAAACTTATGATTATGATTGATACTTGAATTATTTGTAATCGAGTAAACTTTCCCTTTTTACTCTTCACATTGTTGAACGCTCACCATTATGTGATATTAACATATATAATGACTAAATTAGTTGGGAATTACTTCAATTAGGATCTAATGTTTAAATATGAATCCATGGAATTTTCGTTTCACTTAGACATAGGGCTTGACAATAGATTTTTGCTTGAAATATTTACTAGTATATGACTCTTACATATTTTGTTCCATCTTAATAACTCGTCACATACATTTGTAACTTTATAATATAGGGATAATATATGATTAATTACTGTTTTCATTTGCTTAGATTCAATTAGTACTTCCCATTTTCAGACCCATTTCATGATAATACTTCAAATAGACTCCAGTATACTTCAATAATTAACATAGGTTGAATCCTTCTAAAGCATGCATCCTAAGTTTTATAATATGTCATTTATCATTCTTACATTGTTTATTAAGGCCATAACATTCTAAATATGTTGTACTATATGTTGGCCAACTAGCCTGACTTTACTTGAATGCATACCTTTACTTACACTTAAGTTGTGAGTTGCTTAGCGTATTAGGTACTTAGCCTAATTTTACTTCTATGCTTGATCATCTATAACCTAGTCACATAAAATCATCACCTATTAATAATTTCTTGTCATTCTTTATGTTAAAAAATAGCTTCACCATACTTACTCATACATTGACTAAGTAATTTTGTTCTCATGACAAACCATGAAGTAAATGCCTTCACCCCACTTGCATGCGCACCACATAAGCTATGTTCACCTTAGTACACCTTATAATGCATGATTTAATCATTAATGAATATGCTCAGTCTCTAATTTTATATTTGATTTGCTTGATAAATCAACTAAAAGTATTATTATATCATCTTAACATGAAGATATGTCAATGTAATCTTACATATGCTACTAAAGATAGTTCTTGCCTTACCTTAACTTTGAATCCCATGTTTTCTTATGATTAAATTATGACCTAAAAATATTCATATTAATCCTATGGAACTCTTTTAGATTATATTTGAGTTTGTATTCACTTGGGTATGTATGAAACTTGATTAGTAAGCAATAGTAATCAAGACTCATCGCATAACTATCTATATCTTAAAACATCATTTTGAGTTCTTAGCCTACTAATTTTCTTTCACATCATGGTTTGAACCCACATCATATCTTAGGGACAAAGAACCCATTAATAGAAGACTAGAACTTCACATTATGCATTAGTTTCTCTTTAACTCAATATCTTGCATAATTGATATTTAAATCTTAACAATTAAGCAAAATGATAGATAATAATTATTTTTATGAATAATTATAAAATAATTTATATTATATGTCTATATACACACTTATAGTATAGTTTAATGATATACTAATACATGTGTACGTAAAATACATGAGAATGTGAGAGGACTTAAGCATGAAAGGCGCACACACACAAACACACACATATTTGTTTTTTTTTCCGTAAGAATAGTAGATCAACAAATTAAGAATATGCTTAAAACATAAATGTCTTACAACAACAAAGTGACAAAGATATCAAAGGGCATAGACCATGAATATATATATATATATATATATATATATATATATATATATATATATATATATATATATATATATATATATATATATATATATATATAAATGAATGAATACTTATGAGCATATATGCATGAGTATTTATATATACTCATACATATATATAAATAGATATCTATGGGCCCATGCATAAATATGTGTGCCTTTTAGTTAAGGAATAAAAAATTTATGCAGGAAAGAGCATCTAAAAATGAATGTATTTATGCTCACATAAATAATGATTTGATATATATATATATATATATATGAAGAATTATTTTTGCATAAAAATATTACTAAGTTTTAAACCACATAATTTTATAGTTGTAGGAAGCTTTTGTTTACTTTTCTTCATATATAAAATATAATATAAGTACATGGATGTTATGAAATTTGAAATAAGTACTCATTTTCTTAAGCCGTCTAAACTTCAATTGTTGGACAAAGCTTAACTTTAGTTTTTATGTAGATATTGAAATTCTCAAAAAGTGTTATATTCTGTAAATTAACTTACATATCAGCTTGACTTTTTTTATTTATTTAAAGTATCCTTCTTTTGACACCATAATATATATATATATATTTATATGTAGCCGGTGAGATTTGAACCAATGACTTGAGATAATAAATCATGAGCCTCAACCACTGGGCTACAACATCATATATATATATATATTGGAGCCGTGATTCCATAAATGTAGATCATTATGTTAGGTGTTGGTGATGCATGTCGGATATATAATACAAAATGCATAAATTTAACTAATGCCATTTTTTTATGAATGGAAGACAACAACCTTTTTTTTATTTATACAAATTTATGGCATATGTTTTAATTTTGCAAATTATCTTTCATATGCATAATTTAAAATTCACACCATTCATGCATACTTAGTTCACACTAACTTTGACATCTTTTATGTGTTTGGTTAGGAAGGGTTGGACTTGTATCAGGCTATTAGAGGAGTTAGTATGGATGCTTATAAGGTGAGGATTTTCAATGTTACTACTATAATATAATAGAATCTAATATATTTTATGTTTTTCTTTTTAATTCAAAGTTGTATTAATAATGATTTGGATTTGTGCATGATGATTTGAGACTTGTTGAGATTATCAAATGAATGAATTTCCTTTTTATTTTGCTTAAATTTTTTAATCTGATCTTGAGATTTTATAATAATCCTTATAAATTCTAAATATTTGAGTCAGTATAAATTACTTCATAGCAGCTTTCTGTTAGTTACTCAAAAAAATGACTAAGAAATCATTAGAGCTATTAAATAAGTCATCATAGTGGATTTCTTAATCAAGTGCCTTCAAAGCACTTTTATGAATCAATTATAAAATAGAAAAATATTCATTGACTTGTATTTAATACTCTAAACTCAACATTATACTCTCTTATTATTGAATTTTTAAGTCATTTATGATCCTCATAGAATAATTAGATCTTAATTTAAGCAAAGTAAGTCTTACTAACTATTTTTCTTAACTACAAAGTATATTTACACATAGAGAGTGTTCTTATTAATATTTGTTATTATTAATTCTCTTTAGAAACCTTTTTTTTTCTTTCAAGTACTTTGAAGAAATGTAGCCATATAAGATCTCTTTTACTTGATGTTTGTTATGCCTTTGCATGTAATATTTTTGAGAGACTTTAAGTTAGTGTTATTAGGAATAAACTCGCGTTTCAACATTCAAGTCACTCAACAATTAGAGCTCAACTGAACAAATAGAGAACAAAAAAAGCATATAATGTATATAAATTATGTAGATATTTATCTAGCCTTATGCCTAAATGCATGAATTGGCATGCTCATGCACGAAGCCCTAGGCACACAATGGTACGTGCCTAGATGCATAAATTGGCATGCTCATGCACGAAGCCTAGGCACACAAAGGTATGTGCCTAGATGCATATATGTTGGATCCATAGCTTTCAAATGAATAATTCAAAGCTACCAACTAAAATGCAAAAAGAATCTTTTTTTTCAATTTATATTTAAGGCGACACAAGCCACAAATGATACAAAAAAGGGTTTAGATGAAAAATAGGTCCTACAAATTATCCTATTATTCATTTTTTTTTACAGCTGAAACCGAACCCTGATTCGATTCCCTTTCCCTGTTCCGCTCCCCCCCTCTCTTGCTTCATCCGCACTCCTCTCTCTCCCTCTCTCTTCTCTTCTTTTTTGTTTCGTTCACCAGCCTCCTCCCGTTCCGAGCAACGACATTGATCATGGCGGAATGGAAACTAAGGAAACTTGACTTCATTTCCGAGCTCAAGGAAGAGATGCCATCTTTGTGCTGAATGAGATGCCAGCTTCTGCCAGAAACATGGTTTCATGGAGCTCGGTGCTCGCGGGGTACACCCTAAGACGAGACATGACAGAGGCTTTGAGGGATTTCTCCAAGCTGGAGATCTGGAATCAGCTCGCAGATTTATTATGAAGACTCCCTGCACTAATGCCGCGACTTGGGTCACCATGCTGAATGCATTTTCGATAGCAAAGGAGAAGACCTTGATTTTTGTTCGGCCAGAGGGAAAAGGCATCGCCTGCAGACGAGAGCAGCGGCTCGGTGCCAAACGGCGATCAGGAGAAAGGGAAGGGCGTTCGAATCGGAGAGAGTTTTTTTCAGAAGTTGAAACTTTGTGGAGAGAGCGCCTAAGAAGAGGATAAAAGGAATCAGAGCACAGCTGCTGCCCACCCTGAGCCTTGTTCAGCACCCTCAGAAGACGCCGATCAAATATTCAAGAATATGAAAGAGACGGGCTGATACCTAATGTTGTTGCGATGCTCGACCGGCTCTGCAAGGACGGCCTTGTTCAAGAGGCAATGAAGCTGTTTGGCTTCATGCGCAAGAAGGGAGCTATCCCCGAAGTGGTCATTTACATTGCGGTCGTCGAAGGCTTTTGCAGGGCTGCAAATTCGATGATGCTAAGAGGATTTTTAGGAAGATGCAGAAGAATGGGGTCGTTCCAAATGCATTCAGCTACTCGGTTCTAATTCAGGGGTTGTGCAAAGCAAGGAAGCTGAAGGATTCAAGAGAGTTCTTCTTGGAGATGATGGAATCAGGGCACAGGCCAAATGGGGCAACTTTTACTGGTCTTGTGGATGCTTTTTGTAAAGAGAAAGGAGTAAGGATGCTGAGGATCTTGTGAGGAGTTTGCAGGCTATTTTTGGAGTCTTTGATGTTTAGAAAAGGGGAGTAGTTAGGGATTTTTTCACAATTCTTTCTTAAATCATTTGTAGTCATAGTTCTTCCTTTTTTTGTTTTCTTTTGTGCAAGTGATGGATTGTTCAAAGGTCTGATTGAAAAGGATAGGATGATTAATGGAATACCATATTGTAATTTCTTTATTTATTTTGTTTATTATAATTTTTGTTCATTGTGTTAGAGCTCAGTTTGAGTTCCTCATGCCAAGCTCTTGTCTAACTGAGCTCAATTAGAGAATAATAAATGAGGTGAATTTATGTTATTGTTGGTATATTTTATGCATTTTGAATCTAGGTTGATGATTCATTATTTGATTTAAAATTGAACTATATATGTTTGTTGTGAAATTGATTTTCATTCACAAGGAGATTGTGTGAGCCATATATGATTGTGATGTAGCTTAAATGGAAGAGCGCTCGTATTGTATGCGAGAGGTTCAAGGTTCGACTCCAGACATCACCATGTTGGTTTCATGGCATTACATTTTTGCTGCTGTCAGCAGCTTTTCTCTAGCACTATTCATGCATTCTGGCTAAATCCGTCTACTAGCAAGATTATTTTGGGCACTGCACTTTTATTATAATTTTGGGAGAGAAGGAACTGCATACTGGATTTTGCAGCCTAGGATATGCGAATTTATCATACTTGGTGTAGTGCCCCGCCCCATCGTCGCACGCAAAGAGGTAAAATCATAATTCAGCGGCGGAACGGCGCGCCACTCGAGGAGGAATAACACGTATCCCCGAAATAGCTGCAAACCGAACTCATCTGAAGGGATGCTGACTCTATCTCAAGGAGTGTTGAGAGTTAATACTTAAGATAAGAGTAGTATCCTTATCCTAAGTATTAGATAAATACATAAATTAGATTTAGAATACAATATGAATCTAATATATGTATAAGATATCAGTATTTCTAGTATATTGATCACATCACAATACTAAGTATAAGTAGTATATAACAGAGAGCGGAAGCTAAAGCAAATATCCAAAAATATTCATCATAGAAGCTGTATGAAAACATTCATTTCAGAAAAGAAAAGAAAATACATTCAGAATTATTACAACGAGTTACTGAATTACAGACATAAAACTAAGTATTGAACTGAAATAAACTAAGCAGAAAGTAAAGATGAAGAAGAGTCCACTAGTATCCCATGGGCTCCTCCTGAATCTCTTGGGTGTCCTCTTGACCTGACTCAATATACTGTTCAAGATCTAGCAAATTGCCGAATCCCAAAAGTACCCGCATTAGACAATAAGTCTAACATACCGAAACTAGTCTAAATAGTCTAAGTTATTCATTTAACATTCACATAATGTAATTAAGTCTGCATTAATACTGTAAGGATAACTAAAATGTATAAAACTGTATAAAATTGTACAAAACTGAAGTAAAATATAGTAAAACTGAACTGTAAACTGAATGCTGAAAGTAAATAAAAAATAGTAATAGATCTGAAACTGAGTAATGATATATAAAATATGATGTATGTCACTGAAATTGTGCATCTGAATATGCCACAACACTGCATGCTACTGATATGCAACCAAAATATCACTGAACTGCTATGAGTAGTACGGTCCAATGTATACATACACCCAATTGGGAATACCATTTACTGTGATGCCGATGCATCATGAAATTTCCCAGTCAATATATGCAATATTTCGTAACCCATAAATCATTATTGATACTCATATGTCATCACTGATACTCAACATCATGCTTATGCTCATGCTCATACTTCTAATCTACATAAGACAAATCCAAAAAAATATTTAGAAATTTGATAATAAATTTAAGGTCTCCATTATGCAGAATCCTGCTAAAAGAATTCTGACTCCTAGGTTCTAATTCGATAATTGGTTAAAATTGAGAGTTTACTTAAAAATCATTAGATTGGATGATTGTATACACATATTTAGCATGTTTGCAAGAAAGGTGATTTTTAGCACTTAGTTTGATTAAGCCACCCTAACGAAATGATTTTCGATAGGAGGCATCACCCGATGACGATTTGTATCTCAAGTTAAGTCATTAAGATGCCCAACTCACAATCATACTTAGTGTTCTAAATAAGGTGACTCGAATTACTTAGTTTGTTTAAGCCACACCTATTGAAGCGATCTTTGCTAAGAGACATCACCCGATGGTGATTTATATTTTTATCAAACTAAGGAATGAGTCCCTATTTATAACACTCTTAGCCTTTGAACATTTACTCTAACAGGATTGTATTCGTCTAATCCCTCAGGATAGAACCTGGTCATAAGTCCACATTGGAGTGAATCAACCAATTCTGAATACTACTGAAGTAATCCAGTATTATGAGAATACCATACTACACCAACCAATAATTTGGATTCAGATAACTCTATTTAATCAACAAGGATTTATCAAAGTTATTAATCATTACTCTAAATGGGTGAGTCCTACACAAGGCTCCAAGGGTGTGATCATAGAGACCACTCAATAATGATTTCTACCACAAGGGGGAAGTTTACAAAAGTTCTTCCTATCTCAATATATCAATAAATAAGGTCCTTAAACATTTCAAGAACGATCCTATAACAAGACCCTTGATATCTCACTTTTCTACTATTCAAGGTTTACTTATTGGACTTAGGTTAAAATGATCAGATAAATAAAATCCATCTGATCATCCTCTATTCTATAGTCATGGGACGAAATCAAATATATTATTAGAGCTAGATCATTTTATAAATTATTCCAATTTTATTATCCATCTTATGCTAATAGTCTTATATAAGAGAAAATCAAAGATCTAAAACTTAGATCTAGATGGTTCAATCACACATATTCAAGATTAATCTTAGCACTTCAAATTTGTTAATTTAAGATCAATATTAAATCATATGCATTATTAAAATAATGTCAATTAAATTATCTTTCAATCAAGTTAATTGATTAAGTGATTAATGTTTAGATCTTAATCAAGATAAGTTAGGGTTTAACCCCCTAACCCTTCTACTATTAAGACTAAAGGTTAATTTTAAAGGTCAATAACAAATCACTATGCTATTAGTATATTATTGATGGTAATTTCAGGTTTAGATTAAGTATCATCTACTTAATCAAGTTATCAAGATTTTTACATTCAATTATAGTTTAATGTCAACTAAGCACATTTAAGTGTCCAAATAAATATTAAGGTTCTCTAACATACATCCTAAAACTATAAGAGCATGGAAATGTAAATTTAACATAAAATGGAAGATAATTAAAGCTAACTAAATTCTAAATCAAATCAAAGGAGTTAGTACTTGATTATAAATCTAAATGACTTAAGTTTCATGCCATTTTAGTTGTTAAGATATATATATTCAATACAAGCTTTTAAAGATTCTATTATCTAGCAATTGACACAATACATTTAAAGTACATAATAGGTTTTGAGCACTTGATAAAAATGACAAAGTTTCAAACTTAATTTCAACATAAAATTTTATGCAATGCTCAATTTTAATTAAACTAAGTTTAAAGTTGATATAATTCAATCCCACGTGGTCCTAGGGATCTTAAAATGCAAAAAACGGTGAAATTTCGACCATTTCAGCCATTTCTGGGCAGTTTCAGAAATTCTGGGCAATTTTATAGTTTCTGGACGCTATGGCGCGCTGTGGCGCGTTATAGCGCGCTGCAGCGCGCTATGCCGCTTTTGGCGCTATAGCGCGCAGTGGTGGACTAACTCATGAAAATACTGTTCACTTAATTTATTTTTCTGATTTTCTATAGTCTTTCCTAAAATAACGCTACAGCCCGCTATAACGCGCTACAGCGGTCCATTTGTGATTTACTATTCAATTAGTTTAATAACTGATTTTATATAATTTTTCCTGAAATGACACAGCAGCCCGCTACAATGCGCTATGGCGCACTGCAGCGGTCTAGTTTCTGCAACTTGGGCGCTGCTGCGCCAGACGATATTTTCGCAAGTGCAAAAACCCGCAAGGGCCTCATTTCGAGCTCAAATACTCCCAATTCAAATCATTCCATGAGCGGTGCCATATATCAATAGAAAGGTATTTGCAATACCTTTCCATTGACACTAAAATTGGTATAAACGGAGCATTCTAACTATACAAAAAATGGTGATAAATGCAGGGGTGTGCAGAATAGACGAAAAATAAAGCAGTTTTCTTTCAAGAAATGTGATGCCTTAAAGAAACTTAATGGCTTCCATGCATGCTTATAGATTTTTAAAGATAAATTCAAGCATAATAGCGACATGAAGAATACAAGAAAGAGGAGCATATGGGTACAAAGAGAGTAAAAAAAATGATACCTTAGCCTTGTAAGAAAGGAAGAAAGAGGACTCGAAAAGCTTGGAGGGGGAGCTTATTCTTCTTCTTCTTTAGCCTAAGACCAAGCAATGAAGGGGGAGGGAGAGCTGCAGCTTTTGCCAAATGGATATGAAGAAGGATCTTGAGCTCCTTCTTAAAGGAGGAAGAGGAGAGGGCAGAGCATGACCTATAAGAGATAGGAGGCAAGGCCTCTCCCATCAAGTATGGGGGAGAAGGAGACCTTCAGCCGCAAGCTAGGGAGGGGGAGGCGCCGAATGGGGTGCCAGCTAGGAGAGAGGGGGAGAAATTGCAAATTAAGTACTAAATAATTACTTATTTATTTTCTTTAATTATTTAAAAATTCAAATTTTTGAAACGCACTCCGAAAATTCCCGAAAATTCACCTATATCTAATTTGGGGTGAGGAAATCAATGGCGAAATCAGAATTGATTCTAACGATTATTTAATTATGCTAATTTTCAGAGTATTTAATTATATTAAAATATTCATGAAAATCCGACGACTTCCAAACGTGTTTTAAACATCACCCCTAGCTAATTTGGGGGTGACAATCGCAACGACGAAGTCAGATTTTGATTTTGAGGTTAAAATAAATACATCAATTTTTTAATTAATTAAATATTAAAATATTCCAAAATAATCGATTGAGCTCCGAATTACTCTAAACCTTCAGAGTTTGGTTCTAATGATTAGATGAACTTAATGGAATGATAATCACGACATGATTAGGCTAAAATTAAGCTGGGTAACAACATTTAGTTGTTATACTTGGGCATCTCAATTCAACACTTTTTTCTAGCTTTTATTTTCTTTATCATTATTGGGCTAATTACATCTTATTTATGCTGACCAGCTTCTTTGAAGATGTGCATCCTAAGTTTTATAATATTTTTCTCTCTAATTGCTTTACTAGCTAGTTATTTTCTCTGTTTTCATTTATAATTTGTTGGAGCACTTTGCTCACGTAATATTTTGTTTAAGTTTAAAAAATGGGGCTGTGCCCTCATAAGTTTCAAGAAAAAAAAAAACCAAAACCAGGAAATCCTTGATAGCATTACATATCATTAATAAGATGGCCAGATAGAACTAACAAAATGGAGACTAGTCGCACCCATAATAAAGAACAAATAAACACTTTTTTGGATGACGAAGCTAAATGTGTCAATGCCAAATGTGAGCATGATATGTTATTTATATACACTAAAAAAAAGGATAAAAAGTCTTAAATTCATCTGCAACCATATACAAAACAAAATTTCATAGGCAAAACATTCATTAGCTACCTTCTATGTTCTAAGACTTCAGAAAATATCTATTTGGTCATCAAAATAGGCATCTCATTCATGATCTCATAAAAAGTAGAATGTGATTAAAAAAACATCTTAGATTTGGCTGGACATATGCAAATGATCTTCCAATTTAAGGAAAAGATACAACGGAATTGTGAACAAGCATTTATCAAATGTTAAAAACAAAGCTTTTATATTCACAAACAATCAATGCATTCCTAGTCTTCTGTAGTATAGCTCTAGATTCTGTAGTTATGGCGCCCCACCCCTAACCCGCAGGATTAACTTAAGGGGTGGTGTGCCACTCTGGTAGATCCCTCACTTATCATTGAATTAGGTAAGATCCACAATCCACTAATAAAGGAAGGGTGTGCACAGAATGAATACATAATATCAATCACTAAATCAATACAAGTACAGAGTGCGGAAGCATAAAAAGTAAAAATCACATCCATTTCACCATATATCAAGTGAGAGACAAAAAGTAAAGTACTCATAAGTAACAGTACAGAAAGTAAACACGATCATAAGGATACCTATATTATTACAAAATTTTACTTAAATTTATAAATGAAGTAAAGCAATAACACTCATCCTCACAAATAATATAAAAGAACTAGGCAAATTTTGGGTCACCCGGCTAATGCTCCTCTTCAATGAAAGGCTCCCCTACAAGAATTGGATCTTCAAACTGCTCAAACTCTGACATTGCCAGTTTCACAATATCAGGGCCCCTGCCAATAAAAGAAAAATCTTATTAGATAATTATCTAAGTACATTTTAGGCTGAATATTTTACATGAATTATTAATATCATCATTTTACTTAAACTAACAAAAGTGAACTAACTAGCATATGAGCAGTAAGCATATAAGAAATATTATAAGTTATAAATACAGCATTTATAACTAAGCAGGAATTAAGGCAAAAGCATATCTCAAGCAAACTAAGCAAAGAATAGGCATACATATATATAATGTAGTAAGTAATAGTAGTGAAAGAAAAGTCTAATCATAAATATGTTGATGATCATATGACACATGCTGATTAAAATAGAAATCTGAAAGTGGTACATATAATAAGTAATAAAATCTAGCATCCTATAAATATGTATAAGTGAGCAGATAAGTAAAAAAATATAGTTAACTGAAATAACATGCATCAATAATATAGTAAATAGTAAACTAAAACTAAAATATATACATATAATTTCCATATCATATTGAATTGGCCAATCTAGCCTAGCATAATTCCCAAAGCTTTTCTAGGCTAAGGCAGACAAAAATTCTCATAGCCTTTCTGGGTTAGGGCATACAGAACAGAATAGTAAAACTGAAGAGGCAGTAAATACAAATGTAGAATCTTTTAATTATTTTACTTTTATTTCTGTGGACACGTCTAAAAATAGCTGAGGAGTCAAGCACGTCTACAAGATTATAAGGGTTCCAACCTTAACACACACTTCTCAATGAGTAATATTAAGCATCCTTATTTTTCCTTACCCCTGTCAAGTAAGGTAAAATGCGTCATATCAACAAGTAACTGAACCAAATGCAAATGTTATCATAATATTCTATGTTTTCATTTTCATGCAATAATGTTTTCTTCTATGACACATCCAAAGAAAATAAGGACAAGGTTTAAGGAATACATAGCACAAAATTAAGTTGTAAGCAAGTGACTCTACTAAACATGGTGATATTATTTGTTATCTAATTTAAAATATTCTAACTATTCTAAGTTACACAAGTTCAGTATCTCTAATTTCTACTATCGAGTGTAACTTAGAAGTATGATCTTATAAGTTAAGAAGATTAGAACTAATCAGGCTCTAATCTAATTCAATCAAGTATGACTGTGAGTTAAGTAATGAATCATAACATCCTAATTTGATGAATTTAAACATTTCTAACTAAGATTTGATTAAGATCTACAAAACTATAGATTATGGATTAAACACCATGAGCTTGAGCTTAATCATATAATCCAGAGGGTAAAACTTAAGATCTAGGTTTCAATCTAAATGTGATTTATTGATTAAGGCAAATCCTATTAAGTAAAGTCAAACTTAATAGGATGATTCTCATATCCTAAATCTAAGGTTAAAAGATAAAATAATCACAATTAAGTTATAAAATCTAGAATCTAATAAAACTAAGGATTCATTCATTGAATAACCTCATTATTTAATGAATAATATATGATCTAGTTCTAGTCTTAGGAATAGTCCTAATGTGAAGTGTAAAATTTTAAGGAAAGACTTAGAGAAATTTTAGGGAATTTAACTAACTTGATTTAATAACTAATTTTATTCACTTAAATGATTCAAATATAGTTCTAATATTTATTTTAGTGATTTAAAAAATAAATTAGGGCTTAAGAGCACTTAACCTAAATTTTGAGCAAAATGACCATTTTACCCCTACTTAAGGGTTCAAAAAGCTATTTTTGATTTAGGGCTCCAAAATGAATTTTCTTATAGCCAAATGATTTCTTACTGTCTAACATGAAGATAAACAGTAAGCACACTCAATTTGGGTAAAAAACGGGTCATATAAGTCCAAACTAAGGATTTTGACCTAAGTATCAATTTAGTAATTTACACTTAATAGAATCTACTTTTTATGCAGTTTATTGTTGATTATTATTCAAAGATTCAAGAAAGTATAAGAACACTAACTTTTGAAGTCTATTGGATTAGTTATGGATAATTCAATTCTAAGAGCAATTATAGAATTTTTCTAAGGCAAATAGGGGTCAAAAACCCAACTTTTTTATTTGAGATCCAAATTCAGTAAACTCAGTAGTTATAGCTTCTCTATATCACACTGAGTACTTTAATAGGGAGTAGACCCAAATTGAACCTCATTTGACCAAGTTATGGCCTAATTAGAGTTAGGGGTATTTTGGTCAACCTAGAGTTTCGAGTGTTCAGAACTGAAATTTTATAATAGATTACTATTTGTACTAAAATTATAAGCTATCTAATACTTTGAATTTTCTGATTTAAATTGTCAAATCAATATCTAGGGTCTATTTTCTTGAAGGGTGGCTAAAACTCAATCTCTTCCATATTTAAAACTCAGATACATATTTATACAGTGCTCAATTTTACTTAAATTAGGTTTAAATTTGATATAATTCGGCCCCACTAGGGTCTTAGGGTCCTTAAAATTTGAAAACTATAAAGTTTTGACCATTTCAGCAGGTTCTGGGCTAATTCAAACTGTTTTGGGCGCTATGGCACGCTGTAGCACCTTCTGGCCGAAAGCTAGGCGCTACGGCGCGCTGTGGCGCGCTGCAAACATTTTTTTGGGGTTACGATGCACTATAGCTTGACCACCCTGAGAGCTGGGTACTACGGCACGCTGCAGCAGTTTCAGGCGCTGCAGCCCACTATAGCGGTTTAACTTTCGAAAGTCACTATTCAATTAATTTATCTCTTAATTTCATATGATTTTTTTGAAATGACGCTACAGCCCGTTGTGGCGCGCTACAACAGATTTCATTTAATTTCATCATAAATATTTTTATGCTTTGTTAAACTATTATGGACCCAAATTCAAAATTTCGGGCACTGCGGCATCTAACGGTAATTTCGCCTGTGCGAAAATCGTAACAGGTCAATTTTCGGGCTCAGTTACTCTCAACCTAGAGCACTTCACGTGCGGTGCCATATACCATTGGAAAGGTCTTTCCAAGGAGACCTTTCCATTGATACTCAAATCGGTACCAAACGATTATATTATCAATGCAAATAGTGGAGTTAAAGGACTAGGTATGCAGAACAGATGAAAAATAGAGGAGCTTCATCTTCCTAAAATCGCAGACCTAATGAGCTCTAATGAACTTCATACCCTAAATACAGATTTCTAAAAATGCAAACTAAGCATAAGAGTGAAATAAAGTAACCATTAAATCCATTCAATGGGGGAAATGAGGTACATTGGCTTTGATAATGGCAGATTCCCTAAGGGAGGCTTAAGAGCTTGAGAGGTCCTTTCTTCAGCAAACACAGCAATGGAAGGAATTTAGTTGGGCAAAGATAATAGGGGAGGTGGAGAGCTGAGAGCTAAATGCTCTCTTAATGGAGGAGAGGCCTGCCATTGGATGGGATGGGCATGAGTTGTCCCATCCCAACTGTGGAGATAAGGGAGGTGGTAAGAGGTTTGAGAGAGGGGAGGGGGAACAAAGGTGGCAGGAGCAGAGAAAAAAAATATAAGGGGCAGCTGAGCATAATAAGGGAGTTGAAGGGAAATGAGGCTCAGTTGGGATTGGATGGTTGTGGGTCCCAGTCAGCTAAAGAAGGAGAAGGAGGGAAAAATAGAAAAAATAAATTTAAATAATGTAAATTAATTAATTTCTAAAATCAGATTTTATAAATAATTTCTGAAAAACCCAAAAATTCACCTTTGGCTAATTCGAGGATAAGAATCGCAACAGCAAAATTGGATTTCAATTCCGATGAGTATTTAATTTTCCTATTTTTTGGGTATTTAAATATTGTTAAAATATTTGGTGAAATCCGACGACTTCCAAACGCATCCAAAACATCACCCCTTGCTAATTTGGGAGTGACGAGTGCAATGGCAAAGTTATATTTTGATTTCAAGGTCAAACTAAATATCTCAATTTTCTAATTAATTAAATATTCCGAATATTAAATTCGGCTCTAAAACGCTCCAAATTTTCGAGGATTGGTTCTAATGACTAAATGAACTCAATAAAATAATGATTATGATGCGATTAAGCTAAAATTAAGCTAAGTAACAACTGAGGGTAGATATTGCAATGCATTGCATCTGCCCTCAAGCATAGCGGTTTGATACTTTTTTTTGACAAGTGGTTCTTGAATCATCCATCATAAGCAAACCTTTGAGCAGCAACACACTTGGAGATAGCGATAGAGCTTTTCTTCCCTTTGAACACAAATAATTTCGTCCCTTTCTCTTCTGTTGTGATCTTCTCAATCCCATCACATAACTCATCCAAGTACCCTTCCTCCACTTCTTCTTTAAATTCATCTTCTTCAACGCCTTCATAGCAGCTGGCATTGACCTAAGTAGACCAAGTCTCATCGTAACAAGAGCTGTCAATGCTTCCATTGTATGTCACTAAAGAAGATATATTGGAGGAGATGTCTGAAGCTTCAGATTTACTTGGAGAATCAATTAGCAGCGCTCTGGCCCATTTAGTCAAACCAATTAGAGAAAACAAAAATGAAAGATAGAATTTCCTTAAGACTACAAGATAAAAGAGATACCTTTGGGAGAGCAATAAGAGCATCTTCTTCTTTGGCTCTGGAAAGACTAAGTATTCGAGGGGTGTTCAATGGCGTTGGAGCGGCAAGCATCCCTTGAGAATGTAAGAAATCCCTGCAGTGCTTGCTTGAGAGCTTATTAACAAGCTTGGCATCCTCTTCGACTTTTTCTAATGTACTTCCGTTCGAGACAGCGAGGAAAGAATACAACAGAATTGTATTCTAGCTGGTTAAAAGAAAAACCTAGACAAATGTATTAGATAGAATGCCAAATACTACATTGCACAAACTTATGTGGATTCACATTATTTTGAAAAGAAAAATTACAGTAGCAGTAGCAGTAATAATAATAATTACTATTATAGTTATTGTTATTATTAACAATATTAATCATTCAAGAATACCATCGTGCCTGCAGAGAGGAACCATTAGCAGAACTAAAGCTTAAGCCAATCAAGAGTGGCTCCGAATTACAAAAGATAAAGAAAAAAAGTAGTGTAGCTAAGTCTATATCACTATAGATTGTTTAACAAGTTCCACAAGTTATCTATGCTTAAGTTTAAGCATCGAGCAAGATGTGATGTTATTGTTGAAATAAATCTAATTGCAACTTAGTGAGTACATTTGTAACAACCCAATGTTGTTACCTAACTTAATTCAAGCCTAATCATATTTTAATTATCATTCTGTTAAGTTCATATAGTCATTTGAATCAATTCCCGAAAATTCAGCGTGACTCGGAGCTAAATCCAATATTTTGGATTATTTTAATATTTAATAAATTAAAAAATTGAGATATTTATTTTGACCTCAAAATCAAAATCTGACTTCGCCGTTGCGATCATCACTCCCAAATTAGCTAGGGGTGATATTTTGGACGCATTTGAAAGTCGTCGGATTTTTGCGAATAATTTAATATAATTAAATACCCCGAAAATTAGTATAATTAAATAATAGTCGGAATCAAATTCCAACTTTATCGTTGATTTCTTCACTCTCAAATTAGCTAGGGGTAAATTTTTGGGATTTTTTGGAGAACGTTTATTTAACCTGAACTTTTAATAAATTAAAAATTATGAATAATAATTAATTATTTCTTAATTTGCATTTATTTCCTCTTTTCTCTCTTGCAATTTCGGCTGGCCATCCCCCCCAATTTCTCCTGTGCAAGCAACTTGAGGCCATCCCTCCCCTCTCCTCTTAGCCATGCTCTCCTTATGCAAACATGATGGCCCCTCACATCCTAGCTCCTATATGTCATGCTCTACCTCCCTCTCACTCTCCTCCTTTAAAGGAGAAGCACAACCCTTCCCTCTTCTCTTTACTATCAAGTTAGATCTCTAGAGCTCTCTCCCTTCCCCTCCATTGCTTGGTCTTGGGCTGAAAAAGAAGAAGAAAGCAGAGGTTCCTTCTTCCTTCTTGCAAGGCTAAGGTACCCATTTGCTTACCCTCCTTGTAACCATTTGCTCTTCTTTATTGCCTTCTTAATGTTGCTATTATACTTGAATGTATCTTTAGAAATCCATAAGCATGTATGAAAGTCATTAAGGCTTTTTAAAACATAACATTTTTTTGAAGGACTGCTCTATTTTCGTTCATTCTACATACCTTGATCTTTATCACCCTTTTTCATATAGTTAAGATGCTCCATTTGTGCCAATTTTAGTGTCAATGGAAAGGTATCAGAAAGACATTTCCATTGATATATGGCACCACTCATGGAATGCTTTGGATTTGGAGTATTTGAGCTTAAAATGAGGCATTTATGGGTTTAGCCTGGCGAAAATACCGTCTGGCGCTGCAGCGCCCAAGTTGCAGAAACTGGACCGCTGCAGTGCGCCATAGCGCGCTGTAGCGGGCTACAACGTCTTTTTAGAAAAATTATATAAAATCTGTTAATTACCTAATTAAACAGTAAATCATAAATGAACCGCTGCAGCCCGCTATGGCGCCATAGCAAGCTATAGCAGTATTTTTAGAAAACTATAGAAAATCAAAAAAATAAATTAATTGAACAATATTTTTGCAGGTTGGACCGCTGCAGCATGCCATAGCACTCCATAGCGGGCCGCAGCATCAAAAGCGCTGCAGCGCGCTATAACGCCAAAAGCGCCACAGCGCCCAAAAACTATAAAATTGCCCATAATTTTCTGAAAATGCCTAGAATTTGCTGAAATGGCCAGAACTTTTTTGTTTTTGCATTTTAAGGTCCCTAGGACCCTAGTGGGACTGAATTATATCAAATTTGAACCTATTTTAGTTAAAATTGAGCATTGCATAAAATTTTAAAATTAAGTTTGAAACTTTGTCATCTTTATCAAGTACTCAAAACCTATCATGTATCTTAAATGTATTGTGTCAATTGCTAGATAATAGAATCCTTAAAAGCTTGTATTGAATAAGTATAATCTTAATAATTAAATGGCATGAACCTAAGTCTTTTAGATTTGTAATCAAGTGTTAATCCCTTTATTTTGATTTAGAATTTAGTTAGCCTTAATTACCTTTTGTCCTATATCATTTTTATATTTATATACTTTTATGATATTATGATGTATGTTAGAGAACTTTAACATTATTCGGATACTTAAATGTGCTTAAATAGATATTAAATTATACTTGAATATAAGAATCTTGATAACTTGATTAAGTAGATGATACTTAATCAAAATCTACAATTTGACATCAATAATATACTAATAATATATTGATCTATTATTGACCTTTAAATTAACCCTTGGTCTTAATGGTAGAAAAGTTAGGGGTTAGACCCTATCTTTTCTGGATTAAGATCTAAACCTTAATCACCTAATCAATTAACTTAATTGTAAGATAATTCAATCGACATGATTCCAATAATGCATATGATTTAATATTGATCTTAAATTAATGAATTAGAAGTGCTAAGGTAAATCTGGAATATGTATGATTGAATCATCTGAATCTAAATTTTAGATATTTAATTTTCTCTTATATAAGACTATTAGCATAAGATAGAAATAAAATTATAATGATTCATGAAATGATCTAACTCTAATAAGATCTTTGATTTCATCCCATGATTATAGAATAAGAAATGATTAGATGGATTTTATTTATATGATCTGATCACTTAAATCCAAGACTAATAGGTAAACTTTAAATGTTAGCTTAAGAAGTAAAAAAGTGAGATCTTAAGGGTCTTGCTATAGAATCGTTATTGAAATATTTAAATACTTTAACTATTGGTACATTGAGGTAAAAAAAACTTTTATAACTTATTGATGTAGGAATCTTAGATGATCCTTCATAACCTTAGAGGTTGATCTTGACACCTTGTGGCAGGAACTACCTAAAGTATCTAGAATGGAACTTTTCCCTTGTAGTAGAAATCATTATTGAGTGATCTCTATGATCACACCCTTGGAGCCTTGTGTAAGACTCGCCTATTTAGAGTAAGGATTAATAACTTTGATAAATCCTTATTGATTAAATTAAGTTATTTGAATCCAGATTATTGGTTGAGTATGGTAAGGTATACCCATAGTACTAGATTATTTTAGTAATATTAAGGATTTGTTGATTCACTGTAATGTGGACTTATGACCAAGTGCTATCATGAGGTATTAGACAAATACAATCCCATTAGAATAAATATTCCAAGACTAAGAGTGTTATAGTTAGTGAACAAGATCCTTAGTTTTAGATATAAACTGCGACCGGGTTCTACCTCCTATCATAGTGCGCTTCGATAAGTGCAGTTTATGCAAACTAAGTATCTCAAGTCACTTTGCGTAGAATACTAAGTATGCTTGTAAGTATGATATTTAACGGCTTAGCTTGAGATGTAAACTGTGACCGGGTTCTGCCTCCTATCGTAGTGCACTTAATAAGTGCAGTTTAAACAAGCTAAGGGTTAAATTCACCTTTCTTACATTTATGCTAAATATGTGTATACAATCATCCCAGCTAATAATTTTTATGTAAACTTTTAATTTTAACCAATTATCGAAGTTAGAATTTCAGGAGTCATAATCCTTTTAGTAGGATTTTGCACAATAGAGACATTGAATTCATTATTGGATTTCAAAGCATTCTCTGAATTTTTAGATTTATCTAATGTAGTCTAGAAGCATGAGCATGAGCATAAACATGATGTGTGAGTATCAGAATGATGTATGAGTATCAACGATGATTTATGGGTTACGAAATGTTGCATACATTGACTTGGGAATTTCAGGATGCATCAGCATAACAATAAACGGTATTCTTAATTGGATGTATGTATACATTGGACCGTACTACTTATAGCAATTCAGTGATATTTTGGTTGTATATCAGTAACATACAGTGTTATGGCATATTCAGATGCATAGTTTCAGTGATATACATCATAGTTTTATAGATGATCATTCAGTTTCATATTCATTACTATTTTGGTTTATTTTCAGTATTCAATTTATAGTTCAGCTTTACTATATTTTACTTCAATTTTGTACAGTTTTATACAGTTTTAGGCTTTCAGTTATTTTTACAGTATTTCTGCAGATTTAATTACATTATGCAAATATTAAATGAATAACTAGAACTATTATATTAGTTTCGATGTGTTAGACTTATTGTCTAACACGGGATAAGTCTAACACGGGGTACTTTTAGTATCCGACAATTTGCTAGATCTTGAGCAGTATATTGAGCCAGGTCAGAAGGACACTCAGGAGATTCAGGAGGAGCCCATGGAGCACTAATGGACTCTCCTCCAGTTTTACTATATTTCTGCTTAGTTTATTTCAGTTCGGTACTTAACTTTATGTCTGTTATTCAGTAAATATTTGTAATAATTCTGGATGTATTTTCTTTTTTTTTCTGAGATGAATATTTTCATACAGCTTCTGTGATGAATATTTATGGATGTTTGCTTTAAGCTTCCGCACTCTGTTATATACTACTTATACTTAGTATTGTGATGTGATCAGTATATTAAAAATGCTGATATCATATGCATATATTAGATTCTTCATATTGTATTCAAAATCAAATGTATGTATTTGCCTAATACTTAGGATAAGGATATTACTCTTATCTTAAGTATTAGTTCTCAATCCTCCTCGAGATTGAGTCAGCAGCCCTTCAGAGGGGTTTGATTTTCAGCTATTCGGGGAGACAAGATATTCCTCCCCGAGTGGCGCGCCGCTCCGCCGCCGAAATTGATTATAGCTGTCTCTTTTGCATGCGGCGACGGGGCGGAGTGCTACAACCTCTTACCCAAGAAAGAGTAGGTGCCTAAAGGTGAATAAGAAAGGCCGCAATAATCAATTGAAAGGCTATTAAAGCAAGCTATATAACTAGTATAAAGTTCATAATTAGGAAAACCAATTCCAACAGTCTTGAGTACAGTATTATCAAAGAGAACCATTTCAATTCGGCCTGTTAGAAGAATGTATAGACAACATCAACAATCATTTCAAATAAGAGCTTTGAACACAAACAACAATATTATGTATTGGTTGAATTATAAAGTCAGTAGGAGACTCTGAATATTATTGATAAGAATGGAAACAGATCTTCATAAAAATCATTAATGAATAAATGCACGGCTATTACTTTGTGAGACGATATAGACCAATTTCATCATTTTGAGAGTTTAGTTCAAATTAAGTTTATTTGTAAGAAAGTAAAATAGTGATTGAAAGTTATACTGTTAATTATTGAAAAATATAAGAACAAGGCAAATAAGTAAATACAATTGCAGTATAAGAAAGATTGAAGTAGAAAAGAAACTAGTTTTAAATTTGGGTTATATATTATGAGTTTATGTTAACACTAGGCTGTTAGATATCAAAAAATTAGAGAATAGTTAAGATATTTATGGTCTAATACATTTCTTATGTAAAGTTACTTCAAAATGTGTTGATCGCTGTCGGTGAAGCTTCGTTCGCTGTTGGACGGAGGAGTCGATTGTTGTTGGATGGAGGAGTCGATCACTGTCGAACGAAGGCTTCGTTTGCTGTCGGACGGAGGAATCGTTCGTTGACGCCTTCATCTTCGTTCGTTGACGCCTTCGTCTTCGTTTGTTGTCGCCTTCGGTCGGAATGAGAAAGAGGATCGCTGACGCCTTCGGCTCCGTTCACTATCACCTTCGGTCGGAACAGATAAGAGGATCCTTGTCGTCGAAGGTCGAACAGAGCGAACGCCTTCGGCTTCGCGAATGTCACCTTCGGTCGGAACGAGCAAGAGGATCGCTGACGCCTTCGGCTTCATTCGCTGTCGCCAGGACAAACGACGCCTTCGGCTTCGTTCGCTGTCGCCAGGACAAAGGAATGTCGTTCGATTGTTGGTAAGGAACGAGCAAAAACCCTGCGACTACAGTAACGAAATTCCCACAAACCCTAAAGCATATATTAAATGATGTGGCTAGGTGATGTGAATTAGGATGTCACATCAACATCCTAATTATCAAAATTATTTGGGAGATAAATGTAGATATATATATATATATATATATATATATAGTATTGCTACACTTACACACTAGTATACACCAAAATATATAGATGATGTGTTAATCCAATGTGTAAGTAGATTATTGGTTGAATGCACTTTTTGATAAGACCTATATATAAAAATTATAAAAAAAGAAAATTTCTAATTAATCCTGAATACTTTTTGATATATATTCTTGTATAAATATAGCATTTTCCATATATATATATATATATATATCATTTTTCTTAAGATTTTTTAGTCATTCGCCCTGAAATCCACCATAACATCCAAACCTGAACACAATATATCCACCAAGTCTTCCCATTGAGACTTGAGAGGGAACCTCTGAAGAAATGATGATTAGGTGGAATGGCGGTGCACTGCGAAGGGCAATAGCGGCGCTGTGGCTGAACGGATGCTACCACACAATGAATGCTGTGCCGAGGGAGTCCACCGGCTGCCGAGCTTCGATCAAAGAGCGAGCTTCCGGCCGAATCCCGGCGTTGGTCTTCGCCCTTGGCGAAACTGGCGCGCCGCTATCTAGAAAGCAGTTGCTCACGATCGACAAACATGAGATCGATGTCCTTCTTCGCGATGTTCCCTTCTTCGCTTCTACTATCTTTGATCTCCAAATCCGCTCGGGTGTCGGCTCTGCCCTAGTGCTTCAATCCGGCACCGTCCTCCCAATCAAAGCAAGGCCAGAGAGATTTTCTTTTTATGTTGTTATTATGATTATTTTTATCATTAATTTTCTTTCCAATTGAGATCGGCGTCTGTTTTTTTTTTGCAGGTTCACAGGAATGAGACGGGGCAGGTTCTTAATCTGGTAATGGCGTGGGCGGACGAAGGCTCAGTGCTGAAGTTGGATCTCCCTGTTGTCTTCATTGGGGAGGATAGCTGTCCTGGGCTTAAGAAAGGTACGATTTTGGCTATAGTGTTCTTTGTATATTTTATTTTCCGTTTGAGCTAATGCGTTGTCTTTATTTTTCTTGTTAGATCTATGCTTCCTAGAAGATGAAATGTAATGGAAAATTACTGGTTTGAATTAGATTAAATTATATTTTTTATAAGGGTATAGCAAGTGGATGGTTTGTTTGAAAGAAAGTTCATGTTATCTGACACGTGGTTGCACATTTGGTGGTTACATGCCTGCTAGTTAGATGCATATAAAGCAGAGGCAAACATATTAGCTAATCATTTGAATTGTCCATATTTGTAGCAAGAAGTAGTCTTCATATAGATGACAGCCAGTTGTGGACCGACTCATTGTGATGCTGAGAAAATGATGAATATTGCTTTGATCCTGCTGTGCAAAATGTGAGGATAGTGCCTGCATGCAATTACTAATGATTGATGACTGCTTCCTGTAATGAATACATTAGCTTATACAAGAAAAAAAAAGAGTTGTTCTTCTTTAATCTAGTAGAAGAGAGAGGCATCAAACTGGCTGCTTGAGAAACCAAAATTTAGTAAAAATTATGAGTCTTTGACACCATGCATGTTGCAAATTGTTTGAGATCATAAATATCTTCTTGGTGGTATATATGTGTAGAAATTTTGGGAATCAGTGAATTTTGGAGGTTGAGTATCATATACTATTTCTTGAAAATCTTTGTAAAGAAACATAATTTAAAAATTGTGCTATCGCACTCTCCAATTATTAGTGGCAGCAAGTCTAGATGGTTTGTGTTTTAATCACTAGGCTGAGTGTTACTAGTAGCCAATGTCATGTTGTTTATAAAATCAACAAGCAATCAATAATGCTTATGGAAAATTCATTTTCAGATAACTATGTTTACATGAGCAAGGGTAGTGACAAGTGTTTATGCATTCTTTCATAATAAGGTATTGATCTCATCAACTACTGCCAATTGCTAAGGTGCATTTCTTAGAGCTTGGGTACATGTCGAAGGAGATAAAGTGTAAATATGTGATTATAACAAAGAAGTGGTATATGGTATAAACTCTGGGTTTTAGGAATCAATGCATGAGTAGGTGACCTCTGGGTAGGGTGAACATTGATTGTTGATGGGGGTTGGGGGGTTGCTAGGGATGAAATAGAAGAATGATAGTCTTGTTCTGTTGGTGAGGATTGAAGTGGAGAATGTTCAGGTTGAGAGGCCCTGCTAAAGCAGTAGGTGGAGCATTGGATGAAACTGAAACAATTGCTATTTACAAAGGTTCACATGTAGTGGTTAGAGGTTTGTATAGTGTGGAGGAATATGGGAATCAGAATTCATTATAAAGACATGTAAACTATGTTTTCATGAGTAGTGGTAGGATCATAACACAAGTGTAATGGTGACTATTGTAGCCAAGAAAAATATAATACTTACAACATGGCTATATTTTAAAGTGATGTACGGATGAAATCATCTGTAACATAGGAAACTAAAGGTTTGTACAAATTTATAATTAGTGGGTTAGCTTGTTATCATTTGGGTTTCTTCCTATTGTCTCAGTTTTAAGTTCTTGTTATTTGACATGTCTACTGACTTGAGCTCACTTTCTTGGGATTTTACTTTTTATCTTGATTCTTCATTTTTTATAACCAGGGCATGTGCACTAGTATGACTCAAGGTTTTGATTAGGAACCAATTTAGCAATAATATTGTACTGCAATACCATTCTAAATATTTAGGTAACTTAGATATCATTTAGTGGCATGGACATCTTTCAAGCTTTTTTCCTAAATTGATCATGTAATCCTGGATCATCTAATCCTTCCTATGTTGAAGATTGTGTTATTTTGTCCATTGTTCTTTGGCATATCCCATAGGATATAACTCACCCTTAAGTAATTGTTTGAATTTCCTCCAACTCATATCATGCATTACTTTGGAGTTCCATCATGCTAAAACGTGCTTGGAAAGGCTCAATTTAGAGAAGTTAATCTTCTATAGGGTAGTGTGTGTGTGTGTATATATATATATCTATATAAAGCAAAGTCGTCAACTAGTCAGTTCCATCATAACTTGACTAGTTTTTTTCAACTCAACCTTTGAAATGTTTCTTCTTTTCTCGGCTCAGCATTCAAAACTTCTTGTTCACTATTACTACAATTGTCTTCCTTCTATCTGTTGATTCCTTCACTAAACTAGGGCTTGTATCTTTTCTAGTATAACACTATTTATTGTGTTAGTACTAAGACTTTATTGGTAAAGCTAGTTTTTTAAATTTTTTGAGGTTTTTATATCTCTCATAAAATTCTCATTACATTTTATTAAGCTGGTCGAGGGCAACAAACTATTCTTTCCAAGTCTTGTAGTTGATTCTAATCAACAATATCAATATTCTTTCTACTATATGAACCCTTGAACTTTGACACATTGATACCTAAAGTTATATGATCTGTAATCACTAATCAAGTTTTCTCATACTTAGTTGAATGTTAAAGAGTCAATAACTTTTTCCAAAGGAAGAAAATAGTGTTATAGGAAGGTCAAAATAATAATACACAAGAGATACCAATAGTCAAAAAGTTTGTTTTCAATTAGTTATCATTTTACTATTTGAGTGTTACATATGATGGTATAATTATAATGTCCCATTGTGACAAATGATCATCAAGATCTGAATAATTAAGCACTGATAAACTTACTTATCTGAACCTTGATGCTACATCTTGATGGACATCTTCGAAAAACAAATTCAAGAAGTTGGATTGAGACAAGACAATGAATATAAAAAATATATCTTTCATTTATCAGTAGAAATTTTTCATTATAGAGCGACTTCAGACATCTGAACAGATTTAAAATATAACTATGTGTCTGATCCATTCTCGGATATACTATAACTTTTGTAATATTATTGGCTTACAAAACATAATTATGTTGCAACCACTCACATTTTATTAATCTTTGTAGTCCTTTTATGATATGAATTAGTACCTTAATGGTCTAAAATATCTGTTATCGACATATACCAACTGGATAAACTTAAAGAGCTCTATTTATTGAAAGACATTAAGCTGGATAATAAAGCAAGTATATTAAATACCTTATAGATCAGAAATAATAACTTATAATATCAAAATATTCTCCAAAAATAATTAGTATCGTAAGCGTTCACTCCATTTCGATGGATTGGGCTAAACTCAAAATGTTTATTCCATACAATCGACATGATAGGTTGCGGTGAACTTATAAAATATTTACTCATGTAATCTAATTGGGTTGAACTAATATATTGCTTACTCTATATTGTTCACACAATGAGGCTGGTTTGAACCAATAAATCTTCGCTCCATACAATCTAATTGGGTTGAACAAACAAATTTTACTCAATATAATCTAAGTGGGTTGAGCTCATAATTCACATTTAGAACACTTCGATGAGGATTTGAGGTCGTTATTTCAGAGAACAATGGCTACAAGCAATCAAATTTCACAAGAAGCATAGTCTAAATAACAAAACATATTATAATAAAAATGCAAGTTCAAACAAACACAGAGAGTTTTGAGGGTCAATAGTATTTGCAGTGATGCTTTTTGCATTTTAAGAAATCAATTAGTATTCTATTGTTAATCTTTTAATATGAAGATTGATTATTTAATAGTGATATTTAATTTTATATTTTTGCTAGTTTTATTCTTAGTTAGGTAGACGAGTTTTGTCGACTATATTAGTAATTTAGGTGGACGATCTTTATGAGTGTTTTAGCACACTGGGAAAATAAAAAGGAGTATTATATCAAGTGGGCGATAATGATGTGCATCATAGCTTAGCAATTGAAAAAAATAAAAAGTGTGAGTATTATAAAATCAACAATGGGCAACTTATGCGCCGTCATAGTTATACTTGAAATAAGTAAGCAATTGCATGATTAAAGTAGTAGGAATTAAAATTTATTAACAACAGATAACTTGTGCACCACCGCAACCCAACCAGAAATATATAAAATTGCTGAAATTAAAATTATAGGGAGTAAAATTTATCAATAGTGTGCAACTTTGTGTCACACAACTTACCAAAAATAAAGAAAAAATGTTGGAAATAAAATTTTAGAAATTAAAAATTGTAAAAATTGGAATTTATTAATAGCGGTAACTTATGTGCCATCACAATTTTATTAGGGATTACATAAATATTTATTATTTTAGTGTGTGCGCGGGCGCATGCGCGCACACACACATATAATGATAATAATTAAAATATTAAAATTAATATAATAAATTTTTTGGTATGCTTAATAATACTAAATAATATATTTAAATACTTAGAAAAACAATAATAATTTATGATGAAAGAAACGAGAGAAAGAAGAGAGAAAACGAGAGACAGAGTTCTAGGGAGAAAGTTTTAGAAAAAGTCATGTTGAGTGAAAGCCTTAGAAGAGAGAGAGAGAGATAGAGAGAAGGGGTATGAGAGGGAAAAAAAGAAGAGAGAGTTGGAAGGAAAGTATAGAAAGAAAAAGAGGATTGAGAGAAAGAAGGAAGAAAAATAGAGAGTTGGAGGAAAAGTATAGAGAGGAAGAGATATGAAAGAAGAGGAGAGGAGAGATACGAGATAGTGAGAGAGATGTAGAAGTTGGTGAATTGTTGGGTTTGTCAACAGAAGGAGGAGAGAGAGAAGGGAGAGGGAGTGAGAGAGAGGATAGCGAGTGATAGAGCTCAACAGAGAGAATGGAAAAAATTGGGCCTATTTATTGGCCTTTTTGGTTGGGGGTTTGACTAACCATGACCATTTATGTCACTGACACTAGGGGTTGGGGGGTAGCTAGGGTTTGCATGCTTGTTTGCATCTGAAGGGGCATTTGTTGGTTAGTTTAATAGAATATTAGGGAAATCATGACATACACACACACACACACACACACACATATATATATATATATATATATATATATATATATAACTTAATAAAAATAATAAAGAAAATGAAAAAAAGGGTTTATCATAATTAGTAAAAGGGATTCCAATATGAAGTCAGATTAAAGATTTGAGATCTAGTCAATTAATATAATTTTTAGAAACTAGAAAATATATAATTAGCTTACAATAAATAAAATTTAGAAAAAATAAAATAAAGGATCTTCTTTTAGAAAATATCTAGTAGTCCACAGTTTCTCAAGAAAAAAAATTAAAGTTATGAATTATTTATTATTAATTTTGGAAACAAAAAAATATGAATATTTTTGAAAATTAGATAAGCTTGGGAAAATTTTCATAAGTTATAAAAAAATCTTGAAAATTATGATAATTTAATAGCATAAAAATCAAATTTAAAATTACAAAAATTGTGATTAATAATTAATTATAATTATGAATGGTGTTGTAGCTTAGTGTTTGAACATGTGTAGAATCTTAGAAACAAAGAAATGACAACTGTCCAAATCAGACTATATACAATAGAATTGAGAGGAAACAACCGTAATACCTTTCATATTGTTAGAGGAATCCCTTTCACTTTTTGCTGGGTGAGGCAAAAAACACAGGGATGAACATTTGCAGATTCTGATGAGGCAAAAAAATTTCACAAATTAAACTCTGTAATGCAGTAGTAAAACTGCTCTGGCTAAAGGAAATTTCCAATTGGATGCATATTGTAACCACATAAAAATAGGCAATTTGTAGAATAGTGATAAGAGAGTATGGACTAAGCTTGCCATTTTTAATTTTTCTTTTGGGATTGTGGAGCTGCTTGTTTTGCTGCATTCTGGGTATAAGGTATTTCTAATACACTGCAATCTCAAAACTCTAATTAAGCATATTTAAAAAAACAATTGCATGTAGACATACGTACCAGTCCGCCTACCTTTGCCGGCCACGTCAGCTCATCTCCTGTCCTTGGCCATCCCTCGCCGGCCAACGCTGACCCTCTTCCCACCCTTGTCGACCTCCGGCTGCCTTCAGTGTTTCTCCATCGCACAAAACATCCCAAGTGTACACCTCTGCAACCTTCTCTTCTGCCAGCACTGACCTGCAGCCTCGCCCTCTCTGGCCCTAGGCAGTCTTTAACGAGTGTCGGTGCCAGTACTAGTGCCAGTGCCAATGCAAGTGACTTGATGATAGCTTAGTTTTTTTATATTTTACAAGAATTTAAAAAATGGCCAAATAAATATAAAGAAGTAAAAACACTAAATTTTTCAAGCTAAAACTATTTATTTCACCTGAAAAATTTTTACATTATTTTATTACTCCATTTTTTCTTACTTCAAACCAAACAACCCTTTATTGATTTAAGCATTAGCTAAGCTATATTGATAAAATTTTTTGATTTGATATTATGATTTTTTATTTTATTAAAAGCTATATTGTTAATTTTATTGTTGATTTTAGGTTAGATTAGTCGGATAAGTTGGATATGCTAACTTTAAGTGTTAAACTATTTTGGAGTAGCGTAGCTAAGCTAAAATAAGATGAGTCGGCCCCATGGAAACATAGTGGTAGAGATATGTGATATCATATGAAAGAATTGCAATTTTAGTTGGCGGTTTCTTTATCAAGTGTTTAACTGAAATAATTTCAAATTTAAATTCTTATTGATTAAATTACTTTAGAATTCACAGTATTTTAACTAATTATTCAATTAATAGATTTCCTTGAGATTTATTTTTTCTGCAGTACCACATTCTAATGTTTTTTGTTATGCTTGCCATTTCCTGAGCAATAGGGGGGTATTTGCACAAGTTAAGAACCAGCCTCAAGTATATGTGCCCATTCGATCATATTCCTTTGAAAATTGAAGTCGACATCGGTGCTTTGGATATTGGGGATAGAATTATTATGCGCGACATTCAGGTCCATTCATCGCTGAAGCTATTGAGCAAGAACGACTTGACTCCTCTCTGTATTATCCGGGCCACAAAGCCTGCAAAGAGTTCAGAAGCTTTTGGGACACAACATGACATAGATTAAATTCAACAGCTTGCTTTCAGATGTTTCATTCACCCAAACTTGTTTTGTTATGAAATATGTTCATAAATTCTGTTATGTTGCAGGATGCATTAGCGTTCTTGATTGTTCAATTAGCCTGAGATTTACTTGTCTTTTACCCTTATTAATTTATTTATCTTCTAACTTAAATCAGAACTAAATAGGAGCTATTTTTGGACATTCCTTAAAAGAACTAGGGTTTAAGTTATTTTGAAAGAACACATTTTAAGGGGCAAAGATGAAACCATTAAGATTATCATGAGAGCTCTAACTACTACGCTACAATACTATTTACTAGTATTAGGTTGTAATACAAACTATAATATTAAGAAGTTGCACCTTTTGTGATAAATTTCACGTAGTGATTTATCTCTAAAGAAATTCATGTGATAAAACAAAAAAAATATGAACTGATAGCCTGGATGAAATCGATGGTGGAGATGCTGGATTTGTGGCTGAGATATGTGGGGCTGATTTAATTCAATTCTTGTGTAAAAGCTGTGGTCGAATCAGGGATGGCTGGATTAACTATTTATGTTCTCTTTGAGGTGAGTGAAAGCATATTAAGTAACAATAAATGCAACATAGGGATATAGATTTTTATTAATGTAGTTGGATTAATAACGTATGCCCATTTAGTTTGATAGTTTTCACCATGTATAACAAAGAATTATAGAATTTTGAGTCTTTTGAACTTTGCTTAATATAATGTGCATGCTACAAAATACTAAACTTAAAAGAAGAATGCGTAGAAAAGGTAAATAAAATCCGATTCGTCATAAGGAATCATCACCTTTTTTATTTTTCACCATACATTTTTGCAAACGAATTATTGCATCCCTTAGTTATGAATCATCACATGCTCTGGATAAAAATTTCACCACTCGATTTGGCACTGAATCAATTAAATTGGGAAATTCTTGGAAAACTCGAAGATTGGCAAAACCATTATTCCTGAAACATGAAAGATCGTGGAGGAACTTACTTCCGCTTAAGAAACTCTGAACCACCCCGTTTTAGGACGATGATATATTGGATACAGTGAATTCCAGAGAATATGCTCCAATTTCTCAAGAAGAGCATGCGGAGTTTAATGACAACAAATTTGAAGAAAAATGGGAAATTGATGTTCCCATTATGACCCCAAAGATTCCAATATGGAAGACACAGTTAAGAGTATATCCCATTATTGACAAAGAAATCAGGAAAAAGGCCCACCATTATTTTCCTTAAATAAAAGAAGAAACATAGAATACATTCAGGAGGGCTATGATCTTACGAATTTGGTTTTACAACAATTCCAAGTATTGCTTCAAAAGTTTCTGGCTCTTCAAACTCTGAAGATAAAATTGTTACTTGAGGTTGTTTGGTTTGCTGGAATTGAATTATTAGGGTAACAAGATTACACAATAATTATATTATAGGTAATTGTATGACAGTGCAATTCAATTTTGTTTAAATAATAATAAAATGTTTCCAAGCATTCAAAATTCCTATGTTTGGTCAAGTGTAATTTGCTTATAAGTAGGTTGCTTTATAATTAAAAAAAATTGCACTGTTGGCAACGAGTGGGAGAGTTGGCAATGGTTGGATGGTGAATGGTGAAGGCCTGCTGGTGGACAGAGTTGGTGATGGCCTTATGGTGCTCTTTGAGAGAAGTAGTTGAAATGGTGGGTTGTATGTATGTGAAGTTGGCAGTTGGTGAGGGCCTTATGGTGCTCTTTGATAGAAGTGGATGAAATGGTGGGTTATTATTGCATGTGAAGTTGGCATTTGGTGAGGGCCTTGTAGGCTGACGACGATCGGCGAGCATTGGCGAAGGCTGGATGGTGGATGGAATTGTCAGCGAGGGTCAGATGATTGCCTGTGAGGGAAGTGGACGGAATGGTGAAGTGCAAAGCCTGTGATGATCAACAGTTGGACGGGCTGGCCGGCGTAGGCTGGATGACACTCAACATGGATCAGACAGTGGATGAAATGGCCGGAGAGGGCCAATTGGTGCACTGTTTCACGAAGTTGGCTGCGAGGGCCGATGAAGACTAAGACACTTGCGATTTTTTTTTTTGGTTGTGCGGCATAATCAACTTGCATGCCAATTTAGGCATAATTTGATTATGCCAATTTTATAAAGAAATGTTTGAATATAGTTGTCTCACAAATTTACTTGAAATTAAAATAATTAGGTTTCTACATACTAAATACACGAAATTTGTAAATACTGGGAATTAAAGTACCTTACATTCTATTCCGAACAAACCACATCCCCTTAAAAGTTATTTATTTGGTATTAAATATTAACAACATCAATTTTTTCAGGTGCTCAGGGAAAAATATAGAGATTAAATAGTTCAATAAAGATTCCAATTTTCTAGGATTTTTTGGATTTTAATTTTATGCGGATTTTCATGTCTCAATTTCTATTTTGTTCTGATTTTGGGCAAGAGGAGAATAAGATTTTATAGATTAGCAATGACTTGAGCTATAAGCTTCATTTAGGATTTTTGAAGTTATGAATTATGAATTAGCATTTTTTAAAGAGCACCTTGATGGGTATTTAATCATGTTCATGCTTGTATTGCTCATTATTCTTGACCAGGGATTCCTTAATTTCGTTTTAGCAGTTATGTCATGCCACGCTTTTTTTGTTCAATTCCTCGTACTTGTCACAGTATGAGAGTCAGTCTGCCAATTTAACCTAATTGGGAGGCAATAATCGATGAAATTTTTATTTAGATTCAGCTCAATTTTGTTATGTTTGGTTATGGTAAAATGATTCCAAAAAGAAATAATTAATTACTTCATTCTTGATTTAGATGAATTATTTGTATCCTACTTTAAATAAATAAATTATTATTGAAAAAAGTGTTAATTCAGACTAGTTTACGTATTAGTGAAGGTGACAATGGTAGTAGGAAATGAGCTCCATTAATTGAGAAATTTGCTTGTGAGGATATGACCATTCTTTTATTATGTGCTCTATGTTTGTAATTGTGAGAAGGGGCTTGCTACGGTGCTCAACACGGAGCCAAAACCACGGATATTGTAGCAGCTAATAAAATAATTTTTCTTTTGGACGGTTGTGATGCACTTTTGCGCGTGCGATGGTAGTAATCCTTGCGCACTATTACCTCACGCGTTTTAGCATGGAGGTTGGAACCACAACTTTCTCCTTGAGAGAAATAGAGAGAATATGACTGTTCTTTTATTATTTGTTGTTATGTTTGTAATTGTTAGAAATAGAGAGCTAACTCAATGATAATACATAAGCAGTGACAATACTTCAAGATTGTTTTACTCTTAGATTATTACAATTCTTTTTTTGTGCTGATTTAATATGCTTGGGATGGGACATTTAGCTAAATTCCTCTTAATGATATAAATTTTATAAATAAAAATAAAAGGTTCTCTATTAGTTGAAATAAAAATAAAAAATTTTAATACAAAGATCACATGACAAAAGTTATTCATTTATCTATGAAAATTATGGCCCCCTCCCGTTTCAAAAAAAAAAAATCATACATTAAAGTATAATTATGCCCTTTGTTCTCTAAAAAAAATTCTGACTCCTGCTATGGTTGGGTGACTTGAGAAATAATCCCATATTATGAATATATATATATGTAAAAAATGACAATGATTCGCTCAATTTTCTCAATAATAAATCTACAATCCCTATTAAAGTAGGCCACAGTTAGGATAATCGTCTGAAAAGCAAAAGAGGAGCAAAGGAAGCATTGAAAAACCTCTCCTTTCCTAATGATTTATTTTTTATATTCCTTATAAATATTTGAAAAAAACTGCAATTCTAACATAAAATTTTTCAACTCTACTATTTTGTGCAGCTCAGCGAAGACAACAGTTGATCTTGGTGCCTTTAAGGTTTTGCCCAAACACTCAATCGACTACTTTCATGAACGCCAGCAGTTTGAATTGGCTATGGCCAAAACTTCAAAGATATCGAGACCAATTGACATCTTTATTGCACTGCACAAAAAATTTGAGCTTTTTTATAGACTTGAAGATGCAGAGTATTAAAATACGAAATTCATATGAAGTTGGTCTTCATTTGATCCTCTGTTGCTTCTCAATTCTCACCATTCTTATTCTTATTTTCTCATGGTTTTTTCTGTTCAAAAATTACATGTAACTTAGAATTTTGTTGTTCGGCTTCATAGATTATACTGTTTATTTTATAATATATAAAAGAGAAGATTCAAACCAATTTACTAATGGATTGGAGAAAAGTAAGTGTCTTGCATCAACTGAGCTTGCCTGCCATATAATCAAAATAAGCATACCATTGAGTTTTTTGAATGGGGAAAATGGTTCCATTATGGAGTTTTTTATGTGAATTGTTTATTTTGAGTGATGAAGCTCTTGAGATATTCATAACCAATTTTAAAAATCTGTGATCATAATTTTGTAAATACTCCCATTTTTCTTAATGCTTTATATCTTAAAACTTCTTATCAAAAGTTGAGCATTCCCTTCCACTTCAGACTAAACAACGACTTCTTTTGTCTCTTCTTAATATGGATAGAGCAACAGTAGGACTATCGAATAATGTGTCTCACCTTGCTCTATACTTGAAGAAAAGTTGTACACCCATGTAGTTTGATGAAACATCTTAAAATAGAATCAATCAAGACTTAATAAATTCATTTTTTAGAGTCAAACGAACTTGTACCCAATAGCACATAGCCTTGAATGAACCAACCATCAACAGTTGGGCTTCACAAAGCAAGTCTATGCATGCTTGCCGGCATATATAATAGATTGAATGCTAAGCACATGAAGAAAATAGAAACAAGTTTTTGGCATAACATGAGATTGTGTTTCTTGTTTGTCTACTTTTGATTGAGAAAGAAGCACACCTTGAGCATCAAAGATTTGCTTCTTTATGCTTTGAAGAAGAAGCCAAAACATGGGGTCCCTAGACACTTATCTTGAAGAGCTGTTTCAAGTCAATTTGCTTCATTAACCAAAACAAAAAATTGGGATGGAGTTAAACCTTTTTTCGTAGATACAAAAATTCTAGGTGGAACTAGAGATGCCTTGTTAAAGTGAAAGAGCAAACTTTCCTATATATATGATACACTAAATCTTCACTCAATACTTTTCCTACTTACATCCCATAAGGGTAATAGCTTCAAATGTTATTAATAGATTATTTCAGCAAAATTCTAAGAAAAGGTTTGGGTCAAGATAAGAGGTGTTTAGTTAAATTCGCTAAGGAATTTCTTATATTCACGTTAACTAGCATGACAATTCGAATTGAGAAAGTGATTGTCAATAAAGAAATGACGATTGAATAGTTTTACATTTTGTTTACGATCCGGATTAACTTGGATCAATTGGAATAGGCTCCTTTGATGCCCCGATGCCGGTTCAGCGGGAACTGTCCCGACATCGGGTATTCACATACCGCATGATCATATTAAGCAATTTGAAAAAAAGGAACACACATATAAAAGATAAGATAATTCTCATTCATTTAAAAATTACATATTACAAAAAATTTTCATCGTACAACACGAACATTGTTCAACTTTTTAGAAATAAAGAGAAAATAAAAAGATAAATAAAAGTTAAAGTAGCGTCAATTCATCTGTAAGTTTGAAAATGTAAGAATTAGGGTTCTTGTTTGAATTCTCTCAGAAACACCTGACTTGATATTGTAAAGAAAACAATACAGGAATTAGACTTTCCAGTAATTAGAGAATACTCTAAGTACCATAGTAAACAATAAAATATTACATTTTTATAAAAACAGAGATGCGATTAGCGAAATTAATGGTGTAATAAATATGTAGAAAAAGTAAGGCGATAGCACAAAATAAATAATCAATTTCATGCAAAAAGTATTATCACAAAATATAGATTACTGATGTCATTTTTCAAGTAACCCACCACGAATGTTACTGATATCAATTTTTAGTAATAACTATGTTATGAAAGGGATGCTAGTTTCAAACAACCAACCAAGCTTCAATATTATTGATATCATTTTTCAGTAACAACCACGTTATGAAAGGGATATTGGTTTCAAATAACCAACCAAGCTTCATTGTTACTAATATCATTTTCCAATAACAATCACGTTATGAAATGGATATTGATTTCAAACAACCAACCAAGCTTCATTGTAACTAATATCATTTTCCAATAACAATCACGTTATGAAAGGGATGTTGGTTTCAAACAACCAACCAAGCTTCAATATTACTGATGTCATTTTCCAATAACAGCCACGTTATGGAAGGGATGTTGGTTTTAAACAATCAACCAAGCTTCAATACGAATTTAGCTCAAAGCAAAGCTAAGCAACAATAAAGTGCAAAAAGTAATATGTCATAGACTGGGTACACAAAGTTTGACAGTTCAATTTTGGATCTACATTTAGATTTAGATTTAGATATTTTAAATTAGCTTTTAGCCAATATTCTTAGAAGTAATTATTATCTTCTTTTCCATTCTATTTTTCTTTCGCTTTTACAATAGGTTACCGAGGGTAGTAATAATATGTATAATAACGTTATTATTATCATTATAATGATAATAATAATGTACGAAATAAAAAAGACAGAATGGAAATGACTGAATTGAAAGTGACAAAAATGGAAATAATAGTCATCTTATAATATTTGTACTATTTTTATTATTTAATTAATGAGAACAATAATAATGTGAATGACTAATTATGACTATTTTGTATATGTAATAATAATAAAGAATAGCAAAATCTCTCCTCAATTTTCTCTTTTTTTCAGCTTACCTAGGATAGTGTTGTCGGAAAACTAAGGGGGTGGCCGGACGGCTGGCCGGGGTGGTTGTTGGCTGGCTAGCAGCGACAGCAGCAACTGGGCTGGCTGGCTTGAGGGAGGAGAGGAGGTTGTCAAGAGAGGGAGGGCTGGCAGGAGGGAGGAGAGGGGCTGGCAGGTTTAGGAGGAGGGCAGTGGATTGGCCCACTTGGTCGACAGCCTGCGCCAAAACGGCGCAGGATGGGCGCTGGCAGGCGGAAGCTTCCGCCTGTAGGCTGCCTTGTGACATAGCCTGCCACTTAGAAACCATTTAAATGTCTGATTGACTACTTCATTCAACAATTGGTTTAGTGAATATAATATGACACCTCTTCAATGTTATATCCACCATGGCTCCAAAACTTTTAGAATAAACTCAAAAATATAATGCCTCAATAAAAGATTATAAATTCTATAATATGAACATTGTGCATATATTCTTGAAAAACAATTTAGTCATCTCTTGACCAATAATAGAATTTTTAGTCATAATTGGAATAATCATCTTAGAATTATTGTCCATTGTTGTATAGATATAATTGTTCCCCTATCATGGGTATTCCCTAATGAATTTCAAAGATATATTTCTCCAAAGTTGAAATGGTACTAATATTGATGTATAAGCCTTATTTTTATTTGTCAACTCAATTGTAAAATAAAGAGTGCACCCACACATATGTGGAGCAACTTCCCCTACACTAAATATATATATATATATGACCTTTACACTTTTATTAGAGTTTTGTTGACCCCAAAATATATTATAATCCTTGAGATATATTCTTTCTTGATATGTCTTAATCTATCAATTGTCCAAAGAAAGCATAACTTCTACCTCTATAAAATAACCCATCTAAATAATTGTATATTAAATCAAGTCTTCAATGATTTTATTGGATCCCTATTCATAAAATCTAGTAGACTGACTCATTGTGTTCTTGCATCATCTCCTCTATCATTTGACCCATATGATTTTAGAAAAAAGAGTAAAAATGGTTAGAGGACATTGCCAAGTGATCCAATCAACCTATATAAATCAATGATTAGTACTATAAATAGGCTATGAGTTTTTCAGTAGAAGTTATTCTTTCCGGACAAGAAAATGAAATTCAAACATTATCGCCAGGCCCCCTTGCTTGGATCAAACCTATGTTAACTCAATTTAAATGTGGAGTGTGGATTAGCGGCGAAAAAAAATTTCATGTGCTTGATAGCTAAGGATTAACATAATGGTAGGTGTCCACACACCATTGAGGTAGCCAGTTACCCATGTCCATGCATAATTAAAGGCATAAACAAACCTAACAGTGACTAACACATGTTGAGTTTAATAAGTGGTTCTTCATCATAAATATAATATATTTTAATGTAATAATAGTTTGATTTCTTAGATAATTTTTATAGTATTTTCTAGTTATGATTCTTTGTTCTTTTTATTGTATTGCAATCTCTTTTTTGATGCGAATTAGCAAAAGCATCCATTAATAGTTCCACTACATTATCTCTGTACTATTTTTTTATTCAATTGCTTAGAATTTTATGTTATTATCCTCCATGGTGGTCCTCCCTAGCATAATTCGCATTTGGCCAAGTGAGTACATATCCTTTTTAAGTTAATTATAAATCATGTTCTGGTATCAGAACACGTTTGTGCATGTTGGATGGTATTTAACTTGAAGTTGTTATAAAGTTTAAGGAGTGTATTTGTGTGGCGCCCCACCCCTTAATCTGCAGAATTAGACTCATGAGTGGAGTGTCACTCTGGCAAATCTCTCTCTTATCGTTGGATTAGGTAAGATCCACAATTCACTAATAAGGGAAGGATGTTGTACAGAATGAATACAAGAGATCAGTCTCTAAATCAACACAAACACAGAGTGCGAAAGCATACAAAATAAATAGTACATCCATTTTACTATACATCAAACATAAAATGAAATAAATAGCTCAGAAAAATAATAGTGTAGAAAAGTAATCACAGTTGCAAGTATTTGTATTATTATAACATTTAATAAATAATTTAAAAAGATTGAAAATAAATCTAAGAGTCTCTCATCCTCACAATGAATTGAAGGAAAACTAGGCAGTTTCTGAATCACCTGGCTGATACTCCTCTTCTAAATAAGGCTCTCCCTCTTCAGCACCAAGTTCCTCAAATCTATTTGAATATGATATTATTAATTTTATAATGCCAGGGCCCCAGCAAATAAAAAAATAATCTTATTAGACAATTGTCTAAGTATATTTTTGGCTGAATATTTTACATGAATTATTAATATCACCATTTAAACTTAAACACAACAAAAGTGAACTAAAAAATATAGGAGCAGTAAGCATACAAAGAACAGAGTAAGTTATAAATATGACATTTATAACTAAGCAGGAAATTGAGGTAAAAGACACACCTCAAGCAACTAAACAAGGAATGGGCATATACGTATATAATATAGTAAGTAAAAGTATTGAAAGAAAAGTCTACTCCTAAATATGCTGATGATCATATGACATATGCTAATTAAAGATAAAAATCTGAGAATTGTACATATAGTAAGTAGTAAAGTCTAGCATCCTATGTATACGTACAGGTGAGCAGATAAGTAAGGAAATACAGTTGACTGAAATAATATGCATCAATAATACAGTAAAATAATAAATTGAAACTGAATAGGTATGTAAAACTGCCATATCAAAAAATTGGCCAATCAGGCCCAGACAGAAATTCCCAAAGCCTTTTTAGGCTTGGGTAGATAGAACAGAACAACAGAACTGAGGAGGCTGTAAATACATATACATAATTTTTTAGTTATTTTACTTTTGTTTCTATGGACACATCCAGAAATAGTGGAGGAGTCAAGCACATCTACAAGACTATACGGGTTCCAAGCTTAACACACACTCATCAATGAATAATGTTAAGCATCCTTATTACTCATTACCCCTATCTATTAGGATAAATGTGCACCAGAACCTTCCAGAATATACTGAACCCAGGGAAACTGTTATCCTAATTATTCTATATTTTCATTTTATGCACAAAGTTTTCTTACATGACATGTCCAAGGAATTAAGCTCAAAATACAAGGAAATGCGCAGCACAAAAATCAAATAAGCAAGGGACTCTTCTATACATGGTGACACTATTGTTGTCTAATTATACCATTTTGACTATTCTAAATTACAAAAGTTCAAGATCTCCAATTCCTACTATCGAGTGTAACTTAGAAGTATGTCTTTATAGGTTACAAAATATTAGGACTAGTTAGGTCCTAATATGATTAATCAATGTCGACTATATAAGTTAAATAATAAAATATTATGACCTAGTTCGTGAGTTTAAACTTTCTATATTAAGATCTGATCAAAAACTATTAAGCTAGAGATTATGGATTAAAACACCACGAGATTGGGCTAAAATCACATAATCCGAAAGGTAAGACTTAAGATCTAAGTTTCAATCTAAATGTGATATATTGATTAAGGTAAATTCTATTAAGCAAGTCAAACTTAATAAGATGATTCTCCTATCCTGAATCTAAGGTTGAAAGACAAAATAATTAGAATTAAATTGTAAAATTTAGAAACTAAAAAAAAATAAGGGTTCATTCATTGAATAACCTTGTTATTCAATAAATAAAATCTATCATATGATCTAGTCCTAGTCTTAGGAATAGTCCTAATGTGAAGTGAAAGATCATAAGGAAAATACTTAAAGAAAATTTTAAGAAATTTAACTAATTTAATTGAAAAGCTGATTTTATCCCTTAAATTGATTCTAATATAGTTCTAATACTAGTTTTACTGATTTAGAAGATAATTTAGGAGTTAAAGACGCCTAACTTAAATTTTGGGTAAAATAATCACTTAGCCCCTACTTTAGGGTCCAAAACATTACTTTTTGATTTAGGGCTCCAGATTAGAATTTCTTACTACCAAATGATTCTTTACTGTCTAACATAAAGATGGACAGTAAGTACACTCAATTTGGGTAAGAAACGAGTCCTATAAGTCCAAACTAAGGATTTTGACCTAAGGGGCAATTTAGTAAATTGCTCCTAATAGAGTTTAGAATTTTATGCAGTTTACTGTTGGTTGCTGCTCAAGGATTCTATAAAGTCTAAGAACATTAAATTATGAGGTATAATGGCTAAGTTATAGAGATTCTAATTTTTAAGGGCAATTTGATAATTTCTAAGAGTCAAAGGGGAGCAAAAACCAAACATTTCTGTTTGATATCCAAATTTAGCAAACTCAATTTCTATAGCTTCCTTATAATACACTGAGTGCTTTGATAGGAAGTAGACCCAATTTGAACTTCAATTGGTCAAGTTATGGCCTAAATAAGGTTATGAGTATTTTGGTCATTTCTAATTTTCTATGGTTTAGATCCTAAATATTATTTTATAATATTGCTGGCACTTAAATTCTAAGTTAGTTAACACTTTAAATTTCTTGATTTTGAGTTGAATTAGCCAAGTTATGATTAATTGAAAACTAGAGGTATTTTGGTTATTGTTGGGTGAGAGTCCTAAATATCACTTTTCAAATTAAGCCTCAAATAGAAAAACTAATACTACTGTAGTGATGAGATTATTCTCATGAGTATTTTAAGACCCATATTACTTATATTTGGATAACTAGGTTAAAAATTGTGAGGGTTTGTTTAGGATCTAAAATATTACTAGGCTAAATATATTCTGGATCGAATTTTTAAATTTTGTCATTTGATCCCTTTTATTTTTCTGAGTAAAATAAGACTTATATTTGATATATTTGGAATATTATTTTTAAAGTTATTAAACTTACAAATTTTATTTAATTTAAATTAAATTTATTTAATTTACTGTTCATTATACAATTTAAATTAATTTTATTTAAATTACTATTCATTTATTCCATTTAAATTATTTTACTATTTTAAATAATTAAGGGAAAATATTAATTAGCTTAATTAATTAATTATAATTACTATTAACAAAATTAATCTAAATATTAATAATAAATAAGTCCTCTATTTAATTAAATTTATTTATCAAATTAAGTTAATGCAGATTAATTAATCTTATTATAATTAACCTAATTATTTCACTATTTCTAATAAGTCAAATAATTAAATCATCAACTATTTAATCTAATTTAATTATCTTAACCTAATTAATATAGCACAATATATATATATATATATATAATTATATATATATAATTATATAGTAATTATACTAATTAATTATTACTAACTGACTTACACTAATCTCTTAATTATAAACATATAATTTCATTAAACTTCTGATAATATATATACATATATATATTTATATATAATTAATATATATGTATATATATATATTATTTCTGTGCATGTTGCGGGACCCACGGGAAACACGTGGCATAGTGGGCCCCACCGCTGACGCCCGCGGAGCCAGAAGCGGGCCCCACCGTTGGACGCACGGCTAATGAGGGAGCACCGTGTGGGATGCAGGCCCCTCAGCACACGTGGACACCCACGGACACACGCGGGCGGGTGCGGGACGGGTTCGGGTCGACTCGACCCGGCTCAGAGGCTTATGCCTATGCTTCGAGTACCCGAGCTAGGGCACAGAGTTTCACAGCTAAGTCGGCGGCGGAGGGCGCTGGCCCGCACGGCCAAGGGTAGGTCTCGACGAGACCTACCCAATGGAACCCGATCGGACCCTGGAGGTGACTGGCGGCACTCAGAAACGTGAACCATATTTGCCTAGGGTTTGAGCGAATGGGTTAACGGAATGTACTGTGGATGAAATCCTAATTCCGATCGATTGACTTCGATCCAACTCGAACGAGTCAATCGATCATTAATCGAGGACAGGGAATAGGCATACGAGTAACAATAATTGATATCGAATGGAGAACAAAGAGGACTGAGGGGTACCTTTACGAATGGCTGTGACGGTTAGGGCTTCGTTCAGGATCGTGCAGACAGCTCCAGGTCACCTTCGGGTTCTTCCCTCGCGTCGGGGTAGGAGCCTTAAGGCTTATGGGAGCTGGGGCAGAGCCTGCGAAGCTGCCGCACGCAGCGGTTGGCTGCTGCTCGCGGCGAGGCGACGCGTGGCTGCGAGTCATCAGGGAGATGGAATGACGATGCTGAGCCGTTCGATCGGTCGATCGAATGGTTCGCGTCTCCCATCAGATCAAACGGGCGACTTGACGGAGAAGCGCTGCGGGGAGAACGGCGTTGGATGGCGCTGTCAGGGTTATTTAAATAAAACTATTAGTATAATTTAAATTAATTTAATAAATTTCCTCTTTAAATTTAATAATTAATTGAATTCTAAAAACTTCTAAATAATCAATCCTAGCTAATTGAAGGGTGAGGAACGCAACAGTGAGGTCGGATTTTTGATTCGACGAGTGTGGCGCCCCACTCCTTAAGTCCACAATCATTAGATTAAGGAGTGGAGTGTCACTCTAACAAATCCCTTACTTATTATTGGATTATGTATAATCCTCAATCCACTAATAAGGGAAGGATATGCTCAAGATATAAGCAAAGAAAATCAATCACTAAGTAAATAATATCTCAGAGTGCGGAAGCAAGAAAGGTAAAATAATACATCCAGTTTCATCATAATATAGATATGACATACAACTCAGAATAAAATAATGTAGTAAAAAATACAATATCTGAATTATTACATCAATTTTAAATAAGCTTAAATGAAAGAATACTATCGCTTATCCTTACTTAAAGAAAAGACAAAACTAAGGCTCTTCAACTCTGGACTGAAGCTCCTCCTGAAGTGACTCTACTGCAGGTACTGGATGTCCAAACTGTTCAGATTCTGATATTATCGGTTTCACAATGCCAGGGCCCCAGCCAATAAAAGAATATCTTGTTAGACAATTGTCTAAGTACATTTTAGGCTGAATATTTTACATAAGTTATTAATGTCACTATTTTAACTTTAAGCACAATAAAAAGTAAACTAAAAGCAGTAAGAGCAGTAAGCATACAAAGAACATAATAAGTTATAAATACAGTATTTATAACTAAACAATAAGTGAGGCAAAAACACACCACAATAACTAAGCAAGGAATGGGCATATATATATATATATATATATATATATATATATATATATATATATATATATATATAGCGCAGTAAGTAACAGTACTAAAAGTAAAGATTAATTCTAAACATACTAATGATCATATCACATATGCTAATTAAAGACAAAAATCTGAAAATGGTATATATAGTAAATAGTAAAGTCTAGCATCCTATAAATACGTATAAGTAAGTAGGTAAGTAAAGAACACATCTGACTGAAACATGCATCAAAAATACTGTGGCGGCCGCCCCTTAATCAAATAAATGTTAAGAGGTGGTCGTCACTAGTACCACGGACATTACATTAATAACATATTCGTGATACTAATTAAGAGCTGAGCAAGACTTAATATAAACATACTTATAGTATAGTAGTGCAAAATAAGTAGAAAGGAAGCATCCAGACACAGTCCACATTAATTCATTCACATACAATACATTTAAATGCAGAATAGTAAGAATAAGAAAACATAGCTATTACATTTTTAACAAAGGCAGGTCAAGAAGGTGGAAGCATATCTCCTTTAATGAGCCGCACTTTACCTTAACCTGCTAGCAGCTAAATCCTTAAGCGCTGGATCTGACCTATTCTCGTGATCTGCCATATGTACATATATGACAGGGCACAGCAAAAAAAAAAAAGAAAATCTGGTAAGATTTTAATAAGTCTAAGTACAATTTAAGCTGAATGTTTTACATGTGTTATTAATGTCACCATTTTAACTTAAACACAACAAAAAGTAACTAAGCAGTATGAGCAGTAAGCGTAACAAGAAACAGGGATAGTTATAAATATAATATCTATAATTAAATAATAAATAAGGTAAAAGCATACCCCAACAAGTAAGCAAAGAATGGGCATATACATATAAATAATGCAATAAGTAAGAGTACTGAAAGTAAAATCTAATCCTACACATGCTGGTGATCAAATGAAATATGCAAATCACAATAATGAATCTCAACAGTGATACATATAAATAGTAACAAAATCTAACATCCTACTATATATATAAATTGTACAAGTAGATAGCTGACTGAATAAATAATGCCGAAATATAGCCAAATACTACCACTGCACATCAAACTCTGTATACAGACTGCCATATCAGAAACTTGGCCAAACTGGCCCACATATATATATATACATCTTAATCTGCAAACATACTGAACATACTGCATGACTGAAGAGGCAGACAATACTTATGCAACATTTTATCTTAGTTATTTTACTTTTGTTTCTATGGACAACTATTAGAAACAACTGAGGAGTCAAGCACGTCTGCAAGACTATATGGGTCTCAAGCCTAATACACTCTCCCCAATGAGAATGTTAGGCATCCTGATCTCACCTTACCCCTGTCCATCGGGGCAAATGTGCACCATAATCACCATAAACCGGACCCAAAGGCAACTGTTATCCTATTATTCTAAGTTTTTATTTTCATGCACAAAGTTCTGTTATATGAAATGTACAAGGAAGTAAGCTCAAATACACAAGGAATGTGTAGCACAAAATATCAAAATAAGTAAGGAACTCTACTAATATGGTGATATCATTTGTTTCTAATTTATCCATTCTAACTATTCTAAGTTATACAACTTAGAAGCACGGCCTTATGAGTTGAAAACAATCAGAACTGATCATGTTCCAATTTAGTTCAATCAAAATTGACTATAAGTTAAACAAAAAATTATCACGTCCTAATTGATGAATTGAGACGTTCTAAGCTAAGATTCGATCAAGATTTACTAAGCTCTGGATTATGAATTAAATACCACAAATTTGGGTTCAATCACATAATCCAAAGGTAAGCAAGGTCTATAGTTCAATCTAAAAGTGAACTGATGATTAAGGCATATTCTATTAAGTAAAAATCAAGCTTAATAGAATGGGTCTCTATTCTTAATCTAAAATTGAAAGATAAAATAATCTAAATGAAACTATGAAAATCTAGAAACTAATAAAACCAATGTTTCATTCATTAAATAAATCACTTATTTAATGAATGAATCTAACCTAGTGTCTATCCCTAATCTTAAGGAAAAGATCCTATGGTGAAGTGAGGATCCTAGGGAAGTGCTTTAGTTTTAACTCTAGGTCCTCATTCATGTCCGCATAATTTACAATTTCCAACTAAGGTGATGATTACTACTTAGTTAGTAAGAGTTCTTATTCCCTAATATCATAGTTTCCAAATAACAAACAATCCTAATGATACTAAGATCTATGCAAGTGGTGTACGCACTGTACATAGAGCTCAAGAAAATAACATAATTAAGAGAATACAGAACTTCAATAAAGTTCTAAGTACAAAATGTACCTTTAAAACGATCCAAACCTGAAGCTTGATGATTGATTGGAATGAGATGACAATCACAATACTTAAAATAATTGGGCAAGGAACATCTATATCAGACTCTTTGTACTTTTGAGTACTCCTAAACAAACATGGATTACATTTAATTCTTCCTCCAGTACATATGATAGAAGATTAAGCTACAATATCCTAGAGATAGAATCTACAAGATAGAATGTAATAAATAATAATGATTAATTTCTTGAGGAAGGTGGAATTATAAGGATATGATTCCTAAGAATGAACTCAAGAGAATCATTGAATCACAACAAGGAGTATTACTTCATGAATAACAATACATTAATATTAGATGTCAATCAAATTAACATGAGAGTTGATCCCTTCTAATGAGCAAACAACATAACTTAAGAGAAATAAAAATCTCAGAAAAATGTCTTTGTTCAAAATAATTTTATTTTAATATAATTGAGTATAGAAATTTGAAAACAAATTATCAAAGTTAGATGTTAAACAGTTTATAAGGTAGATGAAAATAAATCAACAATATGCAGATTGAACTAAAATAACTATTATTCAAAAAAATATCATTCTCACAAAGGTTATTAAACAATAAAGTAAAAAGCATCAAAATATGTCTAAGTAATTGTAGCTATAGCATGAGATAAAAAGGCACACAATACTTGTATTCTCATTGATGAACTAGTTGGAGAATTATAATAGGTTTCATGGATCTTGATTGGAAGGATGATAAGTTCAACTAAATGAAATTCTATTAGTAAAATGTTAAGATTGTGAGTGTATAACTAATCTTATTTGGGACAAATTTAAGCAACTGATCGCATAAGAGTCCTATCTTACATGTTATGAAAAAGAATGCTAAATGTGTATTGATTAGATATCATCTCCTAGATAATGGTGAGAGAACAATTGATTCAAATTACACTAAAGGATTTAAACAATTATCTTTTGTCAAGAAGTTTTCTTTATTAGATAGGTGTCAATCAAGAACATGATATAAGCCTAATAATTTTGATACTCAATATACTAGATTATACTTATGGACATAGGTAGCTTATGGTAAGAAATAAGATATAAGATTATCTAAGAGAACTAGCATTTCAATTTAACATAATTGCTCGGCCAGCTCTTTATAACTAATTGGAAAAGATTTCACTCTAAAATATTTTTGGATCTATCTACTTTACATGCAAGATTAAGATTATGCTAACATATACATATGCATATCAATGTGATGAACCCTAATACAATTATCTCATTCAACTTAACTTAACATAAAAAGAAACAATATAATTAAATTCATTAAAAAGGGTGAGGAGTTACCCATCCAATAATTGAACTATTGTTGGCAAAATAATGAAGATAGTCGCTGCTTTTCCGGCCATTAATGGAGGTTGAAGGAAGAGGTGACTGCTGTCCATGCTCGGCCAAGAAGGAGGAGGAAGGGCTGCTCCCAATTTCGGCCAAAAAGGAGGAGGTGCTCGGCCTTGGAGGAAGAAGGGGAGAAGGGGGGTGCTTGGTCTGCCAAGGAGGAGGAGATGGAGCTTGGTCAGCCAAGGAGGGAAGGAGGGCTGCTAGGTTTGGAGGGAGTGGAGAAGAAGAATTTTAGCCTTGGAGAAGTATATGGGGTCGGCCATGGAGAAGGAGAGGAGGTGCTTGGTGGCTCGGCCATGGAGGAAGAAGAGGAGGGCTTGGTCGGCCAAGGAGGAAAAAGGGGAGGGCTTGGTCAGCCAAGGAGGAAGGGAGGGCTGCTTGGTCGGCCAAGGAGTGGGGAAGAAGAAATTTGGTCTTGGAGAAGGAGATGGGGTCATCCATGGAGAAAGAAGGGGGAGGGGTCGGCCATGGAGAAGGAGAGGGGAGGCTTGGTGGCTTGGCCATGGAGGAAGAAGGAGGGGAAGGAAATTCGGCCAAGGAGGAAAGGAGGAGCTGTTTGGATGGCCAAGGAAGAAGAAATTTGGGTTGGGGGCTACTAGGTTAGGGTTAGGCACTTAAGAGGGAAAAATGGAACTCTAATCGCAGCCATTAGATCAAAATCCAACGGCTGAAACTTCATAAGTCTGGATCTAACTCAATTGAATTTAAAAAATTATAAACTTGGTATTGAAACGACCGTCTCGATGAGACAAACGTAAGCATCCAAAAATTATTGAATTTGGACGAGTATTTTATTTTATATTAATATTTTAAGTGAAAACTTTAAAAATTCACTACGATTAATCCGGAGCCCGAAAATATATGAAACTTAAAATATAGGTTCCTCTCATAATGCTTAACTCAAATATACAAAATTTTTTGAAATTTGACTTTTATTTTATCTTTTATCGACTCCGAAAGTTTAAACTTCCCAAATTTATTTAGGACGATCCGAAACTCAGATTACGCTCAAATTTTGGCAAGAGGATCCCCTTAATTTGTTTTATTTGAGGATATTTTTATTTAATTTTTATTTGACTAAAATCAGGATCTTATATTTTCTCTTAATCTGATTAGGTTTAGGCCTAATCGGCTCAGTAACAACGTCGGGTTGTTACAAACTCCCCCACTTAAGAACAATGTCATCCTCGACATCACTGCTTTAAATCTAACGGGCAAGAGTCATGTTCAATAATAGCAACTAGAACAAGAAGAATCCTAACATCCTTACTTTGTATACTTGAGATTGATAAAGATTAATAGAATATACAAAATCGATCTCGATAACTATTTTAAAAATATCATAGCCCCAAATTTTATCATGAAATTCATCTTTCTTCTCGATAATAGAAGATTATTCAAATACATTGATTCCCAAACCTTACACTAACACAAAACTCAATCATAATTTTATCTCCTCAAAATATCTTAATTCCCAACACTTACTATAAGGAAGAGCTAAGTCTTTCAACATAAGCTTAAGGAAGGTCTTCCGTCACATGCAAGTTTTAAATTCACCTAACATACGATCGATAAATCCTTTTCTTCAACATTGATATCTTTACGCTCTTTGATAGACCCATCAATATAGTTTATAACAAATCATTCAGCTTTCGAAGATCAAGATATAGAATTCAATTATTTGATTGCATTTTGCATTTGTCTACTAAGACTTCGATTTACTATAATCAACTTAAGGCAAACTTATAAAATGATAGAGCATATCTTCTTTATCTTGCCATTGAAAAGTCAAAGAAAACAGCTTTAAGATTCAACATCCGCAATCTTAACAAGAACCTTTATTAATTCGGCTAATTAATAGAGCATCTAACAAATAGGATAAGCTCGCTAAAATTCCCTAATAAGACGGCATGCGGCTCTCAATCCACCAAACTTAAAGTTTTAGATTATACAACTAATTAACATCAAGAAGAATTTTACTAACCTCAAGACAGGCAACTTCTTATCATTCTTAAGCTTATCGCACTTTGAGATGCGACTTGGAAGTGCTACAGATTTCAACCATACATGCTTAACCCTCCCACATTCATATGCAAGGATTTTCCTCTAATGAACATTCAACTAAACTCAATTAGATCATTGAAATAAATATTTCAAAATGAATACTAAAATTTTCTGAAAAAAAAAATTTCTAAGTCTTAAAATTCTTAGAACTTTCAGTAGAGTCTCCTTTGTTTTTGTTCAAAAACTAATTTTTTACACAAGCAAAATATAAGTCAATCCATTGACTATTTCCAATTCTAAAATAGAGTTCAATCCTTTTTATAGGATTGCTCACTTTCAATTCTACAATAGAGTTCAATCTTTTTTATAGGATTGCTCATTTCTAGTTCTACAATAATTTCAAATATATAAAACTAAACTAAGCAATTTATTCATCCTATATAAAACATCTAATAAAAAGAAAATGCAGAAATAAATTTAGTATTTATAATAGCAGCATTATGTGACTTTTTGCACATAACATTTAGCTTAGCATTCCTGCATTAATTTCACAACTCCTGCAAAGAAAATAGAGTTTAGCATTTTATTTTATCCTGCAAAGAAAGAAAAATAGAATTTAGTTTTTATTCATATTGATAACAACATATAAATTTACTTAATAAGGAATTTAGCATTTGATTTACTTTAAATAAATGATAGCATCTGATTTTATATTACCATTCGATCAATGTATTTTTCTTTCATTAAACCTTATGCATGAGGCATTGATATTACCAATCCATTAACTCCCCATGTTAAGATATAGAATTCAATCATCTTAAGCAAGTAAACCTCTATTTATTTTGATTCAAGTTCAGTTAAATCTGACAAATTAAAACAATAAGATTTACAATTCATTGATTCAATTTAACATTTCCCTTAAGTTGCCAATTACAAATACGAATTGGCCAATTCATATATATTAATATTTTTTTTCATCACCTTTCAAACAAATATAAATCTTATTCCGCATTCCATAATCTCATACTTATTGAAAACTCTAAGCAATCTACATATACCAATCTGTGGATATTGGATAAAAATTGGATGGTACATACATCCCAAAAACTAATACAATTTATCAAATCCTCAAGTATAGAAATCATTTCTTCATCTTTAAATGGTGCCTTGGTTCATGATAAATAATTAAATTACTTTAATACTGCTATAATTCATGATTATTAAATCATTATAATTTAACTAGGTAAGAGACCATAACAATATTCTTTCATGAAAATTACTTAAGATCATGTTTATATTTTGACGCAATCTTTCTGTGCATGAATTATTTTTTACCTTAAAAATGCAGTTAACTTTCTTACGCCCATTTACTTATCATCTTTGATGGAATTCTTGCAAAAATTCAAATGATTATCTGATTTACTACTTCTACACCCCCATTTTGTGGACTATCACCAAGTTGAACTATTGAAAATACGATACCCAATTCAAATGTTGGATTCATTAAAGCTTACTCTAAGTTCCTAAGAATTAAGGTAGCGAAAAATCTAAGCATTCCACAATATCCCTCTCGAGTAAATAGTGCATCCATGCTTCATAGTGTTGGTTCCCAAATAAACAATATAACTTACTACATGAATATGTGCTTCATCTTCTTCATAATCTCTCCATTGGTTTAATTGTGACACACATATTGATTTAGTTCCCAACCATTCCCATTTCGGCATATATATATATATATATATATATATATATATATATATATATATATATATATATATTTTTAAACAATTATCAATTCATTTTCTAGATTGGCAAATTTTAATTTCAGGTTTAGATTCAAATCACAACTAAAATTGATCAGATCATCAAGAATCGAACAAGATTAATAAATTTAGATTATGAAAATTTAAATCCTAATGTTCTAGAGCCTACAATCTAAGATAACATCAAGCTAAGTTGAGAATGTTAAAATAATTATCTTAATCAAGGTGGAGTCCATTTGCAAGAGTTCAAGAGGTAGTTTGAAGGTTTGCCAATTTAATATCAAACAAATGAATACAAATGCAGTTTCAGTAAGTTCGTCTGCAGCCGAATTCACAAATTCTGCATTTTATCATTTTCTTTTCTATTATTGGTGATCTAGCTATTAGCCTTGAGATATTCTTAGGCTTAACTCCTAACTTCTTCATCTTATCTCCACAAATAATTTTATAAATCAAAATTTTCTTAACCTATTTAAGTTGAAATTGAGTCAACATACAACTTAAGAAATGATTCAACAGAACGATGACGTGGTTAAGGTTACTAAGTATGTCCTTGCACGCATCACTTTGTTTCTCTCATATTATTTGCTGACATCTTTAACTTGAATCTTTTCTGAGTCTTAGGATTTCTATATTGCTCTTTCTTGATGTTCTCATCATTCTAGCATTTCAGTTTTGTATTAAATGAACTGTGGATCCAATTGCTATTATACTAATGTTTTCCAAATCCTGCTCAACATAAGAACGAACCATTAGGTAGATAGAAGCGTAGCCTCTATCTGACACCCATGGGTCTCTCTGATACCAAATGTGGCGGCCGCCCCTTAATCAAATAAATGTTAAGAGGTGGTCGTCACTAGTACCACGGACATTACATTACCACAGACATTACATTAATAACATATCTGTGATACTAATCAAGAGTTGAGCAAGACTTATAGAAACATACATATAGTATAGCAGTATAAAATAGGTAGAAAGAAAGCATCCAGACACAGTCCACATTAATTTATTCACATACAATACATTTAAATGTAGAACAATAAGAATAAGAAAATATAGCTATTACATTTTTAACAAAGGCAAGTCAAGAAGATGGAAGCATATCTCCTTTAATGAGCCGCACTTTACCTTAACCTGCTAGCAGCTAAATCCTTAAGCGCTGGATCTGACCTATTCTCATGATCTGCCATATGTACATATATGACAGGGCACAGCCAAAAAAAAAAAGAAAATCTGGTTAGACTTTAATAAGTCTAAGTACAATTTAAGCTGAATGTTTTACATGTGTTATTAATGTCACCATTTTAACTTAAACACAACAAAAAGTAACTAAGCAGTAGGAGCAGTAAGCGTAACAAGAAATAGGGATAGTTATAAATATAATATCTATAACTAAATAATAAATGAGGTAAAAGCATACCCCAACAACTAAGCAAGGAATGGGCATATACATATAAATAGTAAAATCTAATCCTACACATGCTGGTGATCAAATGAAACATGCAAATCACAATAATGAATCTCAACAGTGATACATATAAATAATAACAAAATCTAACATCCTACTATATATATAAATTGTACAAGTAAATAGCTGACTGAATAAATAATGCCAAAATATAGCCAAATACTACCACTGTACATCAAACTTTATATACTGACTGTCATATCAGAAACTTGGCCAAACTGGCCCATATATATATATACATCTCAATCTGCAAACATACTAAACATACTGCATGACTGAAGAGGCAGACAATACTTATGCAACATTTTTTTTTAGTTATTTTACTTTTGTTTCTATGGACAACTATTAGAAACAACTGAGGAGTCAAGCACATCTGCAAGATTATACGGGTCCCAAGCCTAATACACTCTCCCCAATGAGAATGTTAGGCATCCTGATCTCACCTTACCCCTGTTCATCGGGGCAAATGTGAACCATAATCACCATAAACCGGACTCAAATGCAACTGTTATCCTATTATTCTAAGTTTTCATTTTCATGTACAAAATTCTCTTATATGAAATGTACAAGGAAGTAAGCTCAAATACACAAGGAATGCGTAGCACAAAATATCAAAATAAGCAAGGAACTCTACTAATATGGTGATATTATTAATTTCTAATTTATCCATTCTAACTATTATAAGTTATACAACTTAGAAGCAAGGCCTTATGAGTTGAAAACAATCAGAACTGATCATGTTCCAATTTAGTTCAATCAAAATTGACTATAAGTTAAATAATAAATCATCACGTCATAATTGATGAATTGAGACGTTCTAAGCTAAGATTCGATCAAGATCTACTAAGCTATGGATTATGAATTAAATACCACAAATTTGGGTTCAATCACATAATCCAAAGGTAAGCAAGGTCTATAGTTCAATCTAAAAGTGAACTGATGATTAAGGCATATTCTATTAAGTAAAATTCAAGCTTAACAGAATGGGTCTCTATTCTTAATCTAAAATTAAAAGATAAAATAATCAAAATGAAACTATGAAAATCTAGAAACTAATAAAACCAAAGTTTCATTCATTGAATAAATTACTTATTTAATGAATGAATCTAACCTAGTGTCTATCCCTAATCTTAAGGAAAAGATCCTATGGTGAAGTGAGGATCCTAGGGAAGTGCTTTAGTTTTAACTCTAGGTCCTCATTCATGTCTGCATAATTTATAATTTCCAACTAAGGTGATGATTACTACTTAGTTAGTAAGAGTTCTTATTCCCTCATATCATAGTTTCCAAATAACAAACAATCCTAATGATGCTAAGATCTATGCAAGTGGTGTACGCACTGTACATAGAGCTCTAGAAAATAACATAATTAAGAGAATACAGAACTTCAATAAAGTTCTAAGTATGAAATGTACCTTTAAAACGATCCAAACCTGAAGCTTGACGATTGATTGGAATGAGACGACAATCGCAACACTTGAAATAATTGGGCAAGGAACATCTATATTAGACTCTTTGTACTTTTGAGTACTCCTAAACATACATGGATTTCATTTAATTCGTCCTCCAGTACATATGATAGAAGATTAAGCTACAATATCCTAGAGATAGAATCTACAAGATAGAATGTAATAAATAATAATGATTAATTTCTTGAGGAAGGTGGAATTACAAGAATATGATTCCTAAGAATGAACTCAAGAGAATCATTAAATCACAACAAGGAGTATTACTTCATGAATAACAATACATTAATATTAGATCTCAATCAAATTAACATGAGAGTTAATCCCTTCTAATGAGCAAATAACATAACCTAAGTGAAATGAAAATCTCAGAAAAATATCTTCGTTCAAAATAATTTTGTTTTAATATAATTGAGTATAGAAATTTGAAAACAAATTATCAAAGTTAGATGTTAAACAGTTGATAAGGTAGATGAAAATAAATCAACTATATGCAGATTGAACTAAAATAACTATTATTCAAAAAAATATCATTCTCACAAAGGATATTATACAACAAAGTAAAAAGCATCAAAATATGTCTAAGTAATTGTAGCTATAGCATGAGATAAAAAGGCACACAATACTTATATTCTCATTGATGAACTAGTTGGATAATTACAATAGGTTTCATGGATCTTGATTGGAAGGATGATAAGTTCAACCAAATAAAATTCTATTAGTAAAATGTTAAGATTGTGAGTGTATAAGTAATCTTACTTGGGATAGATTTAAGCAACTGATCGCATAAGAGTCCTATCTTACATGTTATGAAAAAGAATGCTAAATGTGTATTAATTAGATATCATCTCCTAGATAATGGTGAGAGAACAATCGATTCAAATTACACTAAAGGATTTAAACAATTATCTTTTGTCAAGAAATTTTCTTTATTAGATAGGTGTCAATCAAAAACATGATATAAGCCTAGTAATTTTGATACTCAATATACTAGATTATACTTATGGACATAGGTAGCTTATGGTAAGAAACAAGATATAAGATTATCTAAGAGAACTAGCATTTCAATTTAACATAATTGCTCGGCCAGCTCTTTATAACTTAATTGGAAAAGATTTCACTCTAAAATATTTATGGATCTATCTACTTTATATGCAAGATTAAGATTATGCTAATATATACATATGCATATCAATGTGATGAACCCTAATACAATTATCTCATTCAACTTAACTTAACATAAAAAGAAACGATACAGTTAAATTCATTATAGAGGGTGAGGAGTTACCCATCCAACAATTGAATTATTATTGGCAAAACAATGAAGATAGTCGCTGCTTTTCCGGCCATTAATGGAGGTTGAAGGAAGAGGTGACTACTATCCATGCTCAGCCAAGAAGGAGGGGGAAGGGCTGCTCCCAATTTCGGCCAAGAAGGAGGGGGTGCTCGGCCTTGGAGGAAGAAGGGGAGAAGGGGGGTGCTTGGTCGGCCAAGGAGGGAAGGAGAGCTGCTAGGTTTGGAGGGAGTGGAGAAGAAGAATTTCAGCCTTGGAGAAGTAGATGGGGTCGGCCATGGAGAAGGAGAGGAGGTGCTTGGTGGCTCGGCCATGGAGGAAGAAGAGGAGGGCTTAATCGGCCAAGGAGCAAGAAGGGGAGGGCTTGGTCGGCCAAGGAGGAAGGGAGGGCTGCTTGGTCGGCCAAGGAGTGGGGAAGAAGAAATTTAGCCTTGGAGAAGGAGATGGGGTCGGCCATGGAGAAAGAAGGGGGAGGGGTCGGCCATGGAGAAGGAGAGGGGAGGGCTTGGTGGCTTGGCCATGGAGGAAGAAGTAGGGTAAGGAAATTCGGTCAAGGAGGAAAGGAGGAGCTGTTTGGGTGGCCAAGGAAGAAGAAATTCGGATTGGGGGCTGCTAGGTTAGGGTTAGGCACTTAAGAGGGAAAAAGGGAACTCTAATCGCAGCCATTAGATCCAAATCCAATGACTGAAACTTCACAAGCATGGATCTAAGTTAATTGAACTCCAAAAATTACAAACTTGGTATCAAAATGACCGTCTCTACGAGACGAACGCAAACATTTAAAAATTATTGAATTTGGATGAGTATTTTATTTTATATTAATTTTTTAAGTGAAAAACTTCAAAAATTCACTACGATTATTCCAGAGCCCGAAAAATTACGAAACTTAAAACATAGGTTCCTCTCATAATGCTTAACTCAAATATACAAAAATTTCTGAAATTTGATTTTTATTTTATCTTTTATCGACTCCGAAAGTTTAAACTTCACGAATTTATTTAGGACGATCCAAAACTCAGATTGCGCTCAAATTTTGGAAAGAGGATCCCCTTAATATGTTTTATTTGAGGATATTTTTATTTAATTTTTATTTGACTAAAATTATGATCTTATATTTTCTCTTAATCTGATTAGGTTTAGGCCTAATCGGCTCAGTAACAACGTTGGGTTGTTACAAATACAGTACACAGTAAGCTAAAACTGAACAGGTATATAAGACTGCCATATCAGAAAAGTGGTCAATTGGGCTTAGTGAAATTCCCAAAGCCTTTCTGGGCTATGATAGATAGAAATTTCCATAGCCTTTCTGGGATAAGGCAGACAGAACAAGCAACAGAAATGAGGAGGCAGTAACTACACATGCAAAATCTTTTGGTTATTTTACTTTTATTTCTGTTGACACATCCAAAAATAACTGAGGAGTCAAGCACGTCTGCAAGACTATACGGGTTCTAAGCTTAACACACACTCCTCAATAAGTAATGTTAAGCATCCTTATTACTCTTTACCTCTATCCATTAGGGTAAATGTGCACCCGAATCTACTAGAATATATTGAACCCAAAGGCAACTATTATCTTAATTATTCTAAGTTTTCATTTCATGCACAAAATTTTCTTATATGATATGTCCAAGGGATTAAGCACAAACTACAAGGAATGCGTAGCAACAAAATAAATCAAGTAAGCGAGGGACTCTTCTATACATGGTGACACCGTTGTTGTCTAATTAAATCATTCTAACTATTGCAAGTCATATAACTTGGAAGCATGACCTTATAAGTTACAAAATATTAGGACTAATTAGGTCCTAATTTAATTAAATCAATGTCGTCTACATAATTTAACTAAGTCAATCAATCGACCTAACTTGATAATTTAAGCAATCCCAAACCTGTATTGATTAACCAAATCAAAATGAAAGGATTAAGAATTAAACTCTAAATATTTAGGGTTTAATTACTTAATCCCAGGTGATCCTAAGAGCTAAGACTTAAACCCAATCTCACTGATTAAAAGTCAAGGCCAATCCTATTGAGTAAAGTCAATCTCAATAGGATAGATCTCTATTCTTAATTCTAAGATTAAGAGATCAAATAATCATTAAGGAACTATGAAAATCTATAAAGCTATCAAAACCAAGGCTTCACCTATTGAGTAACCCAATTTACTCAATAGATGAATTCTAACCTAAGATCGACTCCTAATCTTAATGAAAATAGTTCTTACGTACTAAGATTAACACTCAGACACGAATCCTAACTAACATTATTAGGAAGATTTAGAATGAACTAGAAAGCTTATGAAGAAGATTAGATGATTTAAAGAAGGCATGATATGAGATGAATCTCATATCATGAAGCTTGAACTTGATTATCTTGCATAAAAAGGAAAACTATTATTGAACATACAAATTTGATACTATTCTCCTTACAACATTATTACTTATTCAATTTGTAATTCTCATTATCTATTTTGTGTTGCTAATTAAGATTTATAATTTTAACACAACTTCTATTATAATATTTATAGTTAACATGAGTAATTTAATTTGAATTACTTTAGTTTTGATACGACAAAGCAACAAGAAGGTTTAACTCACAATTACAATGGTTGCCTACCTAGGTTGTCCAAATTGTAGTTATGGTAATACAAGAATATTTATGTATAGCTATATTTGCTTATAGATAATAGATATAACATATATTTATTGCATGAAAATCTTATTTATGAGTGCAAATATTCTTAAATAGTTGAGAATGGGTCCTTACTTAAGTTTATTCTTAAATGTGCTTTTACCTTAAAAATTTTGTTAAGATTCACAAAATAAGTGTATAAAGGAGCATGTGCCGTTTGACTAAGATTTCAATTAAAATTTGATTGAACTAAGAATCTAAATTTCATGATATAAAATCAAAGCATTACATCAAGAAAAATATTATGAACTAACTTTAATAGATTTCATAGCATCTTAATTATACACTTGCAAGTTCTAACAAGACTATCTTATAATCATCATGGCCTTAAAGATCTCAAACATTAAATATATTTCATTTAGAAGCAATATTCAATATTGTATCAGATAATGGCAATTGGTTCAATGATACAAAGATAGCAGCCCTTTAAAAAAATGTGATAGAGAATAACCATTATACGAACAATGGCATATGACCAAATATGGAAGAAAACATCAGAGCCTTAACAATAATTGGATGAATATTATTTGTACTTATTTATCCTATCTCAGCATTCTTTATTTCATATATTGAAAGCAACCTTTATCTTAGAATTGATAGCATTAATTAAAAGAAAAGAGTTAGAAGCTAGCATCTTTATATAGCTACTCAATGCCAAGGAATAATAGAGGAAGATTAAAAGCAAAAGAAATTCATTAAACGAAATCTACCTCAAATCATAATGAAAACTAATGATGGCACTTAATTATTAGTATTGCTAACTTAAGTGTGAATACATTCCATGATGTATGTATATATCACGAGTTTGAAATTAATTAAATCATTTATGGAAAATGATGTAGAGACTAACTTTGAGAATTTAATATTGGCTGGATTTATATTGGTACTCCATACTTCTCAACCAAATTTCTACTAGCCAATGTGTTTATAAAAGGACCGATATCCTCTACATTTTAATTAACTATGTCCAAACCGTAAAAAGATATGTGTATTTGTATGAAATGAAGCGTGAATGAAAGTCTCGTTTGTCGATAGCTACTAATATTGGATCCCTTCAGCTTTTAGCATTCTAACTTAATATTATCCTATCAATCACCTTCAATTTGAGCGGTGGGGTTAATATAGTTTTCTATATCTGTAATTGCTTTAGTTATTACATTAGTATTATTTCAAGATTTTTCTTTTAGATAATTTCTAATTTACATGGGATTTTATTTTATATGATGAGTTTCATATGCAACTATAATCGATTCAAATTTTTCAAAATTGACCGTAGAAGTTTTGCATGTGCTTTGATAATAAGGTGAATGCGATACAATCTTTACTCTCTCCCAATATTAATGTTAAAGCATAAGTTTGAAAGTACAAAATGATTTCTCTTAAGACTTGCTAGATTCTAAAGGACATTGTCCAAACCTGTATAGCTCATTTCTACAACACTTGAATCTCTTATATTTATTATTGTCTAATCTTACCCATAATAGCATTCTACATCCATCCCAAAAAGAATATCAAATTTCAGCAAACACACAGGCGGAAGTGCGGCTAAAAAATTCAGCCTTTATGTCATTCATGTTCTATTATAACATTCCCATAAACCAAACATCATATAATAACACTAACGTACAACTTCAAGATGACAGTAAACCATGGAACCCATGACATCATCATTAAATACTAATGCCGCTTAATTTGCCTCTCCAAAAATAAAGAAAAAAAAATGTTTAGTTCTCAATATCGTATAATAGCTGCTCTTTATTTTCCACAATGTGATTTAATGCTTTTAAAATTTATAAATATCCTATCCTACCCTCTACTATCCAAATGGTGCACAAATTTGTTCAGAAAATGAATGATCAAATATTTTCAAGAGAATACTAGGTAAAAGTTCTTTTCCTCGCAAATAAAGTAATAGTGTTATTCAAATAATAATATAATATAGATAATAGTATATGTTTAGTTTATAGTTATTAGTTTGCAAATGACATTGTTTTTGAAGATTTTCTCTGTTTGGCTCTATCTCTTTAAAGATTCATTAAAGCTAAGATAAGATTATTTCTAAAATTGTTTGATTTAGTGTAAATTTATTCATCCTCTCTATAGAACCCTAACCTAAACAAAAGAGTATTATGAAGATGCCACTCATGTTAACAACAAGCAGCAATAGCAATTTATACATAGCAAGGAACTGACACCTATAATAAGTCAATAAGAGATCACATAGTATAACACCAAGTTGTTAATGAACCAAACAACATCTTAATAGGATCATAGTAACATTAAATCAAACTTCTACTAAATTATCTCTTGATTTCCTCTTAATTGAAAGAAATCCAAAAACATTGCTAGAGTAAGGAGGTAGGAGGTGGAGTACCTAATTCAGTGCCAAGTGCTTCGGCTCTCTAGATTGCAATTTATTTATAACTTAAATTCTACATTTTAATGGGCAAACATGAAATAAATGATAAAATATATAAATTTATAAATTGTTTTCTTTAATTTTAACATAAATGGCAGTGGCAGGAACTTTGAGAGGAAAGCAGATTATGATAATTCTTGATTAAAGGCTGTATTAAATTGAGCTTAATAAGTAAATCAAGAACACTAAATTGTATTATACAAAGCTTGATTTGCTGTCTTTACAGTTGGCAGCTGCCAATAGTATTGTGAAATAGATACTTATAAATTAAATAGCATTTTCCTTTTGCTATGAATTTAAGGAGCCTAAATGAATGCATTGATTAAAATTTACACAATGAGGATAAATTAAAGATAAATTGTGTTAAAAAGGTTGAATGCTGAAAAATATTGGCATATTACTAATATGGATATATGTTGTTATATATATATATATATATATATATATATAGATAAATAGATAGAAATATAAAAGAGCTAACTTGCAATTGTTTTTTGTAATTGATTTGATTTAAAAGTGTAAAAGATATAAAAAGGCTACTAGAGAAAGGGCGGTGTCTTATGAATTCACTAATAAATCTCTCAGCCCTTATAAATGTCTGTATTTTGTAATTGGTTTGTTGTTTTAATAAAGTGTGAAAAGAAGTCCAGCACCTATCATGCTTTGCCATAGGATAGAGAATCATATACACATTTCATATGGTTTACGAAGACAAAGATAGAGAAATCGAGCTACACAGATTTCAAATTTCAATCGGGCATCACAACCAAAGCAGCGCATGAAATAGATAATCGAGCTACATTGCATCGAAATGAATTAGGAAATGGAGTACTATGGAACTTAATGAAGGTTCCGAGTAAGGTGCGGGGGTACCTTGCTCGACGACGGAGTTGGGTGAACCGGCGCCAAGAGGAAGGAGGCGGCGGGTGCTTGGAGAAGGATCGGCGACTCCTTGCTGATCGGCCGCTGATAGGGCAGCACGGAGGGTCCTCGGCTCGACGTCTAGAGGAAGGAGGCGGCTGCTCTTGGTTGGATGGAAATTCGGCCTTCGAGATGGAGAGGTGAGGCTCGGCTTATAGCCTTCAACGGGGGTTGCGAGGGCGAGCGGCGGAGACTCCTAGGAGAGGAAGACACGTGGTGGGAGGAGAGGCGAGGGCAGAGGCGGCTGCACTAGAGGGGTCGGCCGCTCGATTTAGGGTAAGGCGTGCGATTGAAAGAGGGAAAAAAAAGCATAGAGGAAATAAGAAGAAAGTTAAGGAATTTAATTTAAATTAAGAAATTAAACTATTATTTAAGTAATTATTAATACCACATTTCCTTAATTAAAATGACTTATAAATTGGTTTCAGAAAATTCCGATTAAATCGCTCCTAACTAATTGAGGGGTGAGGAATGCAACGGCGATGTCAGATTTCAATTCCGATGAGTATTTAATTTTCTCATTTTCCGATGTATTTAAATATTATTAAAATATTCGACGAAATTTCGACGACTTCCGATTGCCACCAAAACTTCACCCAAAGCTAATTTGGGGCAATGAGCGTGATGGCGAAGTCCAATTTTTGATTTGAGGTCAATTTAGATAGGTCAATCTCTAGTGTTTCTGGATTTTCTAAAAATAAGGATTTGATCTATTTGACTCCTAATTTGGACTAGGTCTTTGTGGATGACTCCTAATGACTTAATTATTGCTTAGAATCAAGATTATGACTGAGATTAGTTCTAATTGACTAGGATAATAACTTGAATTGTTACAATGAGTATTTTATTTTCCCAATTTTTAGGGTATTTAAATATTATTAAAATATTTGTCGAAATTTTGACGACTCCCGAATATCACCAAAACATCACCCCCATCTAATTTAGGGGCAATGAGTGTAATGGAGAAGTCCAATTTTTTATTTGAGGTCAATTTAGATAGGTCAAATTTTAGGTTTCTGAATTTTCCTAGAATCAGGATTCGATCTATTTGACTCCTGATTTGGACTAAGTCTTAGTGGATGACTCCTAATGACTTGATTAATACTTAGGATCAATATTAGGATGAGATTAATCCTAATTGGCTAGGGTAACAACATGGGTTGTTACAGTTTATGAAGACCCTCTTAAATATAATTAAGCTGAACTTCTAAATATTGAGGTGTCTTTTTAGATAACGGTGGAGTTTCTGATAAGAACTTCAAAGTTAAGCACACTCAAGTGGGAGCACTCTCAAGATGGGTGATATGCTAAGAAATTATCTTTTAATGACAAACGTGTGAGGCTTATTAGGTCAAAGTGGTTAATACCTTAGTTCTCGAGAGTTTGGTGTATTACAAATAGTATCAGAGCATATCATTGGGTGTCAGATAAGAGCTAAGTGCCATACAGGAAAAAGTACCACTCCATATGAGCAACCTCTTAAATATGTGATGATTAAGGTGTTGCATATTTGGAGATATTTATTGAGCATGTAGGGGCCACTTCTAGGTCATATCTAGCCAATGAATGGTTCTTGAATATATGTGGTTACTAATGAGAACATCAGCTATTTAAGTTGGGGAGATTGTGAAGGCCCTCTTAAATTAATTTAAGCTGAACTCTTGAATATCGAGACACATTTTTCAGATAATAGTAGAGTTTGTGATAATAACTCCAAAGTTAAGCGTGCTCAAGTGGGAGCACTCCCATAATGGGTGACCTATTGGAAAGTTATCTTCTAAAGACAAAATCGTGGGGCCTAGCAGGCCAAAGCAGATAATATATTGGTGCTTACGAGTTGAGTTTGTTACAATAATGCATTAAAATTTTCAAATCTCAAAGATGCAATGAGATTAGAAGCCCCAAATGGCATCACCATTGATTTTGTGTATAAATATGATATGTTTCTAAAGGAATTTGAATATGATGATGGAATTAATGCAACTAAAGATATATGCTCATGAAGAAGCTAAACCTGATTAGAAGTAATAGCAAACGAAATATAATGCTCAGCCACGTCAATCATGTCATTTAGAGGACTCACTGTCCCAACACTAAAATGATGGGTTCTAAGAAGATGTCATTGTTGAGAATGTGAGAGAATGAAAAAGAAATACTCAAATTCTTCTCACAACTAAGACTAAGATTAATATTTCAACCAATGATAGTACTCCCAATGCAAAAAAAATTGATGACTAGCTCCAAGGATATACAGATTAAACCAAGATTATATTTAATCAATTGAAGTTTATTGGCTATGTAAGATATAGTGAAACCAAGGTTCAAACACCAATAAAATAATTAAACATGGAGGAGATTCAAATTATTATTCCAAAAGTAATTTTAGCCCATATGTTTTTAAGATAATCATTGGAGAAAGTGAACACACTTTGCTAATGAAAAAAAGAGTTAGTGCTGAGTTATAGTGCTAAATTTTAAAAAATAGCCATAATAATGGGTCGGTCACTAAAGTATACATATATAAGGACCAAATACACAAGGGGTTTGTTCACAAGTACTTATAATGAGATGTCAATGTTCAATGTACGAAACTTTGAAGCAAAGATTAACTTAGCAACACTTGTGGAAAGATAATTGAAAGGAATCAAGCCCCCTCAGGAGAAGACTAGTGATCTATTAATGAAAACTCATAATGTGTGGAGATCAAGATTCTGAAAATAGTTGTCAAGTGTTTTTCAACCTATCCAATGAGTTTATTGACCAAAGGAATGTCCAAATTGACAAGGTACGTGAATTATGTAGTAGGATTAAGTCATGAGAAATCTTGGTATTGGAAGAAACATCCATATGAGGCACCTCAAAATGTTAAGCCAAGCGGTAAGAAGATTGCTATTATTATTGACCCAAGTGATTCATGAAGAGCCAATAATTCTGAATCAAATCTCTCCTTGATGGAAATGCTAAAGTAGAGAAAATAAACTTCTAAAATTGACTCCCAAATATGCACACAAAATTTTTTTACCCTGAGAGTTCATATTAATAAATAGAAGTTCAGTGAAATTTATAAATTATAAAATAAAATTAATATTATCTTTGTGAAACTCATCAATAAGATATATCTCAAAAGATCTTAGAACCCGTAACTTTATCCTTTAAGTTGGATTATGAGGATGTCAAGTTAAGAACATGGCAACTCAAAGATTCATGGATGAAGTCATGTGTGATGTGGTGTCTCTGTACATTTGTCAACTATCATAAGGAAGTCCTTATGGGATCGTGAAGCCATCTTCTTCAGATAGAAACACAAATACACTCTAACTATAGATGGATGGAATGCAGAGTTGTATTAAGACAAGCCTAACTTATGAGCAAGGGTTACCATTTCCATGGAGATCAAGCATACTAGACATGCATGTCAAAGCTATGTGTTGGTCTTTGTTCAAATAATCAAGATGAGTGATTATCCACAATCCTTAGACTCTATTAAGACGAAACATGCATATGTCATGTCATTTGATAAAGGAATTTTTTTAGGCAAAAATTTAGAGTTAGGAAGAGATACAACTGATTCAAGCTCACCAACACTTCCAATCAAATCAATAGATAGTTTGTTTCAAAAATTAAGAGATATATCTCAAGAACTAAGTGATTTACCATTGAGTAAATCCATAGTCTTTTATAGTTTAGAATTTATGAAGTGAACCAGACTTCTAAAGTGTAGTTGGTTACTAAATCAAGTTGTTTGTGTGGTGGACATTGAATATTGACTTGGGTATATATTAGTAATTATTGATTACATAATAAGATTAAGTAATTACAAAGGTACTTATAATTATCTTGAAAACTTTATGTCATAAAGCATATAACACTTAAGGCTCATATCCTCTTGGGTACTTACTTAAGGCTCATACCCTCATGCCCTCTCATTACTTTTTTATTTGCAATATGATTAATCACATCACATCAAAATTCTAACTCATATTATCTATTGGATCCAACATCACTATTTATTGCTACAACTCACAATTACATTTATGTTCTTCACATTAGCTAATCTCTTATCGATGCGGGGCTTGGATCCTCTAGCATAATGATCATTTGTTGCGCACACATGAATACATGTTCGGCTATAGAGTCAATATATAGACTTAATATCCCAACATTCTCGAGTTTACCTTGTTTTCTTTTCTTTAGTTGGTCAAAGGTAACAAACTCTGCACTGAGTTTTATTGTTCTCACAAACACAATCAATACTTTTCCTCCCATCTAAAGTCAATCTAAACTTTGTCAAGCCTTTGAAAATCTTGATTTATAAATCATCAATCAAGTTGATCCTTAACTTAAGCAATTGACAATTATATATTACAAACTATGTTGCCTAAGATGGGTAGATAAAAGAAGGCTGCAATATAATAAAAAAAACCCAGAGAATAATATAATGGCAATGTCCAACCATTCAATAATAACCTTTTCATTAAGTAGGTTTAAGTTATTTATAGAATTACAATAGGGTTAGATATGACACATAGTTTTTTCCTTATACTATGCAATAGTTGGAATAAATCAATTCTATTTTGATTAAAGGTTTTAAACCATTTTTATCAATTGTTAGCTTGTTAGTCTACAATATGTGCAATGAAAGGAAATATTGAGTCTGTTCCCATAATGCATGTCATGAGACCATGATTTCCTAAAAATTGAATTTCAAGGTGCTAAGATATTGAGCAAATGAGATTTTTAGGAGAAAGTGAACACACTCAACAACACAAGTTGATCCAGATCAAATCAAATTGGCCCACCTAACAAAAAACAATAAAAATATTGAATGCAAACACTCAATTGCATCTTCTGGAAGAGAAATTTATTTCAACAAAAGACTAACCGATCTCAGGCGGCACAAAAAATCTTCAAGGAATTCACCCATATAGCATATCAGCCTGAGTGAAAACTGAGTTTCCTTTCATTTTAAAATCCATAGTATCCATACAATCCGCAACCAATGAGAGATAATTATGTTGCGTAACAGCGGGTCAAGTTGTCGGGTCATTGGGTAACTTCAGGTTTAACAAGTTGACCCAAACCCAACTTGATTTTTATACGGCTCAGTTTTTCAAACCTGACCTTTCGACTATAAGCATTGGCCAAAACCTGAAATCTTCAGGTCCTAGTTGTATTGTCTCGTCGTGTTGTAAATTAACAGCCATACATTCAATGGATGAGAAGAATAGGTTGTTGGCATACTCTGGAAGAGAAAACTGCAGGTTGAAATTCATGTTTGACTCTCTTGGCAAGTGAGTAAAGAAAAAGGAGCCGAATAGGATTACTGCATGTAAGGAAATGGGGACATATTTCTAAAATTTGAAAAAAAATCATTTCATTCATTAAAAGAAGAAACAATAAACAAAGATCTTAAAATTGAGAGTTAAATATATAGGCAAAAATGAATTTAGCATACAACAAAACTGACACTACGCCTGCAACTCTCTCATATAAGACAATCCTTCTGCCTTCTATGATTATTATTTTAAAGCGTTTAGCACTGTTATTCAAAATCATGTTATTTTTAGTACTGCTATTTTACCTAACTCATTGATATAAGATAACAACAGTTCTATTTGGCAATTAGGAATATTTTGGTAACAGAGAAACCAAGACAAACCAAGTTCAAGTTATCTTCGAAGTAGCAACCTTAAATCAGATATATACTATCCAGAACCCCAAAACCAGCAGCCACACCACCTTCGTTTGATGAGGAATCCTTTGTCCGCACCAAGTAACCACACTGCTCATTCATAATCACCTTATCATTATTCCTATCAATTTGGGCAGGCCAGATTAATTAGTTCATGTTCTTCGCATAGTCACGACTTCAAAATGAGAGTTATTCATAAACATATATATACATACAGTTGGACAGATAGATGTACCTTAGATAAGCTCCAAATATGCCAACTTCTGAGATGATGCTGCATTGGTGACAGATTCCTTCACGGACGAGGAAGGACAGTGCAGCAGCAGGAAATATCCTCTGCATCAAAATGTAGGCTGCCTGTTCTGCTTGGCTTTTCTCATGTTGCAACTTGAGCAGCATTTCCATCACCTCACGACCATAAATATTATTTCCTGGAAGGCAAACATGGTGAGCAAACCAATTCGAACGGCTAGAAGAAAAAAAAAAGAGAGTTAAGAGATTCAAAAGGTGGTCTTGAATGAACCAACCCCCGCCTTCTCTCTGTGGTTTAAGCACAAATGATTCAGGTCTTTCAATGGAGTTCCTCACAGCTTCAAAGTCATCCAAACTCCATAAGCCTGCAAAGCATTTGCGCAGTTTTGTGGAATCTTCTTCTTCAAGGAACCTTTAGTTGTGCAAAGGTCAGCAGTGGCAATTAGTAAGGACGTAAAAAGGAGAATTAAGACGCAAAAATCCTTGACAATATGAATGGTGACTAAATAACGAAAGGTATACTCATTTTAAAAAATAAGTTTAAACAGTAGTCAATTCAGCCATAATTGAAAAAAAAAAAACAATCACAAAAATAATAGAAAACCATAATATACTAGTTATCTCAAAATGAGCGATTTGAGAAGCCTTTTCAGATAATTGGTGAAGCTAATAAGAACTCCAAAATAAAGCACACATAGAACACTCTGGTTCATAACACGAGAAAAGTCCCATTCCTCTCTTCTCCACTTGAAACTCTCCTCCGACTTACAACCGCGGCCTATTCTCCCCATGCAAGAAAATTACAATGCAATGACTCCTCTCTTCCAAGCATACCCTAGTGCACGACCTTTTCTTGCAACTAAGAATTTCTTCTTCTCTTTCAAACACCTTCCAAAACCCTATAAGTGTTGACTTTATTTCCTCCATACTATGCTCCATCTTTTTCTCTTCATCTTCTTTGTCTTCCTCTGTTCTCCTCTGTTCTTCTTCCCCTTATTCTTCCTACCGTTAACATTGAATTTTGGAATTATATGGGAGTCACAGGCTCACAACATATTATTTATTACTTTATTTCAGATATGCCTGACTTGTGATGTGGAACATACCGTTGTTTCTATAGTTATATTTAGGATTCTCCTTCTATAAATCTTGAGGTAGCTTTCATTTATAAATGTCATTAGCATACCTTTCGTAAGATTTCACCTTTGTTGTTGTTATAATTTCTTTTTGTATGTAAATGCCAATCCTACACTGCTTTAAACATAAATTTTTATCATTCACTCGCTAATAGTACATAATTTTTAGGTTCATGATGAAGGCTACAATTAACTTAGACAGCCGCAGTTTGAATTTTGTGCACACTTTCAAATCTATAAATCAGCAAATAATTTCATTGTATGTCAAACATCGCCACAGTTTGAATTTTGTGCATACTTTCAAATCTACAAATCAACAAATAATTTCATTGTATGTCAAACATCGCCACAGTTTGAATTTTATGCATACTTTCAAATCTACAAATCAACAAATAATTTCATTGTATGTCAAACATCGCAGAGTAGATGTATTAAATTATTTAGCCAATGGATAATTAGCACGCACAGAATAATTGAATAATACTTACTTGATGATTGGTATAGTTTAGCATACCCAAACGTGATATAAAAAAGGGTTCTCCTCAAAGTAAAGGCTCTAATGAGGAATCATGATATCAAAGCAATTAACTACACACTTGAAATATTGAAATAAATAAATGATGACTTATAACTAAACAATATTGAATATGATATATGGAATTACACAGGGATGCAACTGAAGAGTAATGCATTTAATACTATAAAACTTAGAAGAAAACTTGTTTGTCCCATAGACTACCATTTTAAATAGCTAAAGTTTGAGCTTGTTTAGCAAATAGATTGTAATCCATACACTATTCAACACTTGCTATAATAGCACTTTTGTTGATCAAACTGCATACAGTTGCTTTACAATTTATGCCTTTACAAGTTACCTACTGTGCTTTCTTTGCAAACTAACATTTAATATTTTACAGGTTGTTTCAAGTACAAGCCATTGTTACCTTAGGGACACATTATTCTCTAATAATAGATTTATGTCAATATTTATATAATTTGAATATCTTTCTTTACTTTTGTATCAGTGAAATCAAGATTCGCAGCTTTCTTAACGATTATCAAATATTTTTTCAAATGTTATTTTTTCGCTACTTATGTACGCAGACTTATACACCTTAATCAAAACAATAAAACTTTTTTGAATATATACATATATATATATATATATATACATATATATATATATATATATATTTATATATATATATACTATATATTATTCTCTTAATACAAAATTTATGTACATCATTACTCTTAATACCCTATGCTGTCAGGGTGTAGTATCTTGCCGACAGAAGGTGTGACACTAAAATACCTATCAGATGTTACCTTGTTGCTCACCTCCTCTGTCAAGAACTGTATGGATCCAAAAAAACGGTGATAGGTATAAATTTTTTGTGAAATTATACCCTGCCAATGCGCAATCAATTTCCAGCAACCAACTCCACCTCTAAAGATTGTTCATACCAAGATTAATGTCGAAAAGACTTGCAAACCCTGCAACAATGATTTTTCAACGCAATAATACCTCTTTCAATACTATCAGGTTTCTCCCTCAGCCAAATCAACAAAATTTTTCATTTACAATTACTCACCAAACAAGCAACTTGTAGATCACTGAGCGTTTAATGAAACCCCCCTTTAGAATAAAAAAACTGCCGCAAGAAATTAAGCTTGGGCTTCTAGGGTTTAGTGTGTAATTCTGACTGGTGGATTCTTAGAGGTGAAGAAATTTTTAATTACTGTGATGCCATTGACAAATAATTACTTACTATTTCCATAGTTCATATGTATGTCCCTTCATTGGCTTGGTTTTAGCCGTTGAAGCAAAATAACATGCTCTCCACTTTGTCAACATGCATGGACAACCTTTAATCCAAGTTCACTTTGTCATTACATGCCTTATCCAACTAGAAATGTAGATTCTATATCATTAATACAAGTCCAAGGCTCACATTTTAACTATTATAGATCCTGTGAAAATGTGCATTTCTATTTAGCTTTTGAGGAGCACACAGGTGCTTTCACAGTAATGCAGCAACCTAATTTAGAAAAATGTAGGTTGCATCTTATCATTGGATATTTGCTCATGCATATTGGTTCTTTAGAGAAAGATCATTAATCAGAGCTAGTGCTGAAAGAAAATCACCACCTACAATAGATCAATTTTCAGTGTTTCATGGATAAGCTATTAATTCCAGCAATATCATAGTGGCATCTGTTTACTTCGCTGCTAGTTACTCCAAAAAAATAGCAAAGACAGCTGCATCATGTCCATTAGACACCCAATCGGTGATGCAAATTCTTTAAGTACTAGTATCTGATGCAAATACATTTATGTATCCAAATATCCTTCATTCTAGAAATTATGCAGAGCCTGAGGACCCTGAAAGTAGCATGTTGTACTGCATAAAAACAGTAAACAATGTGCAAAGGCAGATACATCAATGCCCAGTTGTACTGTTATGAATGTGAGTGAATATATGAACTTAAAATATCGGTATCATAGAAAATATGTATATGAGAAAGGAAGGTCAATATCTTACCTTTAGGAAGCAAGTTGTCAGTGAGAAAGCTAAAAAAATTTCTATTTAAGCTTTGCAAGTTTTGGAACTCAAGCTCAGATCAATGTGGAAATGGTGGGAGTGTTATCTTGTATAAAATCTATGAAATGATGCACCAAAAATCAAAGGATAAGTATAGAATCATATAGCTTAGAAAATTATAATTGGCGTGATAATTTTAAAATATGACAAGTATCAAGCTGCTCAGGATTGAATGCGACTTCAAAGTATAAACTGATCGAACTAAAATATGAATAAGTTTGGTAGCTCTAAAGGTAATATTAAAAGTTCTATCAACAAAGACTTAGAATGCATAAAATAAAATTAGTTGTGGGAAAGATGTAGATTCAAAAGGCATCCCTATTAATATATAAGCATGTTTGAGTGAGTGATGTGGGACAACTTCTCTAAGGTTAGGATAGGAGGGGGAGATGAAAATAGTTATGGAAGAATGGAAGAGAAGGAAGTTATAAGAAGTTAAGAGAAAGAAAATAGAAAGATGCTAAAGAGAAAAATGAATAAAAAAATTTAAGGAACAAGGGATATGAAGATAGAAAAATTATTTCTCAAAAAAATTTTATTCATTCTAAATACAAAATATAAATTAGCTTTCTATTAATTCAAGTTCTTTTTTGAAAGAAATCTTCAAACGAAAATATAATAATTAAAATACTTCTAAATATATGAGTAACAAAAAAGATTTTAATGGGGATAATCAATCCCCTAAATTTTGAGATTCAAAATCTTAAATCACCAACTACAATACTAGCTACCAATTGTTTTCCCTCCAAAATTTCAATTTTAAGTCAATTTTTTTAGTTTACCAATATCAAGTCACAATAAAATTGTCTTTATTATCTAATGTTAAATATGAAAAGAATTCTCTTGTCTTCAAAACATTATTGACCAAAATTTTTGTAAACATTCATCATCCTCAAACTGGTAAAATTACATAGCTAACTAATTTTCAAATTTAGATTTTCTTTAAATGAAACTTTTTGAAAATTGGGTTTTCAAAATTTTGAATGTCATTTTCTCTTCATTGGACTAATGTTTATGACTTCATATTGTTTTGCATCAAATCTTCAGGAATATCAAAACCTCTATCCTCAAACTTAAAAGTTTTATTGATCATTTGAGAATCATGAACTAAGGATTAGATTACTAACTAAAGGGGTGGTGAATGTGACTTATAAAGAAAAGATCTTGCAAGATATATCTAGGTTTTGGGGCAAGTTTTAATGTGATGATGAGTATAAGCTTAATTGGCGATGGAGATGAAAATTTCTTTTTGGTAATATGATGAAATAGAATTTTGGCGATGGAGGCAAAGGTGACATATACTTTGTGATTCTTTTGTGGGTATTATATAACTATTAAATTTATGAGATGATGGTAATGGTGAAACTATTAGTATTAATTTAAGAAGTGGTAAGAGTGGAGGTAATTGTGGGGTGGTTAATGGTGGTGAAGTTGTCTTAGTTTTAGTATTAACGGAGGTGAGTAAGATTGGTGGTGGTAACAATAACGGAAGGGAGAGTAAGAAATGAGTACGAGTGGTTTGCTATTGTAAGAGGTGTAAAAAATAGTGGCGGTAAGAATTTGGGTGTTGAGGTTGAATGTTTTAATGAAAATATTACTTGAACTTGAAATTGATGCAAATTCTTATGCTTTAACGCCATAATTTTAAAGTATACTATTAAAACATTAGAATAAATCATCTATTATTTTTAATAGCAGTGACAGCAAAAGGGTTTTGGGTTTACTTTGAAGTGTGAAATTTTTGAGGCTAATGATGGTTGTTGTTGTGAAGGTAGCTGGTTTTGGTAGAGCTATTTTGGTGAAAAAGAGTAATTTGGAAAAGCAATTTAGCGAAAGTAATTTGTAGCATATCTTGGACAAAATATGAAGATGAGATACCTATTCATTTGTATCCATGATAAATTAAAAAATTTATTCCAATATGTATAATTGCACCAACAGCTCTGTATTGGGTTATCCAATTTCTCAAATAAAATTCAAATTTTTACATCATTGTTCATATCATGATAGCTGAAAAAGCATTTATGTGCTTTAGAACTCTTAAATTATGGAATATATGTATTAATTATAATACAAAACGAAACCAGCTTGATGTGCAGAGACGTGACTTTGGCTCTGAATCGTACCACAACTTGTGCTGTCTCAATTTGTTATGCCTCTTTTTACACCTACACTGACGCAACCCAACACATACCTCTTAGAGAAGTGCTCGATTTTACATCACCCTGCCCCATGCTTACCCTGCTCGAATTTTACTCAATGTCGTGCAGCGTGCTCACAGTCGCCCCAACATGCATCACAGCACTGCACCTCGCCAATCTACCAGCCCTCCACGTGCCCAACCCTTGCCCCCACCACGTCCCTGGCCTATGTCGAGCCATGCCCCGCAGCACTTGATGAAGCCAAAATTTTCATTTTTTAATTTAGTTTTTAGCAAGCACTGCACCTACTTTCCTTGACTAAAGTATATGGCCTCTGGTTACATTTAGCATTCAACTCTTTGTACTCAACTTTTATTAATTTTTGAGATTATTGCATGCATACCAACACTAAATTTTAATAATAATACACTAAAAACCTTTAAAATGAAAATAAAATAATTTAAAGCAAACATATACATATAATACAATAGTCTGCATTGGAATATGCAAAACAGGTCGCAGGTGTCTTTGCCTAAGCAAGAAATAAACTTTTGGTCAATTTGAAATTAGCTTGATCATTTACATAAAAATAAAGGATTCACAGGATCAGTTGAAGCAAGAAAATAATTATAACCTTTGTATACTTATTAAGATGAAGAGACTAATCTCTTTTGATATAAATAAGACTTATATTTCCTCACGACCCAGAAGGCAGCAATGCAGTAGAGAGATAGAGAGGCAATATTGGTGTAGGTCGAGGTACTAAGGAGGTTATTAAATAGTTCTTGCCTTAAACTTAACAATAAAAGACAAATTTGAAGGTGAAAAGATGCAAATGTTCTCTTTTTATCCAAAAACTTTGAGAAAGCTGAAACAATTTTATAAGCTTTGGCACTAAAGCACACAATTTTATGTCTGGTACCCCTGCACATACCCAACGACAATGCGGCCCGCCCCATATGGTGCTTTTGCCCGCCACCTCCCTCCCTCACCAAACCATATGCAATACTTTCACCCGACACCCCTCCCTCCGCACGAATCGGAACCTACTCACATATAAAAACTCCTAATAAAAACAGCTTAATTTGAAAAAAAAATTCATTATTGCAGATATACAGTTTGAAATTTCAATTCTTAGGCCTTTGTGCCATTGAATTAATAAAAATCCTAATAAAAAAATTATTTCATTCTAATTTTTTTATTACTTGTAATTTACGGACTCTTGTTTGGGCTTTAAAAATAAAAATAAAAATAAAATAACAATAAAAAGCCCAATTTTTCTCCAGTCGCGGTATACAAACCGCAGCATATGGTGCATTTGGGCGACTGTGCAAACCCATTTGCTTAGTATAGTTAGGTATCATATGGTATTTTCAAAAAAATAATTAATCATAACTCTAATATCAATTAATGAAGAACAGAGAGTGGTATGAGAAAATTTATAGGTTGAGAATGAGAGAAAATAGAAGAAAATTGAAGGAAAATGGAGAAAACTTAAAAAGGGAAAGAAGATAAAAGGATAAAAAAAATTCTAAACTTTTTATCCATTCCAAAATCTCTATCCTTAATACATATATGATATAAATAATCCTACCATCTAATTCAAGTTCTTAATTTGAAGGAATCTTCAGAAAAAAATAAAATAACAGCACTCCCACATTTCCTAGTAATTAAAAAATTTTAATGAGATAATCAAACCTTTAGAAAGTTGAAACTCAAAAATCCTCTTAAATCTATTTAATTACAATAACAACTTGTCACATTTATTTTCCAAAGTTCAAAATTAAATAAAAATTTTAAATTCCAATGTAAGTGAAAAATAATAGAATAATATTATGGCAATAATGATAATGTGAGATGCCAAAATATTTTCCTCAAAAATTAAATTTTAAATTCAGTTTTGAGTTTAAATTTGGGTGAAAATTCAATTAGAGGTATTTTCTAAAATGGTCCTCTGATTATTGAAAAATGCTCAATTTAGTCAGCTGATTATTAAAATGCCAAAAATGGTCCTTAATTTAAAAAAAAATTTAAATCAGCCCCATTTTAAAATTTTCAATCATTTTAGATAAAAAAATTAAATTAATGAAAGGCATTATGATAACATTATTTTAGAATAACAAGTTAAATTTAATTTTTCTATCTAAAATGAATAAAAAAATTAAAATGGGACTACTAATTTGAACTTTTAAAATGAGTTAAGATATTATTTGGAACAATTTAATAGTCAAAAGACTAAATTGAGCATTCTTCAATAATCGATGAACAAATTCTAAGAATAACTCATTTTGTTATTTATCATAGTGGCAACTAAGTAATTATTATTAAGTTAATCTACATTAGGTCGCAATAAATTGCCTTTATATTGTCATGGCATCAAAAATATGGAAATAAATATCATCTTGAACACCTTATTGATGAAATTTTTTGTGGATGTTAAAATTACTTTGCTAACCACTTTCCAAATTGAGAAATTTCTTTATATGGAACCTTCCAAGAAAATTAAATTTTTAAAATGTGGCATGCCCTCTTCGTTTCATTACATTATTTACATGTTAGCATTGATGATTAATACATCCATATAAGATTATCACAAAACTACTTTGCACTACATCAGTGAGAAAGTGTGTTTTGGCATACTAAGTTATTTAATATTCTTAACATTTTGTAGTGAATAATCAATAGCCAAATAATTATAAAATTACTTAACATTCAAATGTTACCATTGGCATATCCAATCCTTGAGCCTTACTTTCATAATTTCTATCCAAAATTATATTTCCTTTTGAAGCCATGAAAATCATCTTCATTGCTCTTTGTAAAGCATAATAGAGAAAATAAATAATAATAATGTATTAAAAGAATCCCTAAGAGTAATCAACTTAAACTCAACTTCTAAGGGTGTTTATAGCGATAATTCAAATCATAATAAAAAAAAATTTGTATACACATAAATCATTTCATTAATTTTAGGAGTTATGGGAATTATATTTTCTTAAAAAAAACTTAAGACTTAAATCTAAATAAATTGTATAAAATTTTATCAAATGAATAATATTTTTATAATTTATGTTTATGGCTATCAAAAAAGTTCATTGTTCCCGAACATTTAATATTCTATCCATTAAGAAGCATAGGTTCAACTTGAACGATAAGGTAGCAAACTAAGTTTGAGCACAACATATTTGAAGCTCGATTCTTTATTGAGCCAAACACACATAATGTTATGTTCGATCATGTTCACCTTGAGAATGACTCGATTATAAATTACAAAATGCTATATTTAATAATTTAAATATTTAAAATTAATATTATTTAACAAATCTCTAATTAAAATACAAAAACTATTTACATAAAATTTATATCTATAAGCAAGTTATGCTTAATAATAGCTCAAACATGAACTCATATTTTTGTTTTTACACAAATGAGTTGAATTAAAGATTGATAGTTTGTTGATGATATGAACACAAACACATGTTAAGCTCAACCAAACTCGGCTCATTTACACCCATACTAACGATATTATATTTTAACTTGAGAGTAATTTTGACTATTTTCATTTTGTTAATAAATCATTTTTATTTTTTATCAAAATAACTATTTTATTTTTAAAACTAAGAATAAGAATGGGTGATGCTATTAAAAAATTAAAATAAATAAATAAATTATACAAAATAAAAAAAAAATTATTTATAAATTAAAATTAATATACCAAGATTAATAGGATTTTTAATTGATTAAAGAATTACATTTTATGACTACTAAAATTTATTTTTCATTATAACGTAAATACCCTTAATTTCATCTAAAATTAATTAAAAAACAACAAAAATGGTAAATTGAACACAATGTTAAGAGATAGGATTCTCTTTAAATATTTTAAGAGAAATAAATGGACACATTAAAAAAAGTAGAAAAGCAAGTTGATAAATCATCCACAAAATAAACCTACTTTAGAAAATTTGTAATGGTGCACACAATTACAGATACTAAAACTTTATCAACCACATTGCTCTTAACATGAAAGCTAAAATCCCAAAATGGGAGACTTTGATATATTGTTCTTTATAATGGTAATGGTTAAGCAAACAAGGTGCACAATCCAAATGCCCAAGTCAACCTGCAAATTTTTGGATTCATGCCTAATAAGGTTACAATTGAAAATAAAAAAAATGTAAATGTAACCCATATATAGATGAAAAGTGGTGTAAGGCTAGAAGGTAATACCTTAATAATTTTCTAAGTCATATGTGATGCGTTGAGTTTAGTTATATTACTTAATTGCGTTGTGTATTAAGTTGTATTTTATTTTAAAGAGTATATTGGTCATTTGTTGACAAAAGGTAGCTTTGTATTTTGACTCAAAAGGAAAGTTTCATAATAATGAATATGTATTATGTCATGAGGGTGGTAAGTAAATGTTATCATAATCTTTTATTTGGGCAATGACACTTAGGTCAAATGAGAGGTCAAAAGGAGGATGTTGTTAAGGTTTTGAAGTATGTATTTATTAACTTAAAAATAAGGCTCCTCATTCGATGATTTTAAATTCAGCGGCGGCCCAAACCGACTGGTTTGATCGCTCTGGTTTAAAACTAATCCAGCGAGCGATTCAACTACATTTAATTTCCTCAATATAGAAAAAAACTGTTTTGAAACCAATATAAAAAACTTTGTAACACTAGAAACGTCAAATCGCCTATTTTTAGCGAGTTTATCCTCTTCATCTTCATCAGCATTGTAGGTCGCAGAGTTCCCCTCAAACCTTCACTTCCTTGGTGGATTAGTAGTGGCAACTAGCCAATGGGAGCTTGCTTTGTAGGTCAAAGTCGAGTACATGCGGTTTACAGAATCTGCCCATCCGTTGTAGGTACAACAACAACAGCAACAACAACTTTGTGCTCAGAAAAATTTCTTGCTTACTTTGTTCCCTTTTAATTCAAGTAAGAAATCTCTAAGTATGAGTACACCCTAAAAGACAAACTTCTCAGAAGAAAGGCTATCCTCATGAAGAAGGGTTGTCAGCGAAAATTTACATCGAGTAATCCATGTTACCATCGTCATCATCATCCTCCTTAATCTTCCTTTCTATATTGTTCAGCACATCAATTTGGTATTGGAATCTGTTCTGATGATTTTTTAATACTAGTGATCTCATGACCATCATCATGTAATCTTGCAATTTGGAGCATAGCCACCATCTTCCTATAATGACAACTTCCTAAGATCTGATAGCTCTTAGAAACAACTATTTTGCAAAACTTTTTATATTCAATCTGCATATCTATTATAGTATTATTCTAGGAGTTTTCCATAACTATACACCCCAATGGGTAGATTTTCAACAATTTAGTGTGAAATCTGAGACATAAGTGACCGTTGGTAACTTTGAAATCACCTTATTGCCTTTTGGTTCCAGTCATCTCATTGTTGTCCCAACCGACATCCTAAATTTGCACAACTTGTTTGCATCATGTTAGTTCCATTTAAGCTCACCACTGACTCATCATGATCCGTAAACCATTGTCAGCACGTATGACCCAGCAGAACTATTGACCCAACAAATACATTGACTCGCCTGCCTCTCAACTGAAACCAACTTGAACTCGAACGATCAAGAAACCAATAAAAGTTCATTACTAACAAATCCTGTAAATATGTCACATCAGTGATGTGTAGATCAATGATTTGCCACTGTAACCTGTGGAGACACAAGCCCCATCGAGCATCACTGATCCGATAGCAGCCTTTTACCTTACTGATACAAATGACCCACTCCTTCCTATCGACCCTAGCTCAAGCTTACTGACCCTCAATGCAACCTACAACCCACAAGCCACATTATATTTATAATTGTTAATGCCATTTTTATTAAAAATGTTTTTAATACTATTACTATCAGCATTGCTACCATCATAGCTAATATTTAGAAAAAAGTCATAAAAAGTGGGGACAAAAGAAATTTTTTTATAATGTAGAAATTCAGATACTCGTAATGTAAGCACCACTCTTATTTTGATTGCTCACGAGGAAAGCATTATTTTTTTAATTCTGATTGAACAAAAGATTTATGCAACTCATAGTCATACTCTGTTTGTAAAATCCCCCAATTCTAAAATATATTAATTTATTTATCTCTCAATTTAATGTGAACAAAAAACATATCTAAATTACAAAATAAAATTAGCAGGCTGTCTAGAAAAATTTTAGAGAATTTTGGAAAATGTTTTAGAATTTTTCCATGAGTGAATTTTTTCCTGTTATTTAATGATAATTTTAAATCAAAATAATTATACAAAAAATATTATGGGGTCCAAATTAAAAAAATTTGGCATTTTTGAATTCAAAACTTCCAATTTAACTAGTGGAGAATTTTCCATAATTTTTGAAGCTAATTTAGAGAAAAATCTAAATCTTAAAAAAAACGGTCGCTAATGGCGACGGGAGACGCTGTTACACGGCATCTAACGCAGTCTAACGTCAGTGGCAGATCCAACGGATCCCGCCATTTGCTGCTAAAACCGACAATGTAGATCGTGCTGGCTACCTGAAACCGATGGCGCAGGTCGCGATAACAATCTGAAACCGACGATACAGATCTCGTCAGCGATCTGAAGCCGTCAATGGTGAAAGAGACCGGTGCAGTGCCATTAATGGCACTAACAACGACGTTAACAACGCCGGCAAACGCGACTTTAGCCAACTTTCAGAGCCAAATTCGGCTCAACCACTTGGCCAAATTTGACGATTTTAGTGTCTATTGATTCTTCTCACTGAGACCTATGTTTTGGCACCTTCGATTTAAACTTTGGTGATATATTTTTAATTAATTTCGTGAAATACAAAAATTTCATTTTTAGCCTAATTAAGCTTAATTAGATCCAAAATTTTGGGAGTTTTATATTTAAATTACCTAATTAAACGCACTAATTAATAATTCACATAAATTTTCCCATTTTGAGGACAATTTAAGTCAAATTATTTTGAGTCATCCAAATCCCCCTTTGATGAAATCATCACCATTGGATTAACCCTAAGGCTTTATAAACTCTCATAAATACTCTAACCCTAATTCTAAACCTAAAATTCTGCCTTAAATTCTTTTTTACCTCTATTTGAGAGCATTTGTCAAACTCCCTACTCCTTCCTCTTCTCCATCTCTCCAAATCCTAAGAACTCCATCCCTAAGAAAATCCCATGACAAGGAAAATATCTTAGAAGCTCTAAATCACCTAAAGAAAGAGATCTATGATGCACTATCTCTCAAGCTTTATCAAAATTCCTATGCTTCAAGATAATCTTTTCTCTTTGTTTCCATCATTATTTCCTTCATTTAACAAATATCTTTCATATTTGAATATATATATCGAATAAATGATGATTGCAATATTAGTAGGTTCTAGGCACACTCACAATGATATTTTAGGCTGCATAATTTGTAGATGTAGGTTCATAGAAGTCCAAGAAAAATTTTTTAGATTCATTCAAATATTTTATAATTTATCATCCCTACTTCGTGTTATCAGAATTCTTGTTTTACTCAAAATTAGTGCTATAATTTTGTACTACACCTTAGTGATGTTCAAAAATCACTCTAAAGTTGGGGAAAAAATTGTCTTTTTTAAATACTTTTTTTGAAATTTTTTTATCAACTTTGGAGAGATGTAACTTTTCAACCACTAGGATCCGAGTATTGTAACTTTGCATATTTAATCGCATATGCTTTGTGAACAATTTCACAGAAGACCTTATTAGTTCATTTGGACTCTGATGTCACTTTTTGGGCACTCAAACTTCAGCAAACACCTATTAAAATTCAAAAAACAATTTTTGACGATTTTAAAAAAGTTCTTGCTATGTTGTTGTTGTCATAACTTTTAATATAATCATTGGATTTAGCTGATTTTGGCATGATTACTCTCTGTTGTATTAGAAACAACTTCATTGTTGAGCATAGAACCTAATTTTGCAATTTATGACCCCATATTTAAGTTCAAAGTTTGAAAAATAATGTGATTGTTTCTTAAGAAAATTTCAAAAACAAAAAACATTTTTCCCAAATTTTGCACTTTCATAACATTTAAAATACTTTAAATCAGTAGCTGAAATTTGGCATGCTTAATCTCACATCAATTACGATCAACTTTCATTTAGATATTAGTAGCTAAATATGTCATTTGGACCTTCATTTAGGTGTCAAAAGTTCACTAAAAATCTTAATCACACCACCTAACAAATTTTAGGATTTTCACCCAAACTTTGTAATAATAACACAAAATCTTTATATTATATTTTTCTAGGTTTTTAAATAATAGATTAATGTATAAGAACTAATTTATAACAGATTTTTATAAGAAAAATTCTGCGGAGTAAACAATCGAATCAGGTGCGTAGAGTTATTCTAATTGTAATATTTTTAGCATTGTTTGAGCTTACTTCCTTTGAAAATATACAATCATTGCATGTACCCCCAGTGTTATGTTAAGTTAAATTATATTTTTACTTTCCATAAATGCTTGTAATAAATATATGTGATGAGAGTCTTTGAAGGTAAAATAAAACTGAACTTATACATGTAGTGTTTGCTAGCAACCCATGAAGAAATAAGGAGGGATCTAGTCCACTAGGAAGAAACTGAAGATCCAGAGAAAAGACTCACACCAAAATAATATTTATGTGAACAATTATTGACAGGTAATTGTATACATTCATAGAATAACTTTGATGCTAATATTTGGATCTCTCGGTTAAGCTTGGGGGTCCTAGGCCAAAAATAATATATTTATGTCATATAGCAATTTATACTAAGTTATTTTCATGCATATCAATTTATATTTTTTCTTTGAAATTATTTGAGCCACTTTGAGTATTGCAAGTTACTTATTGTTGAAATTGGCATAATCCTCAAATTATAATGATGATGTTTTCTTCACACTTTAATGCATTGATTTTATAACCTATATAGGATGCTTGAAATTAATACTTTTAGATGCTCTATGTACTCCTGCCTGATTAACTATTGATAATTAATAGGTCGTGAGAATTAGAAGCGGAAACTAACTTGGTTTCAAGAGCTAGAAATTATTCTATTATCAAGAGTGAGATGGAGACTCATTATTTTGAATTTTATATTATTTAAGTTAAGACAATTGTATAACTTTAATTTAAATTTCTGACTGTGATGTATGGATATTATTTTATTTAGTAATTTTTGTGATGAATGCTTATTCTTGAATTATTACTTGAAATCTCTCAATCCCAGTCTTCAAGTCGTTACAGTGTTAAAGTACGATACATTGATAATCACCTTAATTCCTCACGTTATCAAAATCTCACATTAACGAGACATGAATAATGTTGGTGATTACATCATGACACAGATTAAAAATTTGCACAAAACACCACCAACCTCAAATATCCTTTATGATGCAATGTTGTCTTCATCAAATCATCGCCACCATACCACACATGACAAATCATATTCAAACAGTTCCTACAATATATATGATATAAACCCCTATTATGCCTATAATTATGTTGCACCTATCACATCACCCTCGTACCATGATATATTGCAAGACTCCAATTATTTTGAGGCTCTCAAAATTATGAATAAAAGAAAATAGATGATATTTATCACCATACTTTGGGAAGCCCATCAAAATTTCTTGAATTAGATGAGGATTCAACGGAACCACTGCCCTCATCTCCACATGCATCTGAAGAGCATTTTACTGAGCCACCCCCTTCTCTTTCACTAATAGTTCTTGATGATATTCCAAAATTTGAGGTTTAAAATGCATTTGAAAAAGAACATTCTATAGAGCTGCTTCTTTCTATACCACTAGAAGCTTACGATGGCATCTATAATATGAGTTTCCATTTACAATTGAAAATTCTCCTACGCCTCAATTGTCACAACTTAATAATGAAATATCTGAGCAAAGTGAATCTTTCATGCCATCAATTTCATTAATTACTGATCAAGTACTTGATATATCTGACAAGCTATTCTAGACCTACTTCTTCTTAATCTTTACAAGCTATTGAGGATTTGTAAATTCTACCCCATAACTAAAATATATCTACTGACTCTCCCCCAATGTGAACTAGTCATACACTTCCCACAAATGAACACATCTTGGAGGTTCGAACACCATTAATATCCCTACAGCTCCAAAAATTAGTCTTTATGGATTTTTAGGGATCCTAAGCTATATTGAGGTAGCCTTAGCTATTCGTGATAGATATTCACTAAATTTTTTAGTTTACTATATCAACTTTAAAATATTTTGGAGATGAATATTTTTAGAGAGATTTGAAGACAAAAAAATGATATACTAACATTTTAAAAAGTCATATGTAATGTGTTGACTTGCATTTATTTATCTATAAGTCATGTATTAAGTTATATTTTATTTTCAAGGGTATTTTAGTCAATTGTTGACCAAGGTTAGTTTTGTAATTTTGATTCAAAGAGGAGTACAGTACAGTAATCGGTAGTCATGTGTTGTGTTTATGTCACGATAGTAATAGTTATCAGTTTTTATATGGCAAATCACACTTTAGTTATTTAGCATGAAAGGGGGGAATTCATGATGTTATTAAAGTCTTTTGGCATGCATTTTTAAGCCTATAAATAAGACCTCATCCTTGTATTATGGTATGAAAAAGATGAATAAATGAATAAAAGATTTGGGTAAGAAACCTTTTGCTTATTCTTGGTCAATATCCATTCAAGTCTATGGAAAAAAGATAATCATCATAGCAAAGGACCATTCGTGAAGATTTACATCGAGTTATCCCCGCTGCCATCATCATCATCATTCTCCTTCGATCTTCCATCCTACTGCATTCAGCTTTAGAACTCACTTTTGCCATACAAGTGCCATCAAGCAATCAATTAGAGCACATGTAAAAGCACTAGATCAGTTTTTAAAGACACTAGATATAAGAAAATGAATGACTCAAAATGGTGAAACACAAAACGTGAGTAAAATAAAACTATTGTTTCTCGAAAGACAAGCTGTTAACTACAAGAAAAAATTACTCATAATAAATTTTGTACAAACAACACTATGAAAAACTCACAAGGTGTACATTATAGTAATGCCCTAAATCTTTAATACTCTACTCAAGTTCAAAATATAAATTATGTTCAAAAAATAAACTATACCTAAGAAAAAGAAACAAAAAATGAAAGCATTATAAAGCGAACTATATTGATCTAATATGCCATGAAAAGAAACAAAGTCACCATTTTGCAAACAAAGATATAATTGACAGTTTAAAAGTGTAGAACTTTTAATCCACCAGTAATAAAAAGGTAGAAGTTTGAAAGCTTCACCTCTCTAGTACCATAGGTTTTGCAAGTTCTTGTTGAATCTTTTTTGTTCCCACTAGCTGATAAGCTATTGAAGGACACTTTATAGCGATTGACTGCTCCATCATAAGTCTAGCATTCCATTCCTAAAACATAAACGAATATGAACTGTTGAAGCAAAATTAAAGAACGGGTTGACAGAGATTGATTAGCCGAAATATCACACAAAAAATAAATGGTAACATAAATCACATACTGAGTCGGAAGGATAATCACTTGGTGAATAACCAGCTCGGAAATAAACAAGTGCAACAATTTGACCTCCTCTGCAAGTATAAAATCACATCAAATAGATTGTAACCACATGATCCTTCAGATTCAATAAATGATAAAGAAGCTCTTGCGCACAAGAGAATCATTAATGCATACAAATGTGCCTTTCACTGATATCAAGTTAAGAATTGATCTGACTTATAAGGTAAGGGTTACCATACATAGCTAGCGATCCATCCGATTGTAGCTGTCCTTCTGCGTCTATTTCTGCTAAGGTCTTACGTATAGTATTTACACCATATGTGTTGTGAAGTTAAGAAAACCAAACAGGATGATTAGTACTGGAAAACAACCAAATGTGCTCGTTGCTAAACGTACAACAGCATATTTCTAACTAACAAAGATAATAAAAGCAGCATTTTTTTAGTATCTGCTAAAATATACAGTACATTGAATGCTGTTTGAGCGGAACATTTTTTTTGTTAAGAAAATATAAAATGGGATGTAACTGAGTAAATTCCTGATCAACAAAAAACCTTATATAACAAGCATTTTATGAATCCCTATAACTGACTAAAGTTAATAAAACAAGCATTTCAACATTAAGGAGCTATTTGGTTGGCTGCTTTTTTAATGTGCAGTAAAATTTTATAAGTAAAATGAAATTTTGGGAATCTGATATGGAATAATCTTTTAGGGGAATAATTTTACCTTAAGAACCCAAAACAAATGGTAAATTCTTTCCTGTCCAAATCGGGCACGACAAGTTTTACATCTCAATCCTCTGTTAAGAAAAAAACATTCACGTACAAGAAAATATTTCACGCACACCTAGCCAGTTCTCAGTTGTTGTCCGGGCTTCCATGACTGTCACCGTCACTTGGCCAGCCTTCCCCACCACTTGGCCCCCGACCATCAGCAGCCCTAGTCAATTGTTGCTGCCTTAATCTACGTTTATTTTTATTGTTTTATTTTATATATTATTTTATTTACTACAAACATATAAAAAGCATTCACACTAAATTTATTCTAACTAAAATAATTTTATATTGAATTTATTTTATTTCAGCAACGTTTTTATCTAAAACAAAATAGCCCTAAAAAAACGATGATAGAAACATCAAAATAAAAAGATATATCTCCTTCAGCAAAAATGATAGCCAATGCTGGTCATACATATTGCGCTCTTCAGATTGCACAACAAACATAACAACAGCTCTGCACGAAAATAATGACATAAATATAAAATGTAAGCAGTTGATCAATGTTGGCTAGAAAACAATTTATAATAAAAATACACAGCATTAATAACCTTTTATTATCATATTCATTCCATGCTTTGGCCAGAGCACCTGCAAAATGTTTGGCTGCTACATTTGCAGGCACTCTTTGTGAATTTAATCTCAGGTCCTTCCCATGTTGATTAAGCAAGTATCTACATAAAAACAACCAATCATCAACTTTGCAGAAACAGTGTAACTTCTGCATTATGTTTTGGATGATAAAAATAGGTTGCAACTTCCAATCACTTCCCACGGTCTCCCACCATATGCTAAACAGATCTCCACATATGAGGTGAGCAGTGATTAATAATATGGCGATCTCCACATATGTGGCGAGCAGTGATTAATAATATTGTAGAAACACTGTAATTTCTGCATTATGTTTTGGATGATAAAAATAGGTTGAAACCTTCAATCACTTCCCACGGCCTCCCACCATTTGCTAAACAAACCTCCACATACGTGGTGAGCACTGATTAATAATATGGCGATGTAAGCGATGTTCACAATATTAACAATGATATTTAAGTGGTTAATATGCGCCCCCCCAAACAAGATTGGATAAGACCATAAGAAAAAAATTGTGAAAATTAATTTTGAGTCCCTTATAATTTTGGTTGTCTCAAATGGATCTTTAAAATTTATATTTTATCAAATAAATCCTTAAAATTTATAAAAAGTCTCATTTTGCTAAAATTATACTACTGGTTTGAGTTGAGATTATCGAAACAAAAACTCAAAATTCACACAAGAGCACAGATTTCACATGCACAAGCTACAAACATCCAAACACAAGGATTTATGTGAAAAACTCAAGAATGAGAAAAATTACGAAGCCACACCACGACAAAAAATTCACTATATGAAACAAGATTACAGAGTACAAACAAAGACTTGAACCTTTGGAGGAATAAAAAGATGCCAAACTCCACCTAGAAACACACATATGCCCTGCCTCTCTTCAACACCTCTCAAAATCTTTCTTAAGTCTTCTCCCAAGAGTTCTTAGTTAATCTCAATAGGCACTCACACCTCTCACTAATTAGGGCTTCAATTAAACCAAGTTCGAAACTGCCATAAGTGCCATGGGACGCCTATTTTCGTGTCGGAACCGCCACGGGGCCCCGGGCACTCCTGGGTACCCAAGCCTCAAGCAAAATCTGCACCACGGGCGCGCCTGGGCTCAAGCTTAAGCTGAGGCCTCCAAGGCGCGCCCAAGGAGCGCATGGGCACTACCCAGCCCAGCAATTCTTTTCCCAAAACCCCTCGAAATTCCATCGGCACCTCCTTTGGTGATCCAAATGGTCTTCACACCTTAACAATCTCCCACTTTGAAACCAATTGCAATCAATCCATCTTCAACTCTGAAATTTCTTCTCTTTGGCTTCAATTCTTGCAAAGGTCGTGGTGTGGCTTACCACGCCTTTGATCACATACCAAAGATAATCGAAGCTGCACCTAGCTTCAATTTTGTGACTTCACCCCTTCCTTACTCATATGACAGCCTCAGTTTCTGCCCATTCAATAAAATCAGACGCTTTATTAATCACATAAAGTGTCCCTTCCAGATTATCCCGAGATGTGACCAAAGCACCTTTTGTCACTTTCATGAGTCTCTGGTGAAGGTTGTAACATAGCGTTCATGAGCTTTATAGCTGACAGAGATCACTTTCGTCACTCTCGTCGCTTTGTCAGCTCATGCGCCCAAGCGCATCTTGATGCACAGATTTCTTAACCAGACCATTTCGACCCCACTCTCTACGCTTATACGAAGGGGCCGAATCTATGCTTCAAAATAATTTCTAGCAAGTTCTAAAACTCTTAAGTCGAATAAGAACTTTAAAGCTCTCATCCTAAGGTTCTCTACTCTAGCATCCTAGTCTCTCTAAAAGTTTAAGAAGTTCAATTTTGGGGGCTTCAACTTTGTTTTTTGCCCTATTTTTGCAAGATGTGCAACGGGATTTCAGGCATCTCATCTATAAAGCTTTGAGAAAAAGGGAATCTCCACAACACCATATACAAAGTTTGCAAAAGAATGGACAAAGGCTTCTCCGCCTGTTGTGAGACATTGGAATAACTTAAGACTAGTGGATTTCCAAAGAAGACAAACCTACAAAGAGCAAATCTAGGGTCTAAGTTTGACCCAAAGTACTTTAAGTTGGCGTGTTCTTTTTTTATTTTTCTACAATTTTTGTTTCCTTTTAGTGTGCACTTCAGAAAAAATTAAACACAACTTCCTCTCCTCATCTAAAATACTAAAGCCTAATTTTCTTTAAGTTAAAATTAATTCACCCCTCTTAAATAGTGTCAGTTGGGAACTAAAAAGTCAGCAATCTATACCTTAAAGTGAGGGTATCCAAAAGCTTATCATTCGTGAATAGCTCTTTGTCATGAATGGCTTATGTTTGGCAAGAAATGAAGCTTATGTTAAGTTCAATCGTCAAGAAAATGAGCCAAATTTGAGCATTTTGAGTTGATTTGCTAATAAGCCAAACACAAATAGCACATTATTCAATCGTGTTCCATTAAGACGATTCATACAAAAAATATTTATTTATATAATCAACACTCAAACTTTATGTTTACACAAGAATCAGTTAATTTGTTAAAAATAAAAATCTAAACTTCCATTATATCATTTTTAAAAAGGTCATTTTAAAGTAAAATGCGATAGATAAAAACTCAAATTTTATATAATATATAAATATCTAAATTTTTGTGTATAATCTCTTAAATATATATATGTAAATATATATATATATATATATCATTGAATAGCTATAAACATCTCTTGCTTGAAAGATTGATTTAAATTTACTATTAAATGACTAAAGAATAGCTATAAACATAACAATATGTAATGTGAAGATTTTATTATAATCCTTAAGGTTTGCTATGATCCTCATGGAATTCAACATTCTTAACATTTCTAACTTATTTTATCTTGATCGTAGTTTATTTGTATTCAGTCAAATACAAAATACGTCAAACACAAACTATATTTTAAGCTCATTAAGAATCTTGAGCTTGTTCGTGCTCAGATCAATCAAACAAGACAAAGTTTTGGCCGGTCATGTTTAACACTTGTTTAACATTTCTGCCTTAAGTAATTTCCAATTGGCACATGGGCATGGCAACCAAAAAACTTTAACTGAACTATTATAATGTATCATTCGGTTAGAATTTCTAAGCACTCATCAATTGCGTCAACTTGGAGCGTAGCATTAAAGATTGAAACTATCACCTACTAGATCTTACAACAAATAAAAAAGTTCCTAAAGTAGAAGAGTCTTCTCCTGACATTCCATACTTATTTCTAAGTGAGATAATTATGCTTAAGAAAGGCTTTATGATAACTACAGATTATGAATCGACTTGATGAGTTAATGATCCAAGGCAACATTGCAGAAAACCATTCTATATAATCCTGCAATGTAACATCTTGATCTTGAGCACGTACATTGGCTAAATTTCCATGAGTTCAGAAGCAAAATTGTTGAATCAGTCATAGACGATTGTTATGAGGTAAATCTATGCAAGGCCATCATATTCATGCTAGTAAGAGCTCCCAAGCATGAAAGTACAGTTGTCCCATTTGTTTTTTCATTCTTTAGGTAGCACCTTTTAACAAGAACTTAGCCAGTTCTAACAGAAAAAAAAACTTGGAAGAGAAAGTTGATACAGATCAAAGATTGATTATATGTTGTTATTAAGTATTAATTCTATTAGCGTAAGAACCTCAAACAACGAATTTTACTATGCAGGGGAGTAAAGTAAAGGGCTATAAAAATATAGATTTATGTGAGGTGCCTCTTACATCCTCAAACAATGAGCAATTTCCACTTTAAACTTTATCATTTTTCATCTCCATTGAAAGCCTAATACCATTTTGGCAGTTCATTTTGACACTGTTGCATAAGATTGCATACTCATCCCTTTTCGGTATTGTGGATGTATTCAGCAGTTCATTTTGGCAGTTCATCCGGAAGTTCCTTTTAATATTGTGCATAAAGTTACAAGTATATAATATTAGGCAGTTCATTTTATTTTTGGGTAGTGTCATTTTTAATAATTTCTGAATAAAGCACTTTCTCATCGTCTATACTTCTATTAAAAGGCATGACCTCATTAACACAACACCATCAACTAATCATTATCGCAGCGGCTCTTTTACCCTCCTTAAGTCGTTTCTATGAGCGACTAATCAAAATTCACGTAGCATAGCAGAAAAATTTATATTTAACTAAGACAAACATACGAAACTAAAAATCGCTATATAGAGCAATCTCGATATATGACATGCAAATAAGTTCTCGATGATAATCATGCAATAAGATAAAAACTTAAAACAAAAAGTAGATGAAAGCTCTGGGAATATCAAAAGAACTATATATAATTTGTACTTAACCTGTGAAGATTGCTGACAAGACAACTAAGACCTGCAAATGAAGATGATATGGTGTTGAGCTCTATTTGGAGAAGCAGATCAGTTTCAGCATCAATCATATAGTCAGAACGATGCAAACCCAAGCGAACAGCCTAAATTAAAATTGAACACCTCATTATATACATTTAATAAAAAGAGCTGTTTGCCAAAATATCCCTTGAGTATTTTAATTTGTCTAACTTAGTCCCATACTATTCAATATGTGCAATTAGACCCCTACTACTCAATATGTCCAACATATTCTCTCAACAATTTATTTTGAAGCCCCTAACTACCCATTTTTAGGACAAAATTAGGCTCAAAATATATAATTGGAACTAAAGTGGACTTAATAAATAGTTGGGACAAAACTTGACAAATGAATACTCTTTAAATAATTCGGTCATACTAAAAAAGCCAAGAAAATATTTTGGCAAATTTTCAAGAAAAAAAAGAAAAGAGTTTGAGCATTGTGTCATTTAAAGTATACTTTCAAACCAATGAGCAGTACAAATCTTTAATTACTCAAATATAAAAATTAGACTTTCAGAAAGACACCTCCTTCTTATTAATCTTCATCATCTCTGAATGAATATATAAAAGCCTACTAGTAAAAGCATCCACCTTCTTCGTTCTGAGAATTTGGCACAGAACCAAAGTTAGAGCAACTAGCAGAGCTTAAGGCAATATAAAGAAGGACCCATCATAAAAACAATGAGATGTCACGGCACAAAAAAAATGCAACAAAACTAATTCAACTACTTGCTAATTTCTAATATTGAAGATAGTGCTGTTAAGAGCATGCTTTACTTCGCTTCTCTTTTGAAGCATAGCGATGGCCTTGTGTCTCAAATCAAAAGAACATGCTATCTAGCAATTCGCCCTCACAGCCCATGTACACATAAAACCAAGCACAATGGTTCACTAATATTGGGTGGGTTAGGGTATGCGACAACACATAACTTATTATATGATCAACAAAGATGCTCAAGCTCTTAATCAAAGACAAAGTCATGTGATCTTCTCAATAAAATGTTTTATTTGCAAATCTATGAATTAAGTGTTATCTATGTATTAACTTTAAAAAATGTTTTTAAGAAAATTTTTGTTAGACTAGTAGTGTAATATCAAGAAGAGTGCTTGGTTTCTTGGCTACGCACTTTGCGCACTGAAGCGAAAAAGAATCAATGCACTTTTGCATTGTGATTTGTGCCTTGCATTGAGATTTGAGCTTTGAAAACACTGATTGAAAAAAAGGCTCAGAAAATTGCAAAATAATGAATTAAGATGGAATTGCCTCCATCTGAAAAACAGAGGTCATCGGTCTTGAGTCATAGAATCAAAATATCTACAAGCGTAGGCATATAAGACTCATACATCACCACCTCCCAGATAGTGAAAACATCCTTCTGCAACTGTAATTTCAAGAAAAGACAGGCACGAACTTGTCGGTAAGTTATTCCCATTTAATCTGGGGGTCAAAAGTTTAGGCCATTGTAATAACCTCTCAACAAACGCAGAGGCAAGGCAGTATACATCCGCAACCTCCCAGACTGTGAAAAGTTGGAAACTTTGTGGATTGCATAGACCCATTTTACAAATGTATTTTCAAATGCAAGCACTACTGAACCGCATGCTTAGAAAGGATGCTACGATAAATAATATCAGCATGGGATAAAGCAAGACAGCTATTAATTTATTTTTTACCAATACTTCATCATACAAGAAATCGAGAAAAATTTAAGCAAAAGAGAGAATTGTAAATCGTATTAGCCAATGTAGATCACAGGTTTCTTATACCTAGGTTACATTTATGTCATAGGATACCTAGCAAAGATTTATATAGTAAATAAAAAAAGTAGTCATAAATTCCAAGACAGAACACTAGTTAAAAGGGAGCAACACAACATGGAAACGACTCTTCTTCTATAGACAATACTAAAATGGCGATACGTGATAAAATCTTACATGCATTTCTTTATGTAAATATGTTAAAAATATTTTGTTTAATTTTAAAGATGAAATTACTGAAGCAAGGAGATTGACACAAATCAAATAACCAATTTTATTTTATAGAAGGGGGAGGAGCTAGAAACCTTTATTATGGTAAAATAATAAATTATTAAAAATACCTAATTAATGGCACTAGTAAAAACAATGAAATATTGAGACAGAAACAAATATCATAAATATATAAAATACAAATGAAATGAAATACGCATTTTCATAAAGTATAACAAAAATCAAATTAAAACTATCAAATGATTTCGCCATTTGTGAGAACATTAGGACACTATTTACCCTTCCTATCTACAAAAATGGAATTTAAATTAAGGCTGGTTGTAGAATTCGATACTTTTTTTAGGCTATATTTAAGTACAGTATACTTTTGAATTAGGCTTGAGGCATAGATATGTGCATGTCACCATTAACTTGGTAGATGATTAGAGAGAGGATGGCAATTAATCAGCATCTTATGGTTCTATCATCCTAGTTTGTCATAAACACTTATGTACATGGTCAAAGGAGGTACTTAACCCAAACTATTTGTAAGGATCTTTGACAATAACTAATGTTGTGTTGCTCAAGAAGGCTCCCAAGATCAATGTCAATGTTTGGGGGGATATAGGATAACCTTCCCCCATGTTGTACAACTTTTTATTATTTTGTTTATTTTTCCAACTTTCAGTTCAATGTAGAAGTAGGGTGATGGCTAAAACTTGTTTATGATTTATTAAATGTGAAAGCAAAAATATAAAGATATTGAAATTTTATAACTTTGTGGGATAAAAAGTGGAGTGAAAAGAAAATGATTTTAACACAATCCTTTGTTAAACAAATTTAGTAGGCAAGGTAGCAGAATTGAAATTTTGGTTGAATTTATAGTTAAAACTATCTCAAATGGTTTGAATATGCCAAGAGGATAAACAAGAAAGTTAGAGTGTCATGATATATCCCACCCTCTAAATTTTGTTCAATTATAATGAGTAACAAAAATGCTACACCCAAAAGAGTAAGCTGTAACGATCCAATGTCGTTATTTCACAAAATTAGGTCAGATTCCGCCTCAGAAATCAGGATCCCGATGAACTCCAAATTATGGAAAACTAAAATACCATTAGATAGAAATAGTTTTTAAATCAAAATGCTCTAATTTGAGAGAAATCTGGATAACGAAACCTCCTGCTTTAATTTCTAAATTTTTAAAATTTAATAAATTGAGAAAATTAAATAAAAATCCAAATTCATCGATTTTTGTATCATTGGGTTAAGTATATTATTTAAAGACTACGCTAAAAATTTCATCACATTCAGAGCTTCGGTTTGATCGTGATTAATTTTTGAAGTTTCATACTTAAGAAATTAATATAAAATAAAATAATGCTCTGAATTAAAAAAATTTGGTGCGAGGGTGTTCATCTCATCATAACACACATCGATATCAAGTTTCGTTATTTTTGGAAGTCGAACGACAGAAATATGAGAAAATTTAATTAAAATTAATTATTTAAATTTTCCTTCCTTCCTCTGCTTTTCTCCCCCCGACCCGCGACTCCAGGGCGCAGGCTCTGTCGCTCGAGCGCAGACGGATACGCGCAAAAGACGACTCACGCACACACGCCGTCTGGTCGGCGGCTAGTCGGCAGCCGACCGGCTGGCCAGCCATCCCCCCTCTCTCTCCTTCCCTCCTCTCTATTTATACCCCTCCCCTCCCTTCCTTCTTCCTTCATCCAGCTCTCCCTCAACCAACAGCAAGCAGCCAGCCACCAGCTAGCCGCCGCCTCCTCTAATCCAACCACCCCACTCCGGCCATCCCCTCCGACCTCCCTCCGACTCCCAACAACCCTAACCCTAGGTGAGTGGAAGAATAAAAAGGGGAAGAAAAGACGATAAAATTTTCCATTTTCTTTTATTATTTATTTTCTTTATTTCTTTTTCATTTTTTTCATAATAATAATTATATTATCTCTTTATGTCATTAGCATTATCATTATTGTCATTAATCAATAATGATAACAGTACAAATATTATATTATGACTGTTATTTCCATTTTGTCAATTTCATTTCAGTCATTTCTTTGTCTTTTTCTTTTATATATTATTATTATCATTATTATTATAAAATAATGATAATAATAATGCTATTATAAATATTATTGCTACCCTCAGTAACTTCAAAATTTGTCTACTATCAAGAAAAGAGAGTGAAAGAAAAACATAATAGAAAAAAGAAATCAAATATTTCTAAAAAACTGGTGTTGGATTAGCCCCCGCTAACCTGGCATCGGGTCCTCACATAAGCAATGGTAGATGTAATTCTAAATTTCAAATAATATTCTCATCTGTTGGGCAAAAACTGCATCTCAAGAAAGTTGTGGTGACTTAAGAACTTACCTCTTACCTCCAAATTTTGCTCAATTTTCAGCAAGTAATGATATTGTTACTCTCAGAACAGTTAAAATGGCCCGGAATGATTGCTAAAAGTAGCCCAGTCGATTAGAAACTATTCAAAGTTGTAAGAACAAAAGTTATAAATGGTCAATCAAAAATTACACCCCAAATTAAGTGCAATTCTTATGATTAACAAGGGGATTGTGCGCATCCTATTGAGAACCAAACAAGTTTTTTTCAACCAAAATCAGGTATAGTCATTGTTGACCGATGCAATTCAGATGTTACTGATGATGCAAGTTCATCAAGCAAACCATTTGCTAGAGTTGATTGGCATAGAAATTTTGCACCCTCCTTCCACCAATCTAGACATATTTGTTCTCATTTTATTATGGATCAGTAAACATTTCCCCAATAAATATTGCGATTGCTTGGAGAGAACCACGTTTGTTTAACCCTGTTTGTTTACCCTATTAACCAGACAAATCTCAAAATAATTTTACCCCACTAAAAGCACCGCTATGCAAATCTCCTATGACATTTGTTAGTACCAATACAAAAGTAAGTTGATATTTGTCTTATAAAAATGCATTTTTGTATATTTAATTTTGGATGGAACTGCACCTCCAATTTAACTGAGAAAGTTGGAGTTCAATATTGGTTTCAGTATGAAAGCAAGTATGGTCAAAGTCTCGAAAGTTAAGATAGCAGCTCTTGGTCTCCAGTACAATAGCTAAATGAAAATATAAAGATTCTCATTGCTCTAATACTTTGTGCATGAGCTTAATAACAACAAATTTGATTCAACAACACCTTTCTCAAGCTCTCAACTTTAGCAGACATGGCAGAGAATGTGCATCGGATATATAAATTAAGACAATGGTGAAGAGCTATCTTCCCAATGTTGGGTACTTTAGTGAACCTTTTGGCGACATGTTATATTCCTTAACAAGTTGTTCCTTCTATGTCGTATATTTTAAACCTGTTAAATCTAATAAAGAATTGACCAGACTTGTCTTTGTCAAAGATTCATGTGAGATGAGCATGCATTCAAGCCTTTTGCATTATGCATTCACTGGTGGGCAATACTAAGGCTGAATATCAGGTGCCTGACCAGTGGATAAATAAAAATTTAATGATAAGAGGTAGTTGGTCCAAGGCTTTTGTATTTTAATAGGCTTTAGCAAACTCCCTAAGATCAATCTAAATTTGAATAAACTTTAGGATTGCTATATTGATACTTCTTTTTGTCAATTCGCTATTTTTAAACTTGGAACGATTGACTAAATTGGCCCTGCTGATGCAAGTACACGAAGCTTATCTTCTGCCCTACAAATTTTTATAATTTGTTGAACTTGAAAAATACCACCATTGCAAAGATCCATGTTCAGCATGAAAAAGGTATAAGAATGTGCGTTCTGTAGTCAACATCCAATATAAAACTTGCTGAAATAAATATTTCATGAATTATTTGAGAAATTATGCAAAAGCTAGTGAGTTCTCTAGTAATGAGATGTTGTGTTGCACACATGGAAAAAAGTGCAAATGCCGCAACACCGACGCACATGTGTAGTCTTGAATGAAAAAAAGTTCACACAATTATGAAGAATGCGGTTGAAAAATGAGCTTGATACACTATATTGAGGATAATATGTTGAAACATTAGTACTCTAACAAATAAAATGTATAGTCAGTAGATATATGATGAATATAAGGATAAATTGTCTTCAAGAAATAAAAATAGTGCATCATTTTGAATAGAATTTTAAAAGATGATGCTATTGAAATTAAGAGAATGGAGATAGAATTACAGTTATAAACATTATAAATTGTGGAAAACTAATAATATTTCATGTCACAATAAAAGAGAATTTTAGTAGGATTTGAAAAGACGATTTAACGAGTATCTCAAGTGAAAAGATCATTTATCAAATGAGAACAATGAGCACCTTATAAGTACAATATGAATTCACCGGTATCCTTAATAGTTATGGTGTGTTATATTGAAAACGCATTTCTACTCGAGTGGTTTTTGAAAATTTCTACCAAAGTGCAAAATTAGAGAATATATTGTAGGATGAAATAGCAAGGTGCTCAAAGCATATACATAATCGTTATCCCTCAATATTGCATACATGCAAAATAAATTGGCAAGAAAATAATCAATTAATTAAGCAAACCAAAGTTGTTTCAGAGGCATAATTAATAGTTGCAAACTACCAAGAACCACAAATTGATAACATTAACATAAAACCTGGATAGCGAATCTTGTAAAAATTTTCCATCCAAGCTTACACGGTCCACAAGCTCATTAAAAATTGGTGCCAATTCGCATGCTTGTTTCCAATGGCATTCATGAAGTGGCATGGGCAGTAATGCAAATGGAGCATGAACCATACCAACACCAGCAGTAGTCCCTGACCTCTACAAGACAATTATTCACTTTCAAAATATCAAACTACACAACAATTTGAATTTAGATACATGCAAATTCAAAAAAAGAAAGCTATAAGGTATTAAATATGTGCACGAGTTTTTGGCAATCTAGTGCATTTTACATATAATAAACATTAACATTAAGTTCGGCAGCTGCCAATTTTTCTCCATTTTGTTCCTCATTTCAAGTCATGTGTTATACAGTAGCCGTTTATAACCCAAAAAATATATTTTGATTCTAAAGTTGACTGAAAAGAATGTTTTCAACCAACAAAATATGCTAGATTGCTTCGAATGGGTATCCATTCTATCAAAACTTGTTGTATGAGCTGCCATTAAAGTGCATCAACTAGGCCATGCATAACCAGAATTGCACCAGCTTACATTTAGCCAAAGAATGAAACTGCATTGTATAGAGCTCACCAAGTTTTCAACCACAAATATCCACATACTAAAAAGAACATTTTGAATTTGTTTCTACATTAATCAAGAGAATATGTTTGGCTTATTATTTAGGCTTTTATTTTTCAGTTATTCTATTAACAATACATATAATGGTGGGGGATGATTTGAAGGTGGCGGTGACTCAGCAGTAAATCAACTAAGGTCTAGCAATTTAATGAGTTCAATGACTTATGGCATACATAAATGTTAAGAACTATGAGGTATAAACCCTATCGGTTGTCAAAAAATATTTGAAAAAAAAAACTAACAAAAGAACTATTTCTTTCGGAGGGCTCTTAATATTTGCTAGAATATAAGTAATCAGCTGTATACAGTCATCATATTACCCTTTTATTCCCAAAAGCAACCGGAAACAAAACGTTGTCTAAACCCTACAACATGCATAAGCATAAAACCTATATGGTTCACTTTTCTACGTGTGATTTTCTATTTCTTTGAACAAAGGCCAGCATCCAAAAGATTAAGGATGCAGGATTTGTGTTCAGGAGTGCAAATATAGCAAATATAAGAGCTCCAACCAAAAGTTAACAGTCGATGATGCTCTATTTAATACTCATTTCATATTTACTGAAAAGAGGTAACCTAAAATTTCCTTTTATAAATGAATAGTATATGGAAGTCATAAATCCTTAAAGTCACAACACTAAGAGGATCATTCTACACCCTTGTGACTACTAGTCTGTAAAACCATCCTAAGAAAGTCGCATTCCCACCAACTGGATGAGAGATTAAAAACAAAATGGGCAAGCAAGCATCAAAAATAGAGGCATCATTGAAAATTTAAGTCAGTAGAGTTTGAATGGGCACTACCTTAACACTTCGATCCCCAACAATCAGGCCATTGAGAGAGCTCCACACTAAAGCGTCATGAATTAGGTTCTCCAACAACGCAGGCGTGATGTTGTGGGCAGGCAAGGGTTTGGAAACCGCCAAATAGTTCATTTCTTCTGTTTCACATGATTTGGTATTACCCATCGAAAAAGGAGGAGAGGACGAGGAAGGATTCATAGCTTGGCAGCCAGCAATCTTAAGAGAAATTGGCCAAACTCCGGTGCGATCACGAGGGCACGTGGTGACGAAATTTGATGGCAAGATATGGTTATGATGGATAATAAAGGTGGCGGAAGAAGATGAAAGATACGAAGATGCGATCGAACAGTAACTAGCGCCCATAATCTTTTCTCTACGACTCAATTCCGGCTATTCAAAGGGAACAAATCTAAGGCACTAAGCCCGTGGCCTGGCCCGCCCGTGGCCCGTGGCCCGTGGCCTGGCCCGCCCGTGGCCCGTGGCCCGAGGCCCAAGCGCCTCCCAATGGGACAAGCGATCTAATGAAAAGCCCATGCTGCCCTAGCGGCCTAAGAGGCCCAAACGGCCCAAACGGCCCAAACGGCCCAAGAAGTCCAAGTGGCCCAGGCTTTCTTTAAGCAAATAACAAGGCTTAAGTATCCCAAATGGCCCAAGGGCCGAAGTGGCCCGTCCTGTCGAGAGAATTTTTATGCTACCAAAAATCTTTACCAAAAAAAACTTTATATTTAATGGCTGTTTAGTATTCAGAAATTTGGAATTTTTGAGTAAAAAATAATTTTGATTATAGTGTAATCGATTTCAATCGTTCAATTCTTTGCCGGAAAAGGTGGTTTCACAAATGAACAATTTGATCGAATCGTTCATTCGATCCAACAAATTGTTCAATTCGTTGCCGGAGAAGGAGGTACGTCGCTAGATTTGGTCTGTGTTTCGTGTTCGACTTCTCCATCGAAATGGCGTAATCACAAGTTACGTTTGATTCTAGCATTACCCCAACTCTTTTTATATGCAAGAACAAAATTAAATTATACTATTAAAATTTTTCACCCTTCTACTTCAAATTAAATGCATGTAATCACTTTACTCAAAAAAATTTATTTTGCTCCAATTTTACTTCAAATCAAATAGCTCATTTGGAAAATTTTCTTAGTCCATATACTTTTATTTATAATCGCAATTTTGTTCCTAAGTATTATTTGTATTATTTAAGTTCTCATAAACATCTAAAACAATTATATTAGTCCTTACGGATTTACATCGTCCTAAACCCCTTTTTTCTTCGCAACACCTAACTTAATTGGTCGCTTGAAGCTCATCTCCTTCCTCACACTTCTCTTCACTCGCATCGAACGACACTTCTCTTCACTCGCATCGTTAGTTCGCAACGAATGCAATTGTGTGAGAAGCTAGCGGAAACTAGAAACTGAAAAAATTAATTTCATTACTGAATAATATCAATATTTATAGTCGTTTCAATACACTACAAATATAGTAATATATAATATTGTAATATTCAGTAAATGATTGCAGTCCAGTAGTTAAGGCTCATGATTTGTTATCACATGTCATTTTTTTTGCTTTCTTATATGTAGCCGGCCGATGGGATTTAAACCCATGACCTGGGATAACAAATCATGAGCCTCAACCACTATGCTACAACACCATTCACAATTATAATAATATCGTATAACTTAATATAATAATATTCTTAATATAGTAATTACAAATAGTAATATCTTCTAATATCCCCCCTCAAACAAATGTCTTAAGAATAACAATAATTTTGTTGCATATGATTGGGCCTCGAATCATCATGTGTAATAATAATAATTCGGAGTACAAAGCTAATATATGCAAACATTCATCACAAAGTGCAAAAGTTAAAGTAAAATATGACCATTCATCCATCACATTCAAGTGATGTTGTGGGCAAGTAAGGGAGGAGAAATATAAAGTATTGAATCATCATGTATAATAATAATAATTCATAGTACAAAATTGATATATGCAAACATTCATCACAGAGTACGAAAGTTAAAATAAAATGTGAACACTCATCCATCACATTCAAGTGATGTTGTGGGCAGGCAAGGAAGGAGAAACATAAAGTATTTGAAGCAGTATAAAGTATACATCTTAGATAATAAAGTGCTGAAATAAGAAACATAAAGTGCTGTATTTAATTATTACATACCAAAATGTAATGAAAATAAAGAGAATGAAAAATTAAAGATCAATCTCTTCCAAATAAAATAGAAATTAAAGCTAAGGAGTCGTAGTAGGATCATCTTTTTGCTCCTACTCCTCACCTGGTGCAAAATTTTCAAACATTTTTAGATTTGATATATTAGTTTTTACATGTCAAGGACAACTAGCTAAAGATCAAAAGATAAAATAATTAAAATTAATTTCTAAAAGGTTAAAGCCTAATTGAAATTGCTATCTTATAACTATGGCACCATCTATTGAAAAATTCAATTACTGAATAGAATTAGATTGCAAAAAAGTGAGTGAAAATCTAATATTCGGATTAGAATGTTTAACCATTAGAACTCCTATAGAATTACTTAATTCATGAATGTGGATTCAACTTTAAGAAAAAATATTATACGTCCAAACCAAGTCTAATCTGATTATAGATGATTTGGTATGTCTTATTAAGCATTAAGAAAAGAAATATGAATTTCTAAATCCACATTTAAATATTCTAAAATGGATCTAATCAATTTAAGGCAAAATTAGGGTTAGGCCATTAGGAGTAAACTACGAGTCAAACTAACATCAACAATATTCTAAACATTGAATTTAAGGGCAATAGACATGTTATGAAGTTCTATTAGTACTTTAAACAAGGCTTGGCCAAAATTACCAAAATGCCATTAATTAAGGATCTTAATGTTGACTTTAAGTTCTAGGATTCTAAACTCATTTACCAAATTCTAAATGATTTCTTATTATCTAAGGAGAAGATTGACATCTTATGCACTAAATTTGGTTAAGAATTAGGATTAATGAGCTCTAATTAAGGGTTGAGCTCATTAAGAAGTGACTAGAAAATTAAATTATGGAAACTGAATTTGGTAAAGGCCGAGCACCAAAGACCTGGTGGTTTTCTGTATCCATTAGAAATTTATGAATGGAAATGGTTCGATACATCTATGGATTTTGTCATGGGATTTCCTCACGCAAAATCTGGTGTTGATGCAATCTGGGTTATAATAGATCATTTAACTAAATCAGCGCACTTCCTTCCTATCCGTCAGACTGACTCTATTGAGAAGTTAACAAAGCTCTATATTAAAAAATTGTCAGGCTGCACGGTATTCCAAAATCAATCATATTTGACAGAGATAGTAGATTTACTTTTAAGTTTTGGCAAGTTGTGCACCAAGATTTGGGCACTACTCTAGCTATGAGTATAGCTTTTCATCCTCAAACAGATGGTCGAAAGAGTGAGTCAAGTTATGAAGGATTTTTTTAGGCATTGTGTTCTCGATTTTGCCGGTTCCTGGGAAGACCACATTCCGTTAGTAGAGTTTTCCTATAATAACAATTTCCAAGCCAATTTATAAATGGCTCCTTACGAGACATTGTATGGTAGAAAATGCAGTACTCCGCTAGCTTGGTCAGAAACAGGAAGCGTTTAACTTCTTGGGTCTAATATAGTTGAAGAAATTCATAAGAAGATCCAATTAATTCAGCAGAGAATTCGTTCTGCTCAAGATTGTTAGAGCAAGTATTATGATGCTCATCACCATCTTCTATAATTTAATGTTGGAGATTCTGCCTATTTGAAAGTAAGTCTAATGAAGGGTGTCTACAGATTTGGCATAGCATGGAAACTCAGTCCCCGCTATATTGGACCTTTTGAGATTTTGGCTCGAGTAGGATCATCTGCCAACAGGTTGAATCTTCCTGATGACTTTGCAGCCATTCACAATGTGTTTCACGTATCATCATTAAGAAGATATCCCAGAGACCCTTCTCATCTCGTTCAGCTTCTGATAGTAGAAATTCAACCTGATCTTTCTTATGCCGAAGAACCTATCAAGGTCTTAGCTTCTGATCAGAAGCAGCTAAGAAATTGTTTAATTCCTATGGTCAAGATCCAGTGGAAGAATCAATCTTTAGAAGAATTTACTTGAGAAAAAGAAGTTGATATGAGCAATAAATATCAATAGCTCTTTGAAAGTTCAGGTACGGTTCTTTTCTTTTCATCTGTTTTATTTAAATTTTTAGTCCTAGTAGTACTTTCTTCACTAAGTGATGTCGGGGATGACATCATTCTTAAGAGGGGGAGTCTGTAATAACCCTAGTTGTTACCCTAGCTAAATCTATATTAATTAAGCTAAATTAAGTCTAATTTTGATTCCATGAGACTCAATATATCATTTAAATCTAACTATAGAAGTTTGAAATCAATCGGAGCTTAATTGAAAATTTTGGTATTTTTGGCTATTTTTGAGCCCTAAAAAATACATAAATTAATTTGATCTCCAAATTAAAATTTAACTTCATTTTTGAATTCCTCATACCTCAATAAGCTAAAGGTGAAATTTTGAGAATTTTTGAAGCTCATTTAAGCATAAATTAGATTTAAAAATTTTAGGATAATTAATTTAATTATTTAAATGGATTATATTAATTAAAATAAATTTTTATTAAAATTTAATTATTCGGGATTTGCTGTCAGGACCGCGGCAGATCCGTTGTGGGGTCCCAACAGTGGAGCACCTTCTCCTTCCATCAGATGCGCTAGCACGCATCTTAGTAATGTATCTGACAACGTGATCTATCCCGCACCGTGATTGAATCCTGGTCGCTCGATCAACATCAAAATGATCATATCAATGCGGTATACCCATTGCATACAAAACCCTAATGTGAAGTCACTCCTATCATTCAAACCATACTCAACACTAAGTCATCCCTAGGGTTTGTTATGGAGAAGCAAAAGTCACTCCACAGTTAACACACATAACTCAAATGTGGTTCTTATGTACCCATAAGGTCATGACCTATCCAGGGGAGGCCTCAATTACATCGAATGAGCTAAGGTTCATCGATTGAAGTTTTTAAGGTTCAGGCACTGTACATCACCGTATATGCACGACTCTATTGTGGTTCAATTTAGCCCACTCAACTCAATTGAATCGTGACAAAAGATTGGCAATCACATGAAATTGGAGAACAAACTATCATAACAGAAATGCATAATGAGAAGATTAGGCGAGGGAGGGTATGTGGTGGCCGCCCCTTCTAATCACAAGGCTTAAGGAGTGGTCGTTACTAAGCACATCTCATACTTAACATTAGGTTGGCATTTAAGACTCCAATCCAATCTTAAGAAAAAGAGGTGCTTTTCCAGATAATATAAAGATTAACAATCACTTAATGAGTATCAGAGTGCGGAAGAAAAGTAACAATTGAAGTAAACATTCATACTATAAAATAAAAATATCCAGCTCAGAATATGTACAATACAGGAAAGTAAAGTACAAATAGTTCTGTATTATTACAAACGTTTAAAGTTTAAAGAAAACTGAAATGAAAAGAGTCACTCATTCTCTCAAAGTAAAAGTAAAGTAAGCTAGTAAGTAGACTAAGGTCCCTCAGTAGTCTGGACCTCCTCCTGGATCTGCTCCTCTGCAGGCTCAATCTCCTCAAAAAGCTCAGAATCTACCATTATCGGTTTCATAATGGTAGGGCCCCAGCCAACAAAATAAAAATCTTGCAAGACAAAATGTCTAAGTACATTTTAAGGTAATGAATTTTAATGTATTTTAATGACATCACAACTGAAATTAAGCAAAACATAGCGGTAAGGCACAAAGAAAGGCAAGAACAAGTCATGAGATAGAAACATACCTCAACTCAGGCTGCAATATAAGGTAAGTAAAGTACAAAGGTAAATCTACTAAGTACAAAGAAAAGTTCTAAAGAATATGATCAAATTAACATGCCAGTTATAGTATAAGTAAAAGTACAGTACTTAAAATATAAAGGCTAGCATCCTAACATGTGCTTAAGTGAGTAAAATGACTGACATACAGAAAGTTCTAAAATATAAAGGAACTACAGAAAATGAAAAAAATATGAAAGAAAGAAAAGTGTACTGAAACGGTAAAGTAAAGTAAGTCTGAAGTGTAGAGAAATATGTAAAGTAACTGTAAAAAGTCTGAAAAGTAAATGTAAGTAATGTAGATTAAATTACTGACGTGTGAGATATTCTTACTTAGTTTGCCAAAAAGTAAAGTCCATCTAGTAATCTAGGAGAAACATCCCAGATTAAAGTAAAGTTCATCAAAAGAGGCATCTAGGAGAAACATCCCAGATCCTAAAGTAAATCCACAAAGTATCTAAAAAGCATATAGGAGAAACATCCCAATGCCAAAGTAAAGTACCATAGGGGAAATTCCCTAGGCAAAAGCAGTCCTAAAGTAAAGTCATACTAAGTGGCAGGCTAAGTAAAATATAAACCACAAGTATAATATTATTTATTAATGTTTCTTTTAAAATTATGCATATGATATGTGAATGAACTCAAAGTATATTATAAAGTATGTATCAAGTATTTAAGTATGTCCAAAGGTGTAAAAAGGCTTAAATGACAAGGAAAGCATGGCAAATTTTAAATCAAGGAAGTAATAATACTACTCAAACTTCATGATATCACTTGTTTTCTAATTTAATCGTTCTAACTACTCTAAGTTATATAAGATTCAAAATCAACAATTCCTATACTGTTTGTAACTTAGAATCACAAACCTATAAGTTAAATATAATTATGATTGACCACATCCTAATTATAAATAAATCCAAGTCGCCTACAAGGTTAAATAAGCAAATTAATCGTCCTAAGTTATGATTTTATAAATCCCAAATAAATCTTGATTAGCTGAATCAAGATTTAAAGGATTAAGAATCAAACTCAAAGAATGAAGTTTAATTCTTAATCACAAGGCTATCTTAAAGGACTAGGTTTTAATCCCATCTTACTGATTAAAGGTTAAGGCAAATCCTATTGAATTAAGTCAAGTTCAATAGGATAGATCTCCAATCTTAATTCTAATATTAAAAGACTAAATAATCAATTAATAAACTATAAAAAGTCTAATAAACTAATAAGACCAAGGTTTCACCTTAATGAGTAACCTATTTACCCATTAAATGAATTCTAATATAAGATCTAATCTTAGTCTTAGGAATTAAGGCTCTTAAGTACTAAGAGTATCACTCAAACACACATACTAACTAAAGTTATAAGACCTAAAGGATGATCTAAGAAGTTCAAAGGAAATGAAATTTCTTTCATAATTTACTTAGATTTTATTTAAGACTTAACTTAGGGTTTTCTTCAATTTTCTTATTTAAGGCTTAAAATTATCTAATTCAAGGTCTAAATCACTTTAATTACTATTTGTTATGATTTAAAGATAAAATTAGGACTTATAAATATTAAATCCTAAATTTGGGCAAAATGACCATTTTGCCCCCTACTTAAGGGTCTAAATTTTACCTTTGTGAATTATGGCTAAATTCTGGATTTTAATAATGTGGAATGATTACTTACTGTCTAATATGAGTTTAGATAGTAAGTTCATTAATTTTGGTTAAGTATTAAGTCTTATAAGGTCAAATTAAGGTATTTGATTTATAAGGGTATATTGGTAAATTTACCCTAATGACATTTCATTTTTCTATTAGTTTACTGTAGTTTATGCCCTAAGGTTTCTATAGAACCTTAAATTATTGAATTCTGATGTGTGTTGGCTAAGTTATAGCCAAAACAAGTTTTTAGGGTTAAAGTGAAATTAAGGGTTTTTAATTAATGGTCAAAAATCCTAACTTTGTCATTTGGTGTCCAAATTGAATAACTTTAATGGCTATATGTCACAATTAATCTACTAATTCTAATTACTGGTGGTAGGCTCAATTTGGACTCCATTTGACTAAGTTATGGCCTAATTAGGGTTTAGGGTGGTTAGTGAGTGATTAGTGAAATTAATCACCCAATCACTAATCCAACCTTACTGTTATGTTTTAATAGGTTTTAGGATTTCTATGAAACTTAGTTTGTCCAATTTGGATTATTAGATTTACTAATATTCACTAATCAAATTTTAAGGTAATTAGGGGTGATTAGCAAATCTAACTATTAGATCCTTAATATTTTTGTAGATCCCAGTAGATTAGGTTTTGCTGATCTAAATTAGTATTTGGATCACCTAATTTAGAGCTAAGATGGCTATCTTATGGTCATTTGAAATTCTAGGTCAAATTAGGCTAATTAGGGTTATGTCATAAATGTCATTAGTCAAATACTAATTCAAACAGCAAAATTAATACTACTAAAATGTTCCTTAAAGTTTTGTGAGTATTTTAAAACTCATATTGGGTATGTTTAGATTAGAGGTTGCAAAGTTATAGTGATTTGAATATTTGTAACAAAATTTGAATTATTTGTTAACCTAAAATATCACTAAATTAAATATCTATCCAAATCTAATTTTGATAGTCTCAGATTTTTCTTTGATTTTTACTGATTAATCTAGTATATTTAATTATTGTATTTGGATATGTATTTTGCAAGTTATTTAAGTTTAAAGTTTAGGGATTAATAGAATTAATTTAATTTATTATTAATATGTTTAAATATTTTTATCTTAACAGAATTAATTCTATATTAATTATCATTGTCTAATATAACTAATATTTTGTTATCTGTTATTATTTATTTTAGTTTATATATACCATATAAGTACATAATTTTATACATATAGATATATGTATGTTTAATTAGTAGTATATATATATATATATTATAAATATATGTAATCATTATTATTTATAATTAAATATTTTGTTATGCAGGTGGGACCCGCAGAAGCACACGTGGCGGCCTAATACTCGCAAACTAGAATGGGTGGGGCCCACGATTGAGAAGGAACTGATCGGTCGATCAGTTGTGGGTCCCGCCACAGACGCGCTCCCACAAGGTTGTGCCACGTGCCCAGCCGACACGTTCTTCGAAACATGCGGGTCCGACTCGGGTCAACCCTGTGGCGACCCTCACCCTTAACCCTCAATAGGTTTAGATTAAGGGTGGAGTGTCACTCTGGTTAACCCCTCACTTAGCATTGGATTAGGATAAACTCCACAATCCACCTGATTAGAGAAAGGTTAACTCAGAATCAATCAAGCAGTCACTATATAAGTAAAAATACAGAGTGCGGAAGCGATAAATAAATGACATCCAAGCATCATAATATATATAAGAAGAGAAATATAACTCAGAAAAGTAGCATAGTGAAATCTGAACACACAGTCACATGTACCTGTATTATTACATTAATTAAAATTTAACAAAATAAATGTTCAAAATCCACTCATCCTCACAAGTAGTAAATGACTAGATATCTTCTGGCCCCAACTGCTGCACCTCCTCTAAGTAAGGCTCCTCCTCAGGTGCAGGCTCCTCAAACTGCTCTAAGCCTGACATTGTCGGTTTCATAATGTAGGGCCCCAGCCAAAAAAAGAAAATCTGGTTAGACAATTGTCTAAGTACATTTTAAGCTGAATTTTTAATAAGGTTATATAATATCACCATTTTACCATTTACTTCTAAGCATGATGTGTAAATACAGGAGCAATAAGCAACACAAGTAAAAAGGCAAACTATAGACTATGCTCTATAGTATAAACAAGGCAAAGAAATGAGGCTGAAGCATGCCTCGCATAACAAGTAATCAAGGAAAGGCATATAAGTGTAAATATAATTGAATAAATGCTGGAAGAAAAATTCTACATCCTAAACATACTGGTGATCAATAAAAATAACATGCTAATTAAAAATGAATAACTCAGCAGTGATATATACATATAGCAGCAAGATTCTACATCCTAGATATATATAAAGCAGTACAAGGAAATAGCTGACTGAAAAAGAATATACTGAAACAACCACAACTGCATATAAAACTATAATACATCAACTGCCATACAGAAAAGAGCTGCACTAGCTCGCCAAAAGAAACTGAAGATCTTAGCACGATACGGCTAGGGCTACTCCTAGCTCGATACGACTAAGCCAACAACAGTCACATATATGGCCCTAACACGATACGACTAGGGCTACTCCTAGCTCGATACGGTTAGGTCACCAATTATTATACCGAAATATCCTAGCACAGTACGGCTAGGGTAACTCCTAGCACGATACGGCTAGGGCAACATTCGGTATGATCAAAAGAACACTGAGAGGCAGCTTAATCACATCAATTCATTATCATTTTACTTATTTACTTTAATATTTTCATAAGGAATCTAAGGAGTCTCCATAATTTTCTAACATTTTATTTATGCATCAAATGTCTTATTTGATATGTTCAAAGAAAATATAAGGCACAAAATTACAAGGTATGCGTAGCAACAAATAACAAGTAAGCAAGAGACTCGACTAAATATGATGATATCATTTGTTTTCTACTTAGCCAGCTAACTATTCCAAGTTACACAAGTTCAGGATCACCATTTTCCTACTTTCGAGTGTAACTCGGAAATTCGTCCTTATAAGTTAAAAAGGATTGGAACTGATCAGGTTCCAATCTAGTTCAATCAGATAGACGACTATGAATTAAACAAATAAATCATACGTCCTAATTTTTGTGAATTTAGATGTTCTAACTAAGATCTGATCAAGATCTTCTACACCTATAGATTATGGATTAAACACTATGAGGTTTTAGGTTTAATCACATAATCCCAACTGGATAAGACCTAAGTTCTAGGTTTTATACTATAAGTGATCTACTAGTTAAGGCAGATCCTATTAAGTAATCAAACTTAATAGGATGAATCTCCTATCTTAAATCTAAAGTTAAAAGATAAACTAATCAGAATGGGTTGTAAAACAAAATAATATTTAGAAACTACTAAAACCAAGGTTTCACCCATAGGGTAACCCAATTTACCCAATGAATGAACACTAACCTATGATCTAGTCCTACTCTCAGGAAAGGTCCTTAAGGTGGGATGCTTAAGACTTAGGAAAAAAAATTATTGGAATTCAATTTAATGACTTGTTTTATTTACTTACATGGTACTAATATGATTACATTATTAAACCTAGTATTCTAAGATTTTAATTAAGGGCTAAAGTTGCGCATTTCTAATTTTAAGGCAAAATGACTATTTTGCCCCTACTTTATGGGTCAATCAACTTTTGATTTAGGGGTCCAAATTGAGTTTTATCTTCTCCAACTAATTCCTTACTGTCTAACTTGAAGATAGACAGTAAGTACGTCCAATTTGGATGAGATATGGCCGAGTTATGGCTAAAATAAGGCTAGGGGTATTTTGGTCATTTCCCTAAATTTTAGGGTTCAAATCCTAAATATTATTTCTGTGAAAATGATGACATTGAAATTTTAAACTAGGTAGCTTCTTGAATTTTTGGATTTGGAGTTAAATTGACCAAGTTATGGCCATTTGAAGTCCAAGGGCATTTTTGTCATTTTTCACTACAGTCAACTCTAAATTCTAGAGTTGACTTTTTGTCCTGATGTCCAAATTGGAAAACTAATACTACCACGGTGATGGGCCGCTCTCCTGAGCATTTTAAGACCCATATTGACTATGTTTCGATAATCAGGTAAAAAGTTATGGGGTCTTAAAGAGGCTCTAAAATGCTACCTCGTTATGCGTACCCCGAAACGAAATTTTACTTACGCCATTTGATCCTAAATATTTTTCTGAGTATTTTAAGACCTATATTGGCTATGTTTGGATCATCCTACAAAAAGTTATTAAACTTTTAAGATTTACTATTCAAAAATACAATTTGAATTAATTTACTATTCATTTATTCAAATTGAATGATTTTACTGTTCATTCATAAAGTTTTTATTTAATTAATCACTGTTTAATTATTAATTAATTAATTAATTAATTTTACTGTAGTAAAGTAATTAGTGCTAATTACTGTTTAATTAATCTTAATTAATCTCTAATTATATTTATTTATTTAAATTTACTGTTCATTCATAAAGTTTTTATTTAATTAATCACTATTTAATTATTAATTAATTAATTAAATAATTTTACTGTAGTAAAGTAATTAGTGCTAATTACTGTTTAATTAATATTAATTAATTTCTAATTATATTTAATTATTTAAATTTACTATTCAAAAGTAATTAATTATCCTAATTACTGTTTAAGATTTAATTAACAGTTAATTAATCCTTAATTAATCTTTAATTATACTTAATTAACCACTAACAGTAATTAATTAGGGTTAAACAATAATTAATTAACACTAACATTAATTTAATTAATTTCTAATTAACTGACACGTGGCACCTTCAGAGGCTGCCACGTGGCACAGTGGACCCCACGGGCTGCTGACTCAGCTCGAGTGACTGGGTAGTGGGTCCCACCTGACACGTGGCACTGCCAGAGGCTGCCACATGGCTCTGTGGGTCCCACGGGCTGCTGACTCAGCTCGGGTGACTGGACAGTGGGTCCCATCTGACACGTGGCACTGCCAGAGGCTGCCACGTGGCGCTGTGGTCCCACGGGTTGCTGACTCAGCTCGGGTGACGGGGTGGGCCCGTAGGCTGCCACGTGGCCGGGTGGGCCCCACCCGCGCTGACGCGGACCCGACCCGATCGGGTCGGGCTCGGGTCGGCCCGGCCCGACCCGAAGGCATGACCCTTCACCTTCCGGGTGTTCGGCGGACCGAACCCAGTCCACTTCGGGGACCTGGTGCGCCCGATCGGGTGGGTTTTAGCCCGATCGGAACGGTGGATGTGAAGATGACGTGTTGATCTACCTATCATACAATTTTTACAACGATCGAACGGTAAATGAGGGAGATCGGGGTACCTAAAGTTCGGATCGGCGAAGGATTCGGCGGAAAAAAAAAAGGCTGACTTCCGAGCTCCGATCGGTGAAAACTCGGAGCCTAGGGGTAGGCCGAGGTCTTATAGACCGGATGGCGACCTCGCCGAGGCCTGGATGCGGCCGGATTGGCCAGAAATGGCGACGGGCCGCCGCGTGTCACGCGGGCGGAGCCGTCGAGGAAGACGACTCCGTAGCCGTTGGATCTGGGCCGATCCAACGGCTGAGATGGCGCCGTCCAGATTGACGGCGCCGTCAGCTACAGTAACGGGTCCGTTAAGTACTTAACGGCACGCCGTTAGCTACAGTAAAAAAATTTTTTTTTTTTTTTTTTTTGAAAAAATTTCAGAAAATTTTGAACATGTTTTTCCTAGCTAATTTGGCATCAAGGAATTCAATGGCGCAGTCGGATTTTCAATCCGACGAGTATTTTGACACCTCGATATCCGTGATATTTTTATTATTATAATATTCGTCGAAATTTTGACGACTTCTGATTGACACGAAAACTTCACCCCAAGCTAATTTGGGGTCAAGGAATTCAATGGAGCAGTCAGATTTTTGATCCGACGAGTATTTTGATACCTCGATTTCCGTGATATTTTTATTATTAAAATATTCGTTGAAATTTCGACGACTTCCGATTGACACAAAAACTTCACCCCAAGCTAATTTGGGGTCAAGGAATGCAATGGCGGTGTCCATTTTTCGATCGGAGGTCAATTTAAATAGGTCTTTCTAGGGTTTTTCGGATTTCTAAAAATCAAGATTCAATCCAATTGACTCCTGATTTGTGCTAGGTTTAAGAGGTTGACTCCATTGACCTAATTAGCACATCTAATTATGTTTAAGACTTAGGGTTAACCCTAATTATCTAAAGTAACAACTCGGGTTGTTACAAACCTGGCCCGACCCGAGTCCTCCTTCTTCCTAACGCCCGCTCCCGAAGCTCTCGATGCTAGGGCTTAAAATCCCAGCATCTCCCGGCGGTGGATTGAACTGGTTCTCACGGTGTTGGCCAACCCTGCTCAAGACCTTGTTGTAGATGGTTGAATCACAACTTGGGGTACTCTAGATTGGCTAGAGGATTAAACCCTAGGTCTCAAGGTTCAGCGAAATGGGGATCTAACGGTTTTTACTGTCGCACCCTGTGGCGCCCAGCACCCTTAATCCGCCAAGGGATTAGGTTAAGGGTGGGGTGTCACTCTGGCTAACCCCTCACTTATCATTGGATTAGAATAGACTCCATAATCCACCTGATTAGGGAAGGATTAACACATAATCAAACTAACAGTCACTGTATAAGTAAACAAACAGAGTGCGGAAGTAATTTAAGGAAATGTAAACCATCCAAGTATCACAAGACAAATAGGAAAAAAAGATAGAACTCAGAATATAAGTATACAATCCAAAATCACAATCAATAGTACCTGTATTATTACATAATTTAAAATGTTTAAAGGAAAAATAGAATGAAAAATCACTCATCCTCACTCAAGAATAAGAAGGCTAAACGGCAGCTTCTTCCACGGGCTCCTCCTCTGGGTATGGCTCCACACCTAACTCTTGCTCGTCTAACTGAAAGGAGTCTGCCATTGTCGGTTTCACAATATAGGGCCCCAGCCAAAGAAAAGAAAAATTTGGTTAGACAATTGTCTAAGTACATTTTAAGCTGATGAATTATTATAAGTGTTAAGTAACATCACCATTTGACAATATCTAAGCAACATATATATATGAAAAGGAGCGGCAAGCAATACAAAAGAAACAGGGAAGCTATAAATCATCATTTATAACTTAAGCAAGGAAACAGAAAAAGGCTGAGACATGCCTCGCATACAAACTAAGCAAGGAAGGGCGTATAAATATACATAATTAGACATGTGCAGTAAGAAAAGTACTATATCCTAAACATGCTGGTGATCAACAGAAATATGCCAATTAAAAATAAACAACTCAGCAGTGGTAAGTACATATAGCAGCAAGATTCTAACATCCTAAATATGTATATCAAGCAGTACAACGAAATAGCTGACGGAATAAGAATACTGAAAAGTAAGCAATAACAACTGCATATAAAGTCACACATGCATCGACTACCATATAGAAAATAGCTACTCAAGCCCGTCGAATACCAAAGAAGCTTAGCACCATCACGGCTAAGAAATAAAACTGTGTACTCCTAGCGACATAAGGAGGCTAGGCATATAAGCACAAAAAGCAAGCGAAGGGTCCTAGCACCAGTACGGTTAAGGCCCAACTGTATGCCCCTAGCGACATAAGGAGGCTAGTAAACTAAGCATACAAGGCAACCTTAGCGACATGAGGAGGCTAGTAAACTAGGCACACAACAAAACAGATCCTTCCCCTAACGACATAAGGAGGCTAGGCAATAAGGATATAACTGAGAGGCAGTTCATAAAATCATTATCTTTTCATAAATCACTTTAATATTTCCACAAGGAATCTAAGGAGTCTCCATATTTTCCTAACAGTTTATTTATGCATCAAAAATCTTGTATGATATGCTCAAGGAAATATGGCATAAAAATCAAGGAACGCGTAAGCAACAAAGTATCAAAGTAAGCAATGGACTCTACTAAACATGGTGATATCATTTGTTTTCTACTTATCTATCTAACTATTACAAGTTACACAAGTTCACGATCACCATTTCCTACTATCGAGTGTAACCCGGAAGTTCATCCTTATAAGTAAAAAAAAAGGATTATAACTGATAAGGTTCTAATCTAGTTCAATCAGATAGATGACTATGAGTTAAATCAATTAATCATACGTCCTAATTTTGTGAATTTAGACATTCTAACTAAGATCTGATCAAGATCTTCTAAACCTATAGATTATAGATTAAACACTACAAGATTTAGGTTTAATCACATAATCCAAAGAGGATAAGACATAAGTTCTAGGTTTTATTCTATAAGTGATCTACTAGTTATGGCAAATACTATTAAGTAATCAAACTTAATAGGATGATTCTCCTACCTTAAACCTAAGATTAAAAGACAAAATAATCAGAATGAGTTATAAAATAAAAGAAAGTCTAGAAACTAATAAACCAAGGTTTCACCCATTGGGTAACCCAATTTACCCAATGAATGAACTCTAACCTATAATCTATTCATATTCTCAAGAAAGATCCTTAAGGTGTAGTGCTTAAGACTTAGCAAAAATTATTGGAATCTGACTTAAGGATTGATTTTACTCACTTGTTTGATATTAAGAAGATTATAATATTTGTTTAGGGTTCTGGAATGTAATCTAAAGGATAGATGTACCTAATTCAAACTTAGGGAAAAATGACTATTTTGCCCCTACTTTAAGGGTCAAAAAGTCAACTTTTGACTTAGGGGTCCAAACTGAATTTTCTTAATTCTAAGTGATTCATTACTGTCTAACTTGAAGATAGACAGTAAGTACGCCTAAATTGGGCGAGAAACGATCAAGTTATGACTAAAATAAGGCTAGGGTAGTTTGGTCATTTACCTAATATTTCTAGGATTCAGATCCTAGATATTATTTTATTATAATGATGACATTGAAATTCTAGGCTGGTTATCATCTTGAATTTTCCAATTCGGAGTTGATTTGACTAAGTTATGGCCGTTTGAAGTCCAGGGGCATTTTGGTCATTTTTTACTAAAGTCAACTATAAGTTCTAGGGTTGACTTTTTATCCTGATATCCGAATGAGAAAACTAATACTACTACGGTGATGGGGCCAAAGGCTGCCACATGGCACTGCCAGAGGCTGCCACGTGGCACTGCTAGAGGCTGCCACGTGGCACTGTGGCCCCACAGGGAGTCGGGCCGCCGTGGTTTGACCGGGCAGTGGGTCCCACTTGCCACATGGCGGGCCCATGGGCTTCCACGTGGCGCAGTGGGCCCCACCGGGGAGCCGAACCGGCACGCGGCTCGGGCAATGGGTCCCACATGCCACGTGGCCTGGTGGGCCCCACGGCCGAAGCCGACGAGCCGCGAGGCTCGGCGTGTGGGCCCCATGTGACACGTGGCGGGCCCGAAGGCTACCACGTGGCCTGGTGGGCCCCACCCGTGCTTACGCGGACCCGACCCTAGGCTGCGGCGCTTCGTCTTCCAGAGTTCGGCGGAGCCGAACCCAATCACAAATCGGGCCTCGGTGCGCCCGATCGGGTGGGTATGAGCCCGATCGGAGCCGGTGGATGGAAAGAGGACAAGTTCATCTACCTATCCTACAATTCTTGCAATGATCGAACGGAAATCGGGGGAGATTGTGGTACCTGAAGTGCGGGTCGGCAGTATTTAGGATCGGTGGACGGTGGGCCAGGTTTCTGGATTTCTAGAAGTCGGGATTCGATCCATTTGACTCCTGATTTGGACTAGGTCTCAAAGGTTGTCTCCACTTGACCTAATTAGCACTTATAATCGTGTTTAATACTTAGGGTTAGTCCTAATTAACTAGGATAACAACTCGGGTTGTTACACACCCTAGCCGAATTCAAGCTAATCGGACCTGATCGATGTGATCGGGTCTGCTAAATCTGCAATCAGGGTTATGAAATAGATGCTCGAACAAAGAAATACACTAAGTGGAAGCATAAATCGGGAGTAAGGAGTACCTCAAATGGACAGTAGTGGTTTGCGAAAGACACTGGTGTGATCTGGTTCGATTTTCGGGTTCAAAGAGGTGAAACCGACGCACAGACAGGAGTGGAGATCTTAAAGGAGTCCTAAGGCGGTGGTTAGAGGCGGTGGAAGGTACCTGTCCGTTCGATGGGGCGACGTGCGGCGCATTCCGGGACACGCGGAGTGTCTTCGGGAACGAAGATGTTGCAGCCGTCCGATCGTTCGATCGGACGGTTCGGTTGATCCGTTAATCCGAACGGTAATTGCAGCGGAAGGAACGGCGTTAGGGGTTGAGGTGAACGGCGCCGTTATGATATTTAATTATATTAATATTTCAATTATTTTCAAACCTATTTTATTAATTAAAATTAACTAATTAAATGTATTCCAAAAATTTCAAATAAATCATCCTTAGCTAAATGAAGGGTGCTGAACGCAACGGCGCACTCAGATTTTTGATCCGATGAGTATTTAATTATTTAAATAAACGTGCCAGTATAAGGATCAGAAAAGATAGAGTATGTGTAAATAATGGTATGCATCTATATTTATTTATAAATATACATATATAACTTTACGTGTGTATATATATATAAAGCAAAATTTTTAAAATTGAGGCTTTGAGTTAAAGAAAAAAAAAATTTAGCTAATTAATGCTAAATAAAATTATTTAGAGGTTCGGCCACTAGTTGAAAATCCTTTACAATAGTACTAATATGAAAAGGTTAAGCCAATAATAAAACTAATTAAATAAGTATTAAAATTGCTATTCTAACTAAGCTATTAACCTATACTTAATCAAATTAATTACAGAACTAACTCTCATTAACTCCTATAAATTTTACTTAGTATTTTTCTTTACTTTTAGGGAACATGAATATATATATATATATATATATATATATATATATATAAGCATTAGCAGATTTAAAATATTAAAATGGAACAAAATAAATAATTCGTCTTAATACTCTCAAGATCAGTGAATACTTAATTCTGTAAAAGTTAAGTAAACATTAATTAAATGTATATTAATATATATAGTTGAATAGTCATATATATGTATATATATATAAAATCTGTTAAATTAAAAGGTGATGCACACTTATAAATGAAACTTTAGAATTAATAAATTACAGGTGCACATTTATGTAATCAAGTGAACTTAGATATAATTATATATATATACATAATAACTGCACGCTTATAGATAAAATATCCCGAATCTTTAAGTGAATATGTGTATTAGTAGAATGATTAAGTTAAGCACGATTTACGAATAATTATTTAAAATCGAGCCAGTAGTGGTAAATAAACTTAGGACTGAGATAATACATGAATAAATATGAAAAATTAAATTCTTACATCAGCCTATACAGAGGACTTAATTAATAGCTCGAGTAATTATCAAGTTTGATATAGAGAACCTATTTTAGGATTGAAACGCCCATATCTTGGCCATTTGAACTCGAAATTCAATATTCTTGGGCTCTATAGAATCCTTGAACAACCCCCAATAATAAATTGCATAAAAGATTTAGGTTTCAAGAGAGTAAAATTACCAAATTACCCCTAGATTTCAAACAGCCATAACTTAGTCAAATCAACTCCAAATTGGAAAATTCAAGATGCTAACCAGCTTAGAATTTCAATGTCATCGATAAAATAAAATAATATTTAGGATCTAAACCATAAAAATTAGGTAAATAACCAAATTACCCCTGACCTTATTTTAGTCATAACTTGATCGTTTCTCGCCCAATTTAGGCGTACTTACTGTCTATCTTCAAGTTAGACAGTAAGGAATCAGTTGGAATTAAGAGAATTCAAATCTGACCCTCAAATCAAATGTTGACTTTTTGACCCTTAAAGTAGGGGCAAAATAGTCATTTTGCCCTAAGATTGGGTTAAGTACCCTTACCCTTTAGATAACATTCCAGAACACTAAGACTAATATTATAATCATCTAAGTAACAATCAAGTGAGTGAAATCAACCCTTAAGTCAGATCCTAATAATTTCTACTAAGTCTTAAGCACTACATGTTAAGGACCTTTCCTGAGACTAGGACTAGATCATATGTTAGAGTTCATTCATTGGATAAATTGGGTTACCCAATGGGTGAAACCTTAGTTTTAGTAGTTTTTAGACCTTTATTCTATTTTATAACTCATTCTAATTATTTTATCTTTTAATCTTAGATTTAAGGTAGGAGATTCATCCTATTAAGTTTGATTACTTAATAGGATTTGCCTTAACTAGTAGATCACTTATAGAATAAAGCCTAGAACTTAGGTCTTAACCACTTTGAATTATGTGATTAAACCTAAATCTCATAGTGTTTAATCCATAATCTATAGGCTTAGAAGATCTTGATCAGATCTTAGTTAGAACGTATAAATTTACAAAATGAGGACGTATGATTTATTGATTTAACTCATAGTCGTATATCTGATTGAACTAGATTAGAACCTGATCAGTTCTAATCCTTTTTAACTTATAAAGATGAATTTCTGAGTTACACTTGATAGTAGGAAAATGGTGATCCTGAACTTGTGTAACTTGGAATATTTAGTATGGTTAAATAGAAAATAAATGATATCATCATGTTTAGTAGAGTCCCTTACTTCTATTTGATATTTTGTTGCTTACGCATTCCTTGTATTTTTGTGCCATATTTCCTTGAGCATATCATATAAGACATTTAATGTATGAATAAAATGTTAAGAAAATATGGAGACTCTTTAGATTCTTTGTGAAAATATTAAAGTAATTAATGAGAAGATAATGATTTGATGTGTTTGAGCTGCCTCTCAGTGTTCTTTTGATCATACTGTCCTAGCCGTACTGGTGCTAGGATCTTTCGAGTATGACTGTTGGTGACCTAACCGTATCGTGCTAGGGATCGTCCTAGCCGTACTGTGTTAGGGCCTTCTAGGTTGACTATTATTGCCTTAGCCGTATCGTGCTAGGAACCGCCCTAGCCGTACTGGTGCTAAGATCTTCAGCCCTTTTGGTGAGCTAATGTAGCTCTCTTCTGTATGGCAGATTGTACACGTACGGTTTTATATGCAGTTATTATTGTTTACTTTTCAGTATTCTTATTCAGTCAGCTATTTCCTTGTACTGTTTTTATATATATTTAGGATATTAGAATCTTGTTGCTATTTATATATACCACTGCTGAGTTAACTTATTTTAATTGGCATATTTTTTGTTGATCACCAGCATGTTTAGGACGTAGAACTTTTTTTACAGCACTTGTTTAGTTATGTATATTTATATGCCCTTCCTTGTTTAGTTTGTATGCGAGGCATGTCTCAGCCTCTTTTTTTTTCTTTGCTTAAGCTATAGATGATGGTTTAAAGCTTTCCCTTTTTCTTTTGTATTGCTTACTGCCCCCTTACGCACATTATTGCTTAGAAGTAGTAAAATAGTGATATTACATAACCTTTATAATAATCAACTTAATATGTACTTAGACAATTATCTAACCATATTTTTCTTTTCTTTGGCTGGGGCCCTATATTGTGAAACTGACAATGACAGACTCCGTTCAGTTAGATGAGCAGGAGTTAGGTGTGGAGCCTTACCCAGAGGAGGAGCCCATGGAAGAAGCTGTCGTTTAGTTTCCTTATACTCCCGAGTGAGGATGAGTAGTTTACATTCTATTCTATTTGAACTTTTTAAATGATGTAATAATACAGGTACCATTGACTGTGTATTTGGATTGTATGCTTATATTCTGAGTTCTATCTCTACTATTCATACTGTGATGCTTGAATATTTCTCATTTTTAAATCACTTTTACACTCTGTATGTTTACTTAGATAGTGACTGAATGCTTGATTCTATGCTCACTCCTTCCCTTATTAAGTGGATTGTGAATTATATCCAAATCTAATTATAAGTGAAGGGTTAGCTAGAGTGACACTCCACCCCTTAGCTTAACCCTTGCGGGTTAAGGGGTGGGGCACCAGAGATCTTGAGCTGCACGAATACGCTATTGAATCAACTGACTCTTCTTATTTGTTTCTTCTATTAATTTAGACTCGTACAGCTGCACACTGCCAATCCCTGACCATGCCAATGGCGTATTACACTTCCTGCCATATAATGCTTTGTATGGAGCCATTTTTATGCTAGCTTGGAAGCTATTATTATAGGCGAATTCTACTAACGGCAGATGATCTTCCCAAGATCCAGCAAAATCAAGAATATATAATCTAAGTAGATCTTTCAGAACCTGATTAACTTATTCTGTTTGTCCATCTGTTTATGGATGAAAAGATGTACTTAATGCTAGACTTGTGCCTAGATCTTGATGTACAGCCTGCCAGAATCTTGAGGTAAATCGACTATCTCTATCAGATATTATTGATCTAGGAATCCCATGTAATCTGATCACTTCTTTAATGTAAAGTTTGGCAAGTTTCTCCATAGAATCAGTCTGATAAATGGGAATAAAGTGAGCAGATTTAGTCAATCTATCAATAATCACCCAAATTGCATCATACCCAGATTTCGATCAGGGCAAACCCATTACAAAGTCCATTGCTATATCTAACCACTTCCATTCAGGTATCTCAAGTGGATGAAGTAAACCACCAGGTCTTTGGTGTTCTGCCTTAACCAAATTACATGCATGGCATTTCTCAACGAACTCTGCCACACTTCTTTTCATCCCATGCCACCAGAAGGACTGTTTTAGATCTTGATACATTTTTGTGCTTCCGGGATGAATATGATAACCATAATTATGTCCTTCATTTAATACCTCATGTTGCATGGATTTAGGAACCCATATACGATTATCTTGATAAATCACTGACCCATATAATTGTAAATCATGACGGCGTCCTCCTTCAATATCCATCTTAAGCTTTAAATATTCTTCATCTTTGGTTTGAGAGATGGAAACATCCATATGAAATGTAGGTTCTACATTTATGTTGGTTAATATTGACCTCATAACATTACTCTGAATAGGAACAATTTCCATCTTTTGAAATTCTTCTATCAATGAACTCGTAGTGATTAATGCTGATAAAGTTGCACTATGGCTAAGGGCATCTACCACCACATTTGCTTTATCTGGGTGGTATTGGATTTCTACATCATAATCACTTAACAACTCAAGCCATCTCCTTTGGCGACAATTCAATTCACGTTGAGTGAATATGTATTTCAGGCTTTGGTGATCAGTGAAAATGGAACATTGAACACCATATAAATAATGACGCCATATTTTTAATGCAAAAATTACCGTAGCAAGTTCTAGATCGTGTAATGGATAATTTTTCTCATGAGGCCTCAACTATCTTGAAGCATATGCAATCACCTTTCCTTCTTGCATTAGTACACAACCTAATCCAGTACCTGAGGTGTCTGTATAAACTTGATAGTTCATACCTTCTTTTGGCAGCACTAATACTGGAGCAGTAGAAAGAGCATCTTTTAAGGTTTGAAATGCCCTTTCACATTCAGGAGCCCAGATAAATGGAACAGCTTTCTGAGTTAGCTTAGTTAATGGAGCAGCTATCTGAGAGAATCCTTTGACAAATTTTCTATAGTAGCCAGCAAGGCCTAAGAAACTTCTTATATCTGTTACTGTCTTTGGCTGGTTCCATTCTTGAATAGCACAGATCTTCTGTTGATCAACTCGGATTCCCTGAGCATCTACAATATGACCCAAGAATGCTACTGACTTCAACCAGAATTCACATTTTGAAAATTTAGCGTATAATTGATGTTCCCGCAAAGTTTCTAATACTGTTCTTAAATGATCTTCATGATCTTCCATGGTCTTTGAATAGATGAGTATATCATCAATGAATACAATTACAAATTTATCTAAGAATGGTTTTAGGACTCACTGCATTAAGTCCATGAAAATAGACAGTGCATTTGTGAGTCCAAAGGACATTACAAGAAATTCATAGTGTCCATACCGGGTTCTAAATACTGTCTTCTCCATGTCATAATCTTTTACTTGAAGTTGATGATATCCCGATCTTAAATCAATCTTTGAGAATACTATTGCTCCGGATAACTGATCGAATAAATCATCGATTCTGGGAAGTGGGTATTTATTCTTTATAGTGACTTTATTTAATTCTCTGTAGTCTATACACATTCGCATAGACCCATCTTTCTTCTTTACAAATAATACCGGAGCACCCCATGGTGACATACTTGGCTTAATAAATCTTTTATCCAATAGTTCTTTTAATTGCTCACTAAGTTCATGAAGTTCCTTAAGAGCCATTCTGTAAAGAGCTTTTGAAATTGGTTGGGTACCTGGGACTAAATTAATTGCCATTTCAACTTCTCTTGGTTGAGGTAACTCGGGTAGCTCTTCAGGAAAAGCATCAGTAAATTCATTAACCACCTTAATCTCAGAAAGTGGTATATCCTTCTTACTTTCTCCCAACATAGTAACTAGGTGTGCTGCACAACCCTTATTCACTAACTTAATTGCTGTTATTGCATTAATTAATGAACTCAAAGTACTGAACCTCCCTATGAATGTTGATATAGTGTCTGGTGATCGAAGTGATATATTCTTTTGTTGACATTTAATAGTAGCGTTGTGAGTACTGAGCCAGTTCATATCTAAGATTATATCAAAGTTTACTATTGGTAAAATTATTAACTTGGCTTGAAACACTTGCTCATTTAAGGGTACTTGAAGGTTATAGAAGTGGGTGGTATTGAGTTGAGTTCCGAATGGTAGCCAAACTGTTAAAGATCTTGCCATTTTGTAACAAGGCAAATTTAATCTTTTAACAAAATTTTTAGATATAAATGAATGACTTGCTCCCGTATCAAATAGCAGTTTGCACAGATGATCATTAATACTTATAGTGCCTAAATAAAATAATAATTACTTAGAACTTTATTAAAAGCTTAAAAATAAACATAATAGGAATTATGTGTACCTGATATCACATTATTATCTTCTGTAGCTTCCACAGGAGTGAGAGTATATACTTTAGCAGGTCCTGTAAATTTCTTAATAACCACCTACTTTTGAGGATTTCTGGATGTGCTGGGTTGATTTGATCTTCCTGTATCATTCCTTTGAATAGTTCTTTCAGTTTGTGGAGTAGGCATAATGGTCAGTGGTTGATCCCATTGATTGATTGGAGTTGGATTTAACATTTGATTACGTCTGGAATAATCAATACAAACTCCATCTATAATTACCTCATAATTACATTGATGGTAGAAGTGTCCTTTGCGACCACATGTATAACAACATTGTTTATTGTGATAGCATCTTCCATATGGATGTGGTCTTGTACACCCATTGTAAGGATATGTTGGTGGACTGTCAGCTTTCATCTAATATACTTTTCCAGAAGAAAGCCTAATTCTTTTGGGATTATTGTTCCTTTGAGAAGATATATTGAAAGTTCTCTTACTTTCTTTTTGAGCTAGATTCTAATCAATTACATGAGCTATTTCTATAAGTCCCATAAAGTTAAATAGTCTTAATGGAATAATTTGATCTCTTATTGATTCTTTAAGACTGCTGAGGAATCGGTGACATTGAGATCCTTCTGTTTGTACCATAATTGGTGCAAATCTGGATAATTTTTTGAATTCTATCTCGTATTCTGATAAAGTCCGATTGCCTTGTTTGAGATTTAGGAACATATCCCCTAAGTTATTTTGTACGGAGGGAGGCACATACTCAGCCATGAATGCTTCTACAAACTTACTCCATGGAATTGTGTTAATCCGGTACCCGACGAATACTGTCTGGCGGATATGATCCCACCAAAATTTTGTTTCTTCTTGAAACATATGTGTAGTTAAACGAACAGATTCTGACTCAGGACAGCTCAAACTTGTAAGGTTCTTTTCAACTATTTTTATTCAATTAACTGTATCCATTGCAAACATAGTCTCATTGAATACTGGGGTTCTTAATCTAATGAGACTATGTAACAGTCCATTAGTAGTTTGTTGATATTATTGAGAAGGGAGATTAAATGTTGGGTTAACTGATGCAGGAGAGGGGTTACTCTGTATAGCCAATAGCCTTTCTATTTTCTATGCCTGCTTGGCATTGGTTTCCACTAATATTTTAACATTCTCCAATAACGCACTGATATCGGATGATTGACTGCTTGTCGCAGCAAGAGCTAATGAAGATTGACCGGGGTTCATTATTATACCTGTATTTAGATAATAACATTCTATTTAGAAGAATGAAAGGATATTTTATTCAATTACTCCAATCATGTAATATTAGAAAATAGTTCTATGTTAATTTGTCCTTAGAGTTTCTACTGAGTTTAAGTATCTTTGTGTTCTTACTCTAAGTGTTTTATTCCTGCTATTCTAAATATTGGATGATGAAAATATGGATGTCTATTCTAGTATTCATGTAGTGATTATAAGGCAGAAGAACTATCCATTAGGTAGATAGGAATACAAATTCCAATCTGACACCTTATGAAGTGTCTCTGATACCAACTGTGGCGGCCGCCCCTTCTAATCACAAGGCTTAAGGAGTGGTTGTCACTAAGCACATCTCATACTTAATATTAGGTTGGAATTTAAGACTCCAATCCAATCTTAAGAAAAAGAGGTGCCTTTCTAGATAAGGTAAAGATTAATAATCACTTAATGAGTATTAGAGTGTGGAAGAAAAGTAGCAACTGAAGTAAACATCCATACTATAAAATAAAAATATCCAGCTCAGATTATGTACAATGCAGGAAAGTAAAGTACAAATAGTTATGTATTATTACAAATGTTTAAAATTTAAAGAAAGCTAAATCAAAAAGAGTCACTCATCCTCTCAAAGTAAAAGTAAAGTAAGATAGTAAGTAGATTAAGGTCCCTCAGTAGTCTGGACCTCCTCTGGACCTGCTTCTCTGCAGGCTCAATCTCCTCAAAAAGCTCAAAATCTACCATTATTGGTTTCATAATGGTAGGGCCCCAGCCAACAAAATAAAAATCTTGTTAGATAAAATATCTAAGTACATTTTAAGGTAATAAATTTTAATATATTTTAATGACATCACAACTGAAATTAAGCAAAATATAGCGGTAAGGCACAAAGAAATGCAAGAACAAGTCATGAGGTAAAAATGTACCTCAACTCAGGCTGCAATACTAGGTAAGTAAAGTACAAAGGTAAATCTATTAAGTACAAAGAAAGTCAAAAAGAATATGATCAAATTAACATGCCAGTTATAGTATAAGTAAAAGTACAGTACTGAAAATATAAAGGCTAGCATCCTAATATGCGCTTAAATGAGTAAAATGGCTGACATACAGAAAGTTCTGAAATGTAAAGGAACTGCAGAAAATGAAAAAAATATGAAAGAAAGAAAAGTATATTAAAACGGTAAAGTAAAGTACGTCTGAAGTGTAGAGAAATATGTAAAGTAACTGTAAAAAGTTTGAAAAGTAAATGTAAGTAATGTAGATTAAATTATTGTACGTGTGAGATATTCTTACTTAGTCTGCCAAAAAGTAAAGTCCATCTGATAATTTAGGAGAAACATCCCAGATTAAAGTAAAGTTCATCAAAAGAGGCATCTAGGGGAAACATCCCAGATCCTAAAGTAAATCCACAAAGTATCTAAAGAGCATATAGGAGAAACATCCCAATGCCAAAGTAAAGTACCATAGAGGAAATTTCCTAGGCAAAAGTAGTCCTAAAGTAAAGTCATACTAAGTGGCAGGCAAAGTAAAATATAAACCATAAGTATAATATTGTTTATTAATGTTTCTTTTAAAATTATGCATATGATATGTGAATGAACTCAAAGTATATTATAAAGTATGTATCAAGTATTTAAGTATGTCCAAAGGTGTAAAAAGGCTCAAATGATAAGAAAAGCATGGCAAATTTCAAATCAAGGAAGTAATAATACTACTCAAATTTCGTAATATCACCTGTTTTCTAATTTAATCGTTATAACTACTCTAAGTTACATAAGATTCAGAATCAATAATTCTTACACTATCTGTAACTTAGAATCACGAACTTATAAGTTAAACATAATTAGGATTGGCCACATCCTAATTATAAATAAATCTAAGTCGCCTACAAGGTTAAATAAGCAAATTAATCATCCTAAGTTATGATTTTATAAATCCCAAATAAACCTTGATTAGCCAAATCAAGATTTAAATGATTAAATATCAAACTCAAAGAATGAAGTTTAATTCTTAATCACAAGGCTATCCTAAAGGACTAGGTTTTAATCCTACTGATTAAAAGTTAAGGCAAATCCTATTGAATTAAGTTAAGTTCAATAAGATAGATCTCCAATCTTAATTATAATGTTAAAATACTAAATAATCAATTAATAAACTATGAAAAATCTAATAAACTAATAAGACCAAGGTTTCACCTTAATGAGTAACCCATTTTCCCATTAGATGAATTCTAACATAAGATCTAATCTTAGTCTTAGGAATTAAGGCTCTCAAGTACTAAGAGTATCACTTAGACACACATCCTAATTAAAGTTATAAGACCTAAAGGATGATCTAAGAAGTTCAAAGGAAATGAAATTTCTTTCATGATTTATTTAGGTTTTATTTAAGACTTAACTTAGGGTTTTCTTCAATTTTCTAATTTAAGGCTTAGAGTTATCTAATTCAAAGTTTAAATCACTTTAATTACTATTTTTTATGATTTAAAGATAAAATTAGGACTTAGAAATATTGAACCCTAAATTTGGGCAAAATGACCATTTTGCCCCCTATTTAAGGGTCTAAATTTTACCTTTGTGAATTAGGGCTTAATTCTAGATTTTAATAATGTGGAATGATTACTTACTGTCTAATATGAGTTTAGACAGTAAGTTCATTAATTTTGGTTAAGTATTAAGTCTTATAAGGTCAAATTAAGGTATTTGATTTATAAGGGTATATTGGTAAATTTACCCTAATAACTGTAACAACCTGAGTTGTTACCATAGTTGATTAGGACTAACTCTAAGTCTTAAACTCAATTATAAGTGCTAATTAGGTCAAGTGGAGGCAACCTTTGAGACCTAGTCCAAATCAGGAGTCAAACGGATCGAATCCCGACTTCTAGAAATCCAGAAACCCTAGAAATGGACCTATTTAAATTGACCTTCGATCAAAAAATGGGCACTGCCATTGCGTTCTTTGACCCCAAATTAGCTTGTGGTGAAGTTTCTGTGTCAATCAGAAGTCGTCAAAATTTTGACGAATATTTTAATAATAAAACTATCCCGGAAATCGAGGTATCAAAATACTCATCGGATCGAAAATCTGACTGCGCCATTGAATTCCTTGACCCCAATTTAGCTAAGAAAAACATGTTCAAAATTTTCTGAAAATTTTTCAAAAAAAAAAAAAATAAATAAATAAAATAATAATATTTTTACTGTAGCTAACGGCGTGCCGTTAAGTACTTAACGGACCCGTCACTGTAGCTGACGGCGCCGTCAATCTGGACGGCGCCATCTCAGCCGTTGGATCGGCCCAGATCCAACGGCTGCGGAGTCGTCTTCCTCGATGACTCCGCCCGCGTGACACGCAGCGGCCCGTCGCCATTTTTGGCCAATCCGGCCGCATCCAGGCCTCGGCAAGGTCGCCGTCCGGTCTATAGGACCTCGGCCTACCCCTAGGCTCTGAGTTTTCACCGATCGGAGCCCGGATCGAGCCGGAATCAAGCCCGGAAGTCAGCCTTTTTTTTTTTTCCGCCGAAACCTTCGCCGATCCGAACTTCAGGTACCCCGATCTCCCTCGTTTACCGTTCGATCGTTGCAAAAATTGTAGGATAGGTAGATCAACATGTCCTCTTCACATCCACCGTTCCGATCGGGCTAAATCCCATCCGATCGGGAGCACCAGGTCCCCGAAGTGGACTGGGTTCGGTCCGCCGAACCCCCGGAAGGCGAAGGGTCACGCCTTCGGGTCGGGCCGGGCCGACCCGAACCCGGCCCGTCAGGGCGGGTTCGCGTCAGCGCGGGTGGGGCCCACCCGGCCACGTGGCCGCCTACAGGCCCGTCAGCCGGGCTGAGTCAACAGCCCGTGGGACCACAGTGCCACGTGGCAGCCTCTGGCAGTGCCACGTGTTAGGTGGGCCCACTGTCCAGTCAGCCGAGCTGAGTCAGCAGCCCGTGGGGACCACAGTGCCACGTGGCAGCCTCTGAAGGTGCCACGTGTCAGTGGGGCCCACTGTTGATTAATTAGAAATTTTTATTAAGGTTAATTTAATTACTGTTTAGCCATAATTAATTACTGTTAGTGGTTAATTAAGTTAGGATTAGTACTAATTACTTTTAAACAGTAACTTTAATTAAATAATTATAATTTAAGATTAATTAAAGATTAATTAACTGTTAATTAAATCTTAAACAGTAATTAGGATAATTAATTACTTTTGAACAGTAAAACCTAATTAATTATATTTAATTTAATATTAACAAATAATTAAAATTAATTAAACAATGATTAGCACTAATTATTTTACTACAGTAAAATAAATAAATAATTAATTAATAATTAAACAGTGATTAATTAAATAAAAACTTTAGGAATGAACAGTAAATTTAAATAATTAATATAATTAGAGATTAATTAAGATTAATTAAAAAGTGATTAACACTAATTACTTTGTTACAGTAAAATTAATTAATTAATTAATATCAATTAATAATTAATTAAAAATCAGAAATATTACATTTAAACTTTAGGAATGAACAGTAAAATAATTCAATTTGAATAAATGAATAAAATAATTTAAATTGTATTTTTAAATAGTAAAACTTAAAAGTTTAATAACTTTTTGTAGGATGATCCAAACATAGCCAATATGGGTCTTAAAATACTCGGAAAAATATTTATGATCAAATGGCGTAATGTAAAATTTCGTTTCGGGATACCCATAACGAGGTAGCATTTTAGAGCCTCTTTAAGACCCCATAACTTTTTACCCGATTATCGAAACATAGTCAATATGTTTCTTAAAATGCTCAGGAGAGCGGCCCCATCACCGTGGTAGTATTAGTTTTCCCATTTGGGCATCAGGACAAAAAGTCAACTCTAGAATTGAGTTGACTTTAGTGAAAAATGACCAAAATGCCCTCAGACTTCAAATGGCCATAACTTGGTCAATTTAACTCCAAATCCAAAAATTCAAGAAGCTACCTAGTTTAAAATTTCAATGTCATCATTTTCACAGAAATAATATTTAGGATTTGAACTCTAAAATTTAGGGAAATGACCAAAATACCCCTAGCCTTATTTTAGCCATAACTCGGTCGTTTCTCATCCAAATTGGATGTACTTACTGTCTATCTTCAAGTTAGACAGTAAAAAATTAGTTGAAGAAGAGAAAACTCAGTTTGGATTCATAAATCAAAAGTTGATTGACCCATAAAGTAGGGGCAAAATAGTCGTTTTACCTTAAAATTGGAAATGCGCAACTTTAGCCCTTAATTAAAATCTTAGAATACTAGGATTAATAATGTAATCATATTAGTATCATGTAAGTAAATAAAACAAGTCATTAAATTGAATTCCAATAATTTTTCCTAAGTCTTAAGCACCCCACCTTAAGGACCTTTCCTGAGATTAGGACTAGATCTTAGGTTAGAGTTCATTCATTGGGTAAATTGGGTTACCCTATGGGTGGAACCTTGGTTTTGGTAGTTTCTAGATATTATTTTGTTTTACAACCCATTCTGATTAGTTTATCTTTTAACTTTAAATTTAAGATAGGAGATTCATCCTATTAAGTTTGATTACTTAATAGGATCTGCCTTAATTAGTAGATCACTTATAGCATAAAACCTAGAACTTAGGTCTTATCCAGTTATGATTATGTGATTAAACCTAAAACCTCATAGTATTTAATCCATAATCTATAGGTGTAGAAGATCTTGATCAGATCTTAGTTAGAACGTCTAAATTCGTTTAATTCATAGTCGTCTATCTGATTGAACTAGATTGGAACCTGATCAGTTCCAATCCTTTTTAACTTATAAGGAAGAATTTTTGAGTTACACTCGATAGTAGGAAAATGGTGATCCTGAACTTGTGTAACTTGGAATAGTTAGCTGGTTAAGTAGAAAACAAATGATATCACCATGTGTAGTCGAGTCTCTTGCTTACTTGTTATTTGTTGCTACGCATACCTTATAATTTTGTGCCTTATATTTTCTTTGAACATATCATATAAGACATTTGATGCATAAATAAAATGTTAGGAAATTATGGAGACTCCTTAGATTCCTTATGAAAATATTAAAGTAAATAAGTGAAATGATAATGATTTGATGTGATTGAGCTGCCTCTCAGTGTTCTTTTAATCATATCGAATGTTGCCCTAGCCGTATCATGCTAGGAGTTGCCCTAGCCGTACTGTGCTAGGATATTTCGGTATGATAGTTGGTGACCTAATCGTATCGAGCTAGGAGTAGCCCTAGTCGTATCGTGTTAGGGTCATATATGTGACTGTTGTTGGCTTAGTCGTATCGAGCTAGGAGTAGCCCTAGCCGTATCGTGCTAAGATCTTCAGTTTCTTTTGGCGAGCTAGTGTAGCTCTTTTCTGTATGGCAGTTGATGTATTATAGATTTATATGTAGTTGTGGTTGTTTCAATATATTCTTTTTCAGTTAGCTATTTCCTTGTACCGCTTTATATATATTTAGAATGTTAGAATTTTACTGCTATATGTATATATCACTGCTGAGTTATTCATTTTTAATTAGCATATTATTTTTATTGATCACCAGCATGTTTAGGATGTAGAATTTTTCTTCCAGCATTTATTCAGTTATATTTACACTTAAATACATTTCCTTGATTACTTGTTATGCGAGGCATGCTTCAGCCTCTTTTCTTTGCCTTGTTTATACTATAGAGCATAGTCTATAGTTTGTCTTTTTATTTGTGTTGCTTACTGCTCCTGTATTTACACATCATGCTTAAAAGTAAATGGTAAAATGGTGATATTATATAACCTTATTAAAAATTCAGCTTAAAATATACTTAGACAATTGTCTAACCAGATTTTCTCTTTTTTTTTTGCTGGGGCCCTACATTGTGAAACCGACAATGTCAGGCTTAGAGCAATTTGAGGAGCCTGCACCCGAGGAGGAGCCTTACTTAGAGGAGGCGCAGCAGTTGGGGCCAGAAGATATCTAGTCATTTATTGCCTGTGAGGATGAGTGGATTTTAAACATTTATTTTATTAAATTTTAATTAATGTAATAATACAGATACTTGTGACTATGTGTTCAGATTTTACTATGCTACTTTTCTGAGTTATATTTCTCTTCTTATATACATTATGATGCTTGGATGTCATTTATTTATCGCTTCCGCACTCTGTATCTTTACTTATATAGTGACTGCTTGATTGATTCTAAGTTAACCTTTCTCTAATCAGGTGGATTATGGAGTTTATCCTAATCCAATGCTAAATGAGGGGTTAACCAGAGTGACACCCCACCCTTAATCTAAACATATTGAGGGTTAAGGGTGAGGGTCGCCACAGTAACATATCCTTTTTCTATTAATTTATTGTAGGTTATGCCTTAAGGTTTCCATAGAACTTTAAATTATTAAATTCTAATGTGTGTTGGCTAAGTTATAGCCAAAATAAGTTTTTAGGGTTAAAGTGAAATTAAGGGTTCTTAATTAAGGGTCAAAAATCATAACATTGTCATTTGGTGTCCAAATTGAATAATTTTAGTGGCTATATATCTCAATTGATCCATTGATTCTAATGACTGGTGGTAGGCTCAATTTAGACTCCATTTGACTAAGTTATGGCCTAGTTAGGGTTTATGATGGTTAGTGAGTGATTAGTGAAATTAATCATCCAATCACTAATTCAACCCTACAGTTAGGTTCTAATAGGTTTTAGGAGTTCTTTGAAATTTAGTTTGTCCAATTTGGATTATTAGATTTACTAATATTCACTAATCAAATTTTAAGGTAATTAGGGGTGATTAGCAAATCTAACTGTTAGATCCTTAATATTTTTGTAGATCCCTGTAGATTAGGTTTTGCTGATCTAAATTGGTATTTGGATCACCTAATTTAGAGCTAAGATGGCCATCTTATGGTCATTTGAAGTTCTAGGTCAAATTAGGCTAATTAGGGTTAGGTCCTAAATGTCATTAGTCAAATACTAATCCAAACAGCAAAATTAATACTACTAAAATATTCCTTAAAGTTTTGTGAGTATTTTAAGACTCATATTGGGTATGTTTAGATTAGAGGTTGCAAAGTTATAGTGATTTGAATATTTGTAACAAAATTTGAATTATTTATTAACCTAAAATGTCACTAAGTTAAATATCTACCCAAATCTAATTTTGATAGTCTCAAAATTTTCTTTGATTTTTAATAATTAATCTAGTATATTTAATTATTGTATTTAGATATGTATTTTGCAAGTTATTTAAGTTTAAAGTTTAAGAATTAATAGAATTAATTTAATTTATTATTAATATGTTTAAATATTTTTATCTTAACAGAATTAATTCTATATTAATTATCATTGTCTAATATAACTAATATTTTGTTATCTGTTATTATTTATTTTAATTTATATATACCATATAAGTACATAATTTTATACATATAGATATATGTATGTTTAATTAGTAGTATATATATATATATATTATAAATATCTGTAATCATTATTATTTATAATTAAATATTTTGTTATGCAGGTGGGACCCGCAGAAGCACACGTGGCGGCCTAATACTCGCAGACTAGAATGGGTGGGGCCCACGATTGAGAAGGAACTGATCGATCGATCAGTTGTGGGTCCCGCCACAGACGCGCTCCCACTAAGGTTGCGCCACGTGCCCCGCCGGCGCGTTCTTCAACCCGGCCCGACCCGAGTCCTCCTTCTTCCTGACGCCGCTCCCGAAGCTCTCGATGCTAGGGCTTAAAATCCTGGCGTCTCCCGGTGGTGGATTGAACGGGTTCTCACGGTGTTGGCCAACCCTGCTCAAGACCTTCTCGTAGATGGTTGAATCACAACTTGGGGTGGTCTAGATCGGCGAGAGGATTAAACCCTAGGTCTCTAGGTTCGGTGAAATGGGGATCTAACATTTTTACTGTCACACCCTAGCCGAATTGAAGCTAATCGGACCTGATCGACGTGATCGGGTCCGCTAAATCTGCAATCAAGGTTATGAAATAGATGCCCGAACAAAGAAATACACTAAGTGGAAGCATAAATCGGGAGTAAGGAGTACCTCAAATGGACGGTAGTGGTTTACGAAAGACACCGGTGTGATCTGGTTCGATTTTCGGGTTCAAAGAGGTGAAACCGACGCACAGACAGGAGTGGAGGTCTTAAAGGAGTCCTAAGGCGATGGCTAGAGGCGGTGGAAGGTACCTGTCCGTTCGATGGGGCGACGTGCGGCGCGTTCTAGGACACGCGGAGTGTCTTCGGGAACGAAGATGTTGCAGCCGTCCGATCGTTCGATCGGACGGTTCGACCGATCCGTTAATCGGAACGGTAATTGCAGCAGAAGGAACGGCGTTAGGGGTTGAGGTGAACGACGCCGTTAAGATATTTTAATTATATTAATATTTCAATTATTTTCAAACCTATTTTATTAATTAAAATTAACTAATTAAATGTATTCCAAAAATTTCAAATAAATCATCCTTAGCTAAATGAAGGGTGCTGAACGCAACGGCGCACTCGGATTTTTGATCCGACGAGTATTTAATTATTTGAATTTTCAGGTATTTAAATAATATTAAAATATTCGCTGAAAATTTAACGACTTCCAAATGCATCCAAAACTTCACCCCTAGCTAATTTGAGGGCGGTGAACGCAATGGCGGAGTCAGATTTTGAATCTGAGGTCAAAATAAAAAGTCAATTTCTAGGATTTTAGGATTTTTTAGAAATCAGGTTTTGATCTATTTAATCCCTGGTTTTATCCAGATCTAAGAGGTAGGTTCTAAATGACTTAATTAAGCTACTAGAACCGTAATTAAGACTTAAATCAGTCTTAATTAACCTAAGTAACAACTTGGGTTGTTACAGGGTACTTAGGTCTGTCGGTCGTCTGAGTCGTTGAGCCCTACTATAGCCCATTGCTGTGGTGTCCCGCTCCCTGTTGTGGTCCTATTAACTCTTAAGTTAACATGATTACGATGAGACGGTCACTAATTAACAAGGTCCTTACTTATGGATAGGTTAGTGACTAATACTAACCCATTATAATTAAAGAATTTATCATTACTCAAATAAATTATCACTAAATGTAAATACAAAAAGAATAGAGTGCGGAAGCATAAATATAAACATCCATCTATCATATATAAATACAACATCTCAGAGTAAATAAAGTGTAGAAAATAAAGTTTAACCTGTATTATTATAATATTAAAGCAATTTATAAGAACTAAAAATAAAACTCAGCCTCACAATACAATAATAAAAGATATTAAGCCTAAAGATCTTCAGGTGCATGCTCCTCCTCCAATGGCAAGTCTTCCACTGGATCAATTGCTTCAAATAATTCTGAACTTATCATTATTTATTTCATAATGATAGGGCCTCAGCCAACAAAAGAAAAATCTTAATTAAATATCTAAGTATATTTTAGGGTAATCATTTTATTATGTTTATTAGATATCACCATTAACATTAAGTACAAAAGCATATAAGTAGGAGAAAAAACACGTAAGAAAGGACAAGATAAAGCTATAAATAACTAGTTTATAACTTACACAACTAGGAAGTAAGCACATACCTTCTCTATAACAACTGTACAAGGTCAAGTAAGTAAGGAAAGACTAAAGCAAGTGACTATAAAAAAAATACATCCTAGATATGCTTATGATCAATATAGAATTATGCTAATTGACATAAAAGTATGTGAACAGATAAAATATTATAAAACTGAAAGCAAAGCTAACATCATGTATTTGTGCAAACAACAAGTAAGACTATCATCCTACAAGTGTATAAGTAATGAGTAAGACTAGCATCTTATATGTAAACAAAGCTATAAAATGTGGTAAGGACTGTAAGTAAATATAATGCTAAAATATAAAAAAGAGTAAAGTAAAATAATAAATCTAAAATTGAAAGCTATTTTGGCGACTCAGGCTACTCAAACTGGAAGTAAATATAGTATCACTTAGCCTGATGGGCTAAGATAGAAGCTCTAAACTATATGTACTGAAAACACTTAGCATGATATGTTAAACAGAAATACTGAACTGAATATTATTGAAATCACTTAGCCTGATAGGCTAAATAGAAACATCAAGTAGAAGTGTACTTAAATTAATATTACCATATCAAATCCCGATTAATCAATCAGTATGGCAAGAGTCTACATACAACCCATCCTAGTATCGGACTAGGCATGGCATAGACTATCGGACTAACTCTAAGGTCTAGTCAATCCCAGTGAAAGAAGTGAAGAGGTATACTAACTAAGCTATATTCTACTAAAAATATGAGTAAAAGAGCAAATGCTACTTATGCATTTTCAAAGTTGACATGGGATATGTTCAAGGTATAAAGCTCAATTATAAGGTAAGCAAAGCACCAAAGTCAATGTGAGCAGGAGACTCAATTATAACACAAGTGATATCCATTGCTATCTAATTTATTCATTTTATTTACTCTAAGTTACACAAGTTCAGAATCTCCAAGTCCTACTATCGAGTGTAACTCAGATTCACGACCTTATAAGTTAAAAACAAGTAGAACTGATTAGTTTTTAATCTTATTATATCAACGTCAACTATATAAGTTAAATAATAAATCAATTGACCTATTTTGATATTTTATCATAATCCCAATCCATCTTAATTGATCAAATCAAGATGAAATGATTAAGAATTAAACTCTAAATATTGAGGTTTAATCACTTAATCCATAAGTATATCTAAGGGTCTAAGGTTTAGAACCAAAGTCTCATAGATTAGGTTAAGGCAAATCCTAATGAGTAAACAATTTATTCGGGTAAATCTCTATCCTTAGATCTAAGATTTAAAGATCAATTAATCATTAAATAAATTAAGAAAATTTAGAAACTAGTAAACTCAAGGCTTTACCTATTGAGTAACCCAATTTACTCAATAGATGAATTCTAACCTAAAATCTATTCCTAATCTTAGGAATTTAGGATTCTTAATTACTAAGAGTATCTCTCAGACACACCCTAATTAATGTTATTAAGACCTATGAAAAGATCTAAGAAGGTTAAGGAAGGAAGGAAAGCTCATGATTTTACTTAGGATTTTCTTAAGGACTTAAAATGAAATTCTAATCAAAGTTCATACTAAGCCTTATAATCACATAAATTATGATCTAAATCATTATTATTACTGTTTATATTATTTAGAATATGATTCTATTGCTTTAGAGCGCTAAACCCTAAATTTGGGCAAAATAACTATTTTGCCCCTACTTAAGGGTTCAAAAGATCAACTTTTGATCTAGGGTTTCAAATTTGAAATTTTAAGTGGCAAAGTATTTCTTATTGTATAATATAAGATTAAATAGTAATTACACTAATTTTGGATAATTAAGCCTCATGAGATCAAATTAATAAATTTGACTCATAGGGGTATTTTGGTAATTTGGTTTAATAAAATCTAAATTTTCTATCAGTCTATTATTGCTTACTATCTAAGGCTTTCATAAAACTTAAAATAACTAAATTTTGATAAGTATTGGCTAAGTTATAACAAATAAAAACAAAGGGAGGTAAAAAAGTAATTTAGGATTTCTTAATTAAGGGTCAAAAATCTTAACTTCTCCAATTAGTATCTAAATTAAGTAAAATCAGTCACTATAGTTCACAAATGATCCATTGATTATAATGACTAGTGGTAGGCTCAATTTGGACTCTAATTGGCTAAGTTATGGCCTAAATAGGGTTTAAGGTGATTAGTGATTGATTAGTGAAACTAATCATCAAATCACTAAACTAACTATACCACTAGGTTCTATTCAACTCTAGGAGTTCTCAAAAATTTAAATTATTCTATTTAGATCATTAAATTTGCTAATTTTCATTAATTAAGTTATAAGGTAATTAGGGTTGATTAAGAAATCTAACCGTTGGATCCTAAATATTTTTATAGTTTACTGTTAATTAGGTTTTTTTGATCAAAATGAATATATGGATGACCTAATTTGGAGTTCAATTGACTAACTTATGATCACTTGAAGATCTAAGATTAATTAACCTAATTAGGGTTTGGTCCTAAAAGTGATTAGACTCAAACTAATCCAATAATAAAATAAATACTACTAAGTTATTCTATAAGTTCTACTGATCACTTTAAGACCCATATTGGCTAGGTTTGGACTAAGAGTTGAAAAGTTATGAGCTTAGGAAGATTATGGTTTAGGTCCAAAAGTGATTAGTTAAAATAAGTCTCAAACATCAAAACCAATACTACTGGATTAATCCTTAGGCTTTGCTGATTACTTTGAGACCCATATTGGGTATGTTTGGGTAAGTATGTGTGCAAAGTTATGGTTAAATAAAAATTTGGGTCATTTAGAGCAAATATGGGAGTCCTAAATATCATTATGTTAAATATAGTTCCAAATAAAAATTTGACAGTTTCATATTATTCCTCTAATTTTACTGATCAAAATGGTCTATAATCTCACTATATTTGGATAAATAGATTTCAAAATATCAATGATTAAAATTTCTTAATTTGTTTGAAATTAATTAACTTTATCTTAGTTAATTCTTTTATGATGTTAAATATTAATCCATTTAAACGGCGCGTAAGAAAATTTGCGCGGCCTCACAGCTTTAACTGGCAACACATGTCGACTTAATGGACACGGGGGTCAGGCCCGGGTCAACCCAGCCCGATCCAACCTTTCACAGGATCCTCGTGACGGACCCTAGCATGCCCACCTAGGGCACGCCGAAAGAGCCTCACATCGACTTCGACGAAGGTAGGCCCGCCTGGCCGCAAGTAGAGCAGGACGAAGACTCCTCGACGGCGGTGGAATCTGGACTCGTGATGTCCTAAACGGCCAATTGAAGACAGCCCTAACTCATGGTGTTCAGACAACGGAGGTAGAGAGGAAGGCTTAATACTTAGCATATGATTCAATTTGTTGATCGAAACTCATGCACTTACCCGATCGATTACCGAGGGAGTTTGCAAACGATTGAGGATATTGAAACGAGTCTATTAATTTAATTGCATAACCTTCATCACACAAAAGAAACATCCTAATTCCTTAGAGCGTAGCACAAATCAATTATTAGGTATGGAAATTCTTTTGATCCAATTGAACATCATAACTTTCACTACATGACTCAATACTTGAATGACATAATAATTGAGATGATAAGCAATCATTGAATGCGAATTGAAAGAATGGAGGATACGGGGAGTACCTGATGAACTTGACGGGATTAGAGTCTGCTTGCTTCAATTGAGATACGCCTGGATTAACACACCCGAAACTGATGATCTGCAGAAGGAAAGGCTAAGAAGGGAGCTTATGCAGTGGAAGGGCCATCTAGTGAAGGCTGCGAGCGCTATGTGCCATCATCGCGACACGCACGAGGCGCTCGGCTGAGCGACGTGGGAAGATGAGCAAAAGCCGTTTCATCTACGATCGAACGGTTCTCAATTGCCGTTAAGATTTGAACGCGCGGTTGACGACAGTGAGGTTTAAGCGATGGCATGATTAGGGTTTTAACGGGGATCGTTAATTGCTTAAATGATATAATATTATTTAAATCATTTTATACATATTTCATTAATTAAATTCAACTAATTAAACATATTCCTAAAATATCTAATAAATTACCCCTCTTTAATTGAGGGGTGAGGAACGCAACAGTGCACTCGGATTTTTGATTTAACTAGTATTTAATTAATCAAAAATTTTGAGGTTTTTAAATAATATTAAAACATTCGCCGAAAATCTAACGACTTTCAAATGCATCCAAAACTTCACTCATAGCTAATTTGGGGGTGGTGAACGCAATGACGAAGTCAGATTTTCGATTTGAGGTCAAAATAAAAAGTCAATTTCTAGAGTTTTAAGATTTTCCAGAAATCAGGATTTGATGTAGTTGATTCCTGATTTGATCCAGATCTTAGAGATGAGTTCTAAATGACTTATTTAGTGTACTAGAACCATAATTAAGACTTAGATTAGTCCTAAATTAATCTAAGTAACAACCTGGGTTGTTATAGTTGCATTCCCCGAGCAACCCAAAACATTGTAATGGAGGAGTTGGTTTTGGTTTTGGAGGGATGGAACGATAGTTTTGATGGTCCTTTCCAATCGTCGTAGCACTTCCTGGGATCGGCTCGGAGAAGTTGATCCAAGTTTAATATTGGCCCCCAATCCCTCAGATGGCTCTGATTAGATCAAACCATCCAAATGCTTGTGAGGATTAGCAGAATGACGGATCTTCTGCCTTTCAAATTCAATGGCTCTTAAATTTAAAATAGTTAATATTTAATTAATTAATTAATTACAAATAATACAATTTAAATTATTTATAATATATTTAACAGACGAGCTCCAAAAATTTTCAAAATTTTACCCTTAACTAATTTGAATGTAAAAAACTCAAAAATAAGATTAGATTTTTGATTGGATGTCTAAATAATTATCTTATTTTTCATGTCAAATAAATTGATTCAAATATTTATTTCAATCAAATGGCTTCCAAACTTCACCAAAATTTTAAAATTTGATCTTAAGACTGTTTTGAGATAAATAGAAAGGTTCATAAGCTAATCTGATAATTAAAAATTCAAATAACAACCATGTGTTGTTACAGAGTTCCTTGCGAACTGCAATGCACTGTGATGCATTTCTTCATTAAAATTCCTTTTTTGTTAATTTAATCATTTTTAAGCTGAAATCATATAAAATAAACTAAAATAGAAACTAAATTAACTAAAAACTCACATTCTAAATAAGGAAATGAGTATAATTATGAGCCTCATCATGCATCATGAAGTAAACATGTATTCCTTTAAACATATGAATTATCAATTGTCTTAATGGCCCACCTTCAAAAGAGCAACATTGAATGACTATGAAATGTTATTAAAAAAATATCACAAATTGGCTTGCTTGAAAACAAATGTCTAGCCCAATGCTCGGTAGAAATATTAATCAACGACCGATGTGCCTCCATGATATGAAGTGATATCAACCGCATATATTCATCAAACTTATAAAATGTACAAGCTTTCGCCGCTTTCCAAAATACATATTTTAATCTCTTTCGCTTACTCTTCACCTGGATTCTACCATATAAATGGCACACACAAAAATGATGTCCTTATTGTAATTCAAAAAAGAAGCCAAAGTTGGAACTTTCAATATATTCCTTCATTTCATCATTTGTAACAAATCAATATAATGGAACCTTTCTCATCAAAAGTACTTAGTACTATAAGTATAACGAAACCGTTAGTCGGAAAGTGCAACTATCCAAGATTATTATCTAATGTAATTAGTCTAATTAAGTCCAAAAACATCACAATTAGACTCTAAATATCATTAGAATCAAATTAAGAAATTTTGAGTCAATTTAAAAATTAATAGAATAAATTGAATATGTAATTTAATTTAATTAATTATGAAAAAAAAGTTATTTTGATCTCCAATAAAAAATTTGATATATTTTTTATTTTTTCACACCCAAATTAATTAAAAATGTAAGTTTGAGAATTTTTAAATCTCATTTGGTTATTGTATACTAATTAATACAAATTATATTAATGAATATTAATTGTAATTAATAAATTTTATTTTTATTTAAAATTTTAACGGATAATCGCCATTTTATTCAGATAAGCGGGCAATCTGTTGTGGGCCACAAAGCATGGAATAACAAGATCGCGGTTTGATATGATCTCAGCCATTAGATCCAAACTTAAATCTAACGGTTGAGATTGCCCCACGGCTATTAAACCCTCTAGGTTGTCATATCTAATATGATGGCAATGATTGACAGGAGCACTGTACTCCTGTCATCTTCTTCCAGCGTGGCCACACGTGCACTGCCGCACACAGAAACCATGTGCTCCAGTCGTTCCTCCCACAATTCTCCTCTCTTAATCTTGAATGAGGGCCCCATTTCCCATATTTCACCTAACCTTATCGCTCGGAAGACTCTACAATGGCTCCCGGCTCTCTTTTCGACTTGGCGAATCGCCGAACTCTTGATTGAGGTACCCCTCTTTTCTCTGTAAATCAATTTGTTGTTTGCTTCAATGTTTGTTCGTTTTTTTATCCCTTAGAATGTTATGGTGATTGTCAAACTCATTTGAGTTCAAGTGAGCTCAATTGAGGCTTGATGGCCTCGGGCCTGTAAAGTGATGTACAATGCCCGAGCTCGAGATTGGTCCCAGCCACCCAGACCTTCTTAGTCGAAGATTTGGAGGTCCTTGGGTCGAGGCCGACCCAAGGAACTTGTTGGGAACATTTTCTGGTTGAATCGATCAATGTGGAGGAAGTATTGCCCTACCACAGCAACCTTAGAAGGCTAGTAAATCAATATTAGGTTGTCGCAATTTAGTCTAAATCAATTAGGGTTTTTATAGTCAATCGAAAGCTCTTGTTCTGATATCAGTTTGACATAATCAACATGCATTTTAATGGCCGGCGACTCAAAAATTTAGGGTTTATTTGAAGCTCTAAATTTAGAAAATATATATTATATACATATACATACATATATATATATATATATATATATTTTTTTTTTTTTTTTTAATAGTGTACTGTAGAATCCTCTGGTTGTCTAATCCAGTTGTTCCTAGAGAACTGAGCAGATGAACTGCTGTCGAATTTCTTTCCATAGTGCGAAATGGTGCTCGGCCACTCTTTGATCCCGTCCTTCTCGAATTTGTCCTTCTCGTCCAACATCTCCTCAAAGCCACGAGCAGTATGCATCTCCAGACCTCGCCTCTTCTCTGATGTTTCACCTTTGCGGAAGAGGTTATCCCCCTCCTTGATTTTGGCATCCTCCGTACCCATGGCCGCAACCTCCATTTCTTCGGTGCCTGAGGGAATGAGCCTAGAACGGTACGTGAAGTTGAGGCTACCCGGGGGTTTTGCGGCTCAGAAATTAATCGGGACTGGACGGAGGAAGTGCGCCATAGCTCGTGTGGTTCTTCAAGAGGGCACGGGCAAATTTATCATCAATTACCGCGATGCTAAGGTTTGCTTTGTTTTCTTCTTTCTCTTGCTTATCAACACTCGAATATTATTTATCCACGTATGCTGTGGTTCATTTTGAAATTTAATTGCCGTTTGGTTCTTTTCCCAATTACATGTAGATTGCAGCCTTTTTGGTTTGCTGCTATGCCGTTTAAAGATATTCGCATAGCTGGAAATTTGAGGGACTATGTGAGCCATTTTAAGTTAGCCGTCTCTTTGTATAGCTCGAGCTATGTGATTAAATACAAATTTTTTACGACTACACTTTTGGAAATGACTTGGAGTGGGGTTTAACTCGTTACCCCACTGGCCATAACAAACTTCCACTAGCTCATCGGGTCATTTATTACTAATTTTGCAATGAATAAAAGATCACCCAAGTATTCTCAGCACTTGCTTGCACTGAGTAGGAGGAAGGCAAGTCAACTTGCCAGTATGTTGCCATATTTTCCCAATTCTCTCACACGTGCTCGACGAAGATTGATTCGTTGCCTGCCATGCTTTCATACACAACCTGTGCAAGTCGAGGTTTCGGTTTAGCTGCTTAAGGAAGCCTCCGAATACCATGGTCGAGTTACTTAACTGCATCTCCCGGATGGGTCACATTTAAGGCCCTTACTATGAGGGACATATTGAGCTTTTACCCGAGTGAACATAAGCACTAACAACAAAATTGCTGCTCACCCTTAATTTTGCAGGGAACAATAAGGCAAAGTACAAATTGAGGGGAGAGGCCCATGAAGGAAGGATTGTTCGGTATGGCGCTATTATACCGAACAAAATTTGGTCGATTTTATTATATCCAATTTGTTGCTCTTAACCGACCCCAGGATCAACTGTGCCTTTGCCCCTCTCCAAAGGAGGAAAAAATCTGTATCACTTCTTGTACCTCTTGTTTTTTGTTGCTGTTACAATGTAGCGTGTGCATCATCAATACAAATTACTATTTGATGAATTAATAAATATCTATTTTTCAGTGTGCATTAAAGTTGCGACTAATTAACACCCGCAGGGGTCACACCCATGCATTATGCCAAGATTCTAAGGAGTTCCCACTGATTGCTCGGGTGTTATTTCACCTTAGGCTGATGCTTCCTGCTAGATGTTGGTAGAGGTGACCGAGGGTGGCTTTGTTGCTTTGCTGTTAGATCATTTTGGTGATGGAGGGAAGCTTTCAGGATACACGGCCATCTCCTCACAAACCGTTCTATTGGAAGCACCCAAAATCTTGAGGAGGGTAGAGGAGATCTTTGGTGACGATGATGCAAATTTGCCAGACCTTCAGAAGAGCTCCAACTATGTGTTGATGAAATTCCGACTATTTTACGAAGAAGAGACATGTAAAACGACCTCTCCTCCGCAAATGACTCTTTTCAGGATATTGAAGTTTGTTTGAACTTGAATTATTTTGCAAAGGAGTTTCATCCGTCCCTTCATGTAAGGGCTCAAACTGATCCTAAAAAGAATTCTGAAATGAACTTCAATGAGGAATTAAATGATAACATATTGGATTCGGAGCTAGTATATGAGTTCCTCGTTAGGAATAAATGAAAAAGAAAAAAAAAAACAGAAAAAGGGTAAAAGCATCAAATTCACTCAAAAAACAAGTATCTCATAAGGCAAAAATGCAATCGCTAGTGGGATGACTTCTCCAGTGTGGATGTTTAATTAACTTTTGCTGTGATATTGAATCCTGTGAAGTTTGGTGACCATTTTTTTTTCTTTTTTGTTTCTTTCTTTGTTTTCTTAGCTTTGTTTTGAGGTCATCTATTCCCTTTCTATTGTATGTAGTTCATGATTTATTAATAAAATGCAAGTTTTACCAGCCACTGCATAACTAGAATTGAAAGCTTGGACAGGATAAATCTTAGTTTTGCTTGTATAACAATATAGTGGACATTCTACCAATAATTATTTTGCATTAAAGGCATTTTCTTGATAAATAGATAAAAGACAGTCAATTTGAGCCAGTTTATTGTAGAAAGAAGGACGCAAATGTTCGGGACGACCTTGTTGAGATGAGGAATTCCACTGAACATATGCAGGTGTGGTGGTCAAGGGATCTCCCCCTTCCACATATAAAGATTAACATCAATGTATTCTGTGATGTGAAGGACAATTTATTTTGTTTTGAAATGGACGTTGGCAGGAATTTGAAATTTTTGTAGAAATGGATAGTGGAGGTTGTGTTTGCTGCACAAACCCAGAAGGGAGCATATTACAGTGTAAAAAAGCCTTCAACCTATTCAACTGATGTTTTCTGCTATATGAATATCACTTTCTTTGATGTACTGGTCTTTCAACTTTTACCAATCCATCTCACGATGCAATCATGATTTAGGCAATCCTATGTGCGACAATGCTTTCCAAGCTTCTCGTTGATACAGGAAATAGCATAAGCATAATTAGGCTGCATATTCTTTATTATCTCAGCTTGCACAATGTCTTCCTCATTACTATTAGTTTTAGTGGGGAGATGTGTGAGTGTTTGGGCAATAAATTTGTTAAAGTGACCTAGACTGTGATTGTTAGGTCATCAATCAAGAGCTTATCATAATCAGAGCATTATCGTCTAGATACAATGGCATATTGGGAAGGCCATTTTTTAATGAATTGAATTTCATAATATTTATAAGACGTAGGCAGTGAAATTCCCATTAAATGAAAAACAAAATCATTGTTGTGATTTGTTTGCTCATCTGAGCATGCGTTATAAAAGTATGAATATGTTGGAGACAATTGTGAGATGGACTAGCAGGATATCTCATAATGCCAATACAGGCCACCAAGCTCAGATGATCCTAACTTCAATATTGCAGATACTGCGTAAGATGTATTTTTGACCAAACCGTTGCTAAATAAATATTCATTTTGTTTTGCATGTTACGCCAAGGATATGCTTGAAGCTGACTTAGTTGTCACTTCCCATGGGCTTTATATGGATCCAAATCAGATTCTAATCTCGCTAAAGCTTTTCAGTTCTCTCATGTAGACCCAAGCCATAAATATTGAAATTCAAAAACTTCTATGCTTGGGTTTCATTCGCATGGCATAATATCCAATGTGACTATATAATGTATTCGAGTGGTTAAGCAAGCTGATAACCAATGAAAAATGTGTTGACTAGAAGAGACTAAACTTGTTCAAAAAACTTTTATCCATTGTGTAATATAGTTGACAATACTGTTATTCAGTGTTCGGATCTAAATTGCTTAGTTTTCAAGATGTTTATGCAGGGCATCATTAAATCATTGTGTACATTCAAAATGAAGAAAAGACGGCATTCATAACTCCATTGGCACTTGTTATTATAAGTTAATTCCATTCAGATTGAAAATGTTGGTGCGATATATCAAAGGCTCTTGAACAAGATCTTTTGTTCTACGAAAGAAGTAGATGTTGATACCTATGTTAACGGCATTATCGTCAAAACTATGTTTGAAGGTGACCGTTTAGTTGATCATAAAGAAACTTTTAAAAACATGGCACTTATACCATGGGACAATCATGAAAAGCGTTATTTTGGATCAATTTCAGATAAATCCTTGGGTTACATGATAAGTGCCAATGAAATTAAAGCCAACCCTAGCAAGGTCCAAGCAATCTTGAATGCTATAGATCACTAAGGAACATTAAAGACATTTACTCTTTGGACAGATTGCAGTTCAAGCTGATTTATTTTTAAGCCACAAGAAAAGAATATTGCTTTGCTTAAAACATTAAGAAACTAATGATAAATTTCTATGGACAGCCAATTGCAATAAGGCATTTGAGCAATTATAACAGTATTTGGCCAGTCTGCCCACCCTTGCGTCCCCAAGCTGAAGACATTTTTTTTTCTTTTATATTGCAGTTGGAATGATGATTTAAGCTTTGTTCTAGAACAACATAAGGTTGATTCACTATTAGGGTTATGTGATGGTCGATGGAGAAAAAATGACTCCTATTAAAGAAATATCATATACGCCTTGGTTTTAATCACCATGAGATTACATCATTCCATTCACATAAAGTAATTGTTGCTTTAGATCAATCATTGAAGTTGATACTTCAAAAGCCAGCTAGGCTAGTTGACTGAGTAAATTAACTGCGTGTGTCAATTTTTTATGTCAATGTTTTCTCATTAAATACTGAAAAAACTCATATCTATGCTGATCAATTTTAGAATGGCCTAATTGTTTGAACATAATCTATATACACTTTTGATAAACCTTAGATTATGCTCACTAATGGAGTGTCAGTTGCCAAGTGTTGGCGTAGGAATTTTCTTAGTGGAACTTGACGATATAGTGCTTGCATCCTCGATAACTTTTAGCTTTCAGGCGACTAATAATCTGGTTGAGTATGGAGCTTTATTAAATGATTTGAAGTTAGCTATTGGGATATAACTAAATTCTCTTTTGTCTTTCGTAATTCACAATGTCCTTAAACATATTAGACAAAAGATAAATTTATTTTTTGCCTCTAAGAAGTTTAATGAGAAATTCTTAAGTTGAAATAATTTCTTTAACATGTTCAATGAGAACAATAAAGTTGTCAACTTAATTTCCTAGCAAGGCGACTCTTACACCACTAATATAAGCAAATTAATCCTATCAGTTGTTTTGTTGGAAGAAGACTGTCATGTTGATATTTCATAAAGGATTGACAATTGACTTGATGAGATTTATTCATACATGTGGTGGGAACTTTACCTTCAAAAAGTCAAAAATTAGGCCAATTTTTAGGCGATCTAAGAGCTATTTCAATTAAAACAACACTGTACAAATTCTATCACGACGAATGAGTTTAAGGCGTGTAAAGCATGATGTGAGGTCTTGAATCATGAGTTACATTCATGTGAGTGCAGTACCATTTGGCTAGAGAGAAATTGGCTCAAAGTTCTTAGATAGGGGTAGTTTGGGTTCATTATCAAGAAGATATCAAATAAGTAACTCAAAGATGTAGTTATCAGAAATTCATTTTTGTAGGAAGACAATCAACTTACTTAACTGATCATTTTCTCTTGAGATGGTAAAAAATTTTTATAAAATCATTTAAGTTGTTGCTTTAACACAAACCACTGTTGAGTCTATTTTAGAATTTATTATGGAATAAGTTTCTCCTAGATTAGGCTTTCCACTAGCAATTAACACCCAATTGTAGACTTCACAGAACAATATTAGGGATGAGTGAACTATGAAGATTCAATTTTGACTTCGTGTGAAAAAGAGAACAAGTGTTATTGCAATCCTCGAGGGGAATCTATCTATCTAAATGCGGTCGATTAGCGAAATGAAATTAATGGTACAGCGTTTGTCTCACTATTACATTGCCTAACATAGTGAATCTTGCATGATGGCTCACATATATGTGCTGCTTTATTGCGTCCTCGCCTTTCGGGGCTAATTGAATTAATATCGGTTCTCACTGATCTCTTTCCATATTAAACTGCGGAATATTTTAATCTTCAAGAAGTATAGAAAGTGTTGAGCTTTATTTTATTCAGGGAGAGAGGCCCGAAGGTTTTGTTAATGCTAAAAATTAGGCTTTAATTTGGAAGTCTTCTGCATCTAGACAGGACAATGATGGCCATTGACTGCTATACTCTTCTGGGTCGTTCAAAGTGCTTTCTTTTCTTCGAAGCCAGTCAGGATCTTATCTTTGCTGTTAAGCTGGCGGCTAGGCTTGTTGTTTATTATGCGGGACCGGTGCTGTGCTACCTCTGGATCTAAGCCAGAACCAGGGAAGACATATTTTAAGGATGCACCTGGACAGCTCCAATAAATATTCATGTGCAACCATTAAGGATAATCCCAACTATTATACTTTACCTGAAAGAAGAATCTCTCCTGTCGGTTGAGCCTTCGTGATGCAGGGCAACACTAGGGTTTGGTGTTGTCGGGCTCTATTGCAATCCTAGGGTTTGCGAATGCTTGTGAATGCAGATGTTTTTCTTTAAGATGTATTTGGAAATTTAAGCACTTTTCGCGCAACCGCTTTAGATCAATTAAGCTTCAGCATTTACCTACGAAAGATTTCACAGTAATTTGAAAATAACTTTCGTTGGCAATGGGGTGTCCTGAGCCACGAACAGGAAGAGCGGTCGGCACCGGTTCCGGATCAAAGGAAAGGCTCCGGTCCGGAAAGGTAACTCGCACTTCGAGTTGTACTTGCCATGCGGGTGTGTTCGGAGGCATTTCCGTTCCGAAACCACTTGCAGCGACCGGATCTAGATTTGCGCTCCTACAAATAATTTATACCCGAAAATCGCACAAGAAATTAATTGAATAAATTCAGTTTAGGGTATGGGAAGAACGAACACACGCCGGTTTAAACCGGGAGCGAGAAGGAGGATCCGAGTAGATTTCTTGCAGCGGCTAGGGCAACGACGGCTGGGCAATGGAGGCGGCTGGACAGCGGTGGCTGGGTGGCGGCGGCGGCTGGACAGCGGCGATCGGGCAGCGGCGGCGGCTGGCAGCAGCGGCTGGGTGGCGGCGGCGGCTGGACATCGGCGATCGGGCAGCGGCGGCGGCTGGACAGCGGCGATCAGGCAGTGGCGGCGGCTGGGCAGCGGTGACTGGGGTGGTGGCAGCGGCTGTCCTGCAGGGAGAAGTCCGAAGGCAGCAAGGGGAGGGGTCCGGAAGGTGGCGGCTAGGGTTTGGAGAGGGAGGATTTGGAAACTAGGGTTTCCCGGGGGAAACAAGAGTCGTTCTCGCTGTTTGGAGAAAACTCAGAATTTCTATTTATCAAAACTGAAATTAACATACAGATTTTGAGTATTTATAATACCCTTAAAGCGATCTAGACCATAGAGTGTTTTTAATAAACGATCGGAGGGCTAATATTCGTCCCTCCGATCAATACATGAAACAGACAAAAATAAATGCGAAAATAAAATTGAAACGGACGAAAATAAATACATAAAAATAAAACTGAAATATCAAGGCTGGTATGGGTCCGGGCGGGCTCAGCGGCGGGACCAGCGTCGAAGATGGTCCCCATCACTTCGACTCTCGTCTCACAAACGGGTGGCTTTCGTACCTTGGGCCTCCCGGGACTTCCGAGCCAACCAAGTTAAGTCAATCAAAAAAGTAGATTCTAATTAATTGAGCTTTTCTTTCTTGTCCTTATGACACCTCTGACTCTATTGAACATCGTAAAGGTGAGCTGGGGAATGCAGATGGACCCGGTCCTAGTGCGGAATCTTTCCTTATTAGCCTAAGCTAATCAAATGGTTCGGCCATGAGGTTAGACCAAACGAAGGCTCTTGGATAGGAAATATTGGAGCATACTAGAAGAAATATCAAGTCGTCAGGATCTGACGAAGGGCAGTTGACACTTTAGTTGGAAGGAAGGCTCACAGTACAAAAAATAAAAAAAAATAAAGTGTTTGGCTGTTTAAAGCTTCCTATGCATCAAATTATTTTGTTTTCTCTTGATTTAACATACATTTGATACTTGCTTAAGCTTGTAATATATCCCATCATCTATGTTGGCGATCTTGGTGATTTACATGATCTACCTTGATCCTAATTTGCCAATGGTTGTAATGTCTCTTAAGAAGTTATTCAGAATTAAATTCCGTGTCTTTGATTTTTCATCCAGTTATGTCGATTTTTGAAAAATGAAGATTTTATTCCTTATGGCCTGGCTTCTTTTGTAATTCAGAATGTGTTGAAAATGTACATTTATATTTCATTATGTGCTTGACAATTTTATGAATTTTGGTGCCAATTTTATTTAAATTGAAAATTTTGTGATTTTTTAATCCTTTTTTATTTAATGCCCAATTAGCTGATACCTTTTTTATTAATCCCCTTGTCAGCGCTTTACAAGGGAGATTGCTTTAGGCTGTAGGAAACCTGTGCAGCCCCTTCTCAAGTGAGTTCCCCCTCTCAATCTCCTCTCTCATTTTTCTTTCTCTCGCCTCCTCTCAAGCCAAGGCCGACCCTTCATATTGCCCTAGCCAGCATTTCTATTCCTTTTCTCAAAATTCATCGTCGTCCTATGGCTCCCACTTTATCATTGCACTTCCTAGCCCCTCTTTCACTAGATCCTAAATCTCTTTTTTTTGTCATATTTTTCTCTGAAGCTTTTTATTTGATGAAATTTATAATTTCTTAGAAATAATACCCTCCAATTTGAAGCGCGACAACAGTCTGTCACTGATAATAAACACATCATTATGATGACTTTTTCTCATCCTCCATGCATAATTTTCACGAGTAATTAATTTATTTGTTAAACAAAACAAAGTTATTTACATAATCTGATATTTTCCTTTAATTATTTCTATCGATGTCAAAGAATTACCCATTCTTCCTAAGGGCATCTTACATAACCATAAATAACTTGTTAAACTTGTAAAATCTTCCAGTTTTCTTTTTGAACAACAACATGATTTACAAAATTTGATTTCTACACTTTGATTTAGGTATTTGAAGGTACATTGATCGTCTTCGCCTAGCCTCAACTTCAAGCCTATGGGAAAACTCATTACCTAAGCTTCTTTTTTTGGTTCCAACAGCCATGAATCATTTAAAACCTGATTTTAATGTCCCTTTTTATATTGTTTTGATGCCAAACTTGTTCACGATCTCTTGCACATTTGGCCTAAAGTTCTAAGGTCTACTCTTGTAATTTTTTATAATTTTGTAATTTGGCATTTATTACTGTATGAATTAGAATCCAGTAAAATTAAACCCAAGCTTCAATTTGCTTATTGTTAATTAAGCATAATTTTCTACATATTAAAACTTGACTAAAAAATTGATTAGCCCTACTTTAAATCAATATGGAATTAATTAATACCACATGTTTACATAGCCTTTTCTATATGTTAAATTATCGAATTGATTTACTAAACTCTTTGAAATGAATACTTAATAAAATAAATACAATGATTATGACACTGTTGAATTAATGGATGCCAGTCTACATGAAATTACATGCACTTTGATATATGTATAGGTGCTGGAGGCCTATACACACATTACTTTATGTACATTATTTATGGGGGTAGGATTCTTATTGATTTGGAAGGGCTTCACATCATTGATCCTTGGACGGTATGCTGCTCAAATTTACTGTAGAGAGATATATTCCTTTCATGGTTAAGTGAAAACAAAAAAATAAACGAATAGTATTTCTATGTTCATAGAAAACTAATCATATTTAACTTGCAACTATACATATATATATATATATATATATATATATATAGTTGTTAGACATTTTTATTTTTGGCTATTAGTTTTGCATGATTTAATTATTTATTAATTTTTGTGTCTGTTTGCATTTATTATTTAGAGTACACATACTTATTTCTGTTTATTGTTAATTATTAAAGTCAAATTGTAATTTTCACTCTATTTTTCTATTCCCAATTTTAGGTTTTGATTAAATGGCTGACAAAAAATTTTGGGCTGCACTCATTATGGTGTTGGTACATATATAATTTTAGTTTAGTTATAGTTATAGTTTTGTGTAACATTTCTTACCACTAGTAGTCCTTTTTTTATCTGAACTAGTTTTATGAATTTAGCTTTGGAGAAAAATTATTATTACTGCAAATAATATAAACACAAATATATTAAGCATGCAAAAAAAATCGCTGGCATAAAAGCGTGTTAAATCAAACACATTACCCAGCCACAGAATAATGTATGCTTGAGACTAATGCACCTATAAAGATAAATGATAATCATATAAACTCACGTTCAAATCTGGTGCAACAGTACTCCTAAATGGAAATGTTATTCAATCACTATGTACCTAGTTTCATGGTCTCGCTGTAATAATGGTACCACTGGGCTACAACAGTACCTATACAATTGTATTTGTTCTTAATCGCTCATACCATTATTACAGCGAGACCATTCACTATTAGCATTTTGCATTGGTCTTTACTTTTTTGCTTTTGTTTGTATGCATCAGGCTTTCTATGTATTTATACACATACTAGGACATGCACATTAGTACCTATACACATATTTGTTCTTAAATTTGGTCGCTTATATTATTATGATAGCAATACCATTCACTATTACAATTTTAGATTGGTCTTCTCTGTATTTGTTATCACCACCATGGATCATATTTCAGATGTGTAACGTGCTAGTAAAAATGACAATTTCAATCTTGGTTGGGTAATAAAAAATGGGTGAATTGAACTTTGATGATATACTAAATCTATTCTTTCAAGGAAGGAAATCACATTTAAAAGTAACACAAAGAAACGAGTGTTTATAGTTGAACAAACTCCTTTGCATTGGTAGACTTACAATGAGGCCATTCTTTTAAATTATAACCGCGCATTTCACGACAGTACTTTTTGTACACTTAAAGGCTTTTTGGCCGCTCAAATGCACTTTAAAAGTTAGTGTTTGTGTGCTGATTCTTCGTATTTATGACTAAGATATAAAAAAATATAAGATCGAAAATTTCACTTGCTAAAATATCACGTGTTGGTTCTATCTTTTTTCCTTGAAAAGCATGATCAGCTTGTCCGGTTGGGGCAGATGTCCTTCCGTTCCATCTAAAAGTACTAATACAATCCTACAAAATTTTGTTCAAGTGCTTGGTATATAAGCTATTGAAATGCGTATTAATCTTTGATTTGATTGCATAAAGCAATTATAGTTATTTACTTTAAACCAATGCATGTACTTTTGATTTAGGGCCTGTTTAGTTTGAAGAAAATTTGGGATAAAGTAAAATTTTTTCTGGTAAAATGAGATTACAGGCGTTTGGTTTGAAGTAAAAATGGATGAGAAATTTTTACGGTGTAATTCAATTTTGTGTTAATATATATAGGAACATGAGATTCGAATTACGCCCTAGTCGGGCATAAAGTGAGATTACGGGGGTTGAGTGGAGCAACAGAGCGAGTTTGTTTGTTCTAACGAACGAAATCGAACGAACGAACGATTTCGGTCGAATGAACGGATGATTTATGGCGTCGTCTTCTATGGTGAACGAGTCCATTAGTCGTCTTCTCCGGTGAATGAGGTCGTTGGTTGTCTTCTTCGGCGAAAATCGATATGAACGAAATCTATTCGTTTGAATCGATTTCGTTCGAACGAAAGAATCGTTCGATTGAATCCCTAAAAAAATAAAAATATTTTGAGGGGTAATTTTAACTCCCATTTTACTTAAAATATCACACTCATAGATTACTTTATTCCAAAAAAATATATATTAAATTTTCAGTAAAATTATCAAACAATAGTAAAGTAAATTGATTACACTATAAAAAAATTATACTATATTCAGATTTTTGCATGTCAAACAACCTCTTGGTATAATTTTAGGATATTCAGTGCTTGAAGGAATAATGTCATTTTTAGAACTCTCGTTTCACCAGAATGTTTAAATAAAATTTGAATAGATCTTGTGCATGAACTTTTGCCCTTCGTATAAAAAATATCAATTTGTTCAATTGACATGAATTTTTGGCTTCAGGACTCACAATTTTAGCAAACTACAAACTTGAAAAAATAGGCTTTTCATATTAAAATCATAAAGGCAAGTGATAAATATTTTGCATTCATGAATCATTTATATAGTTGCGATATTGCATATTTCACTCAATTAGATTGTAACATTCGCTTGAACTACTTCAATTTCATCATTGTTGCTACTATCATTTTCCAAAACACTTGACAACTGTGCATGTGGTCGTGAGCACTACATTTAAGCCTACTCTATTTATAGCTTATACACTCAAGAAAAAAAAAAGACTTGTTCAACACTAAATCCTAAATTAAAAATGAATGTATAAAGCATGTAAAGCTTGCCTTTTAAGCTAGTTATACTCACATTGTAAAACTCATAAGATTAAGTGTAAAATCCTATAACAAAAATTAAAAGGTTTTTATATAATTCAAGTCTCGTGCTATTTACCTTTGTCTAAAAACTTTGGCAATAGAACACAATAAAAGGTAACTCAAGCGATCAATGGATGGCCATTTAAGAAAAGATTTAGGCAGTCAAAAGAGAAGTTAATTTAAGTGACCGCCACACACTAATTTTAATGGTGACAATACAAAAACTAGTCTTTTAAGAAAATATCAAAACTATAGAGGAATACTCTTAATGTTCTTGCAACTGAAAACAACCTTTTACAAAATTGTTTGCTCAAACAAAAAAACATTTTACAAAATTTATGAATGTCTTATATGAAGTGGAGAAATTTTGTAATATGCAGGAGTATCTTCAAGGACACCCTTTATGGCTCGAATACATAAAGACCCCATTGGTGACACTTGGGTATGAGACCAACTATGATGTGTTCGTGAAAGCCCATGGTGGAGGGCTTGCAGGACAGGCTCAGGCAATCTCTCTTGGAATTGCTCGTTCTCTGCTCAAGGTCTGTGAAAGCCACCGCCCCCCTCTGAGGAAAGCAGGCCTCCTCACAAGGGATTCTCGGGTGGTAGAGAGAAAGAAAGCCGGACTGAAGAAAGCTCGAAAGGCGCCCCAATACTCAAAGCGTTGAAGGTGAACAATTTTATCTCCTTGACTATTATTCATTTACTTATTTTGTTATCATCTCTATTATCAAAGTGATTGCTCATGTTGTAGTTGGATCAGAACATATGCTATTTTTTTTAGTGAAGTGGCCTACAAATATTGACTCTTGCAAAATATTCAAAATAGTCTTTAACTATTGTAAATGTATTTTTTGATCTCTTAACTCTTGTTTAATTATTTGTTTTGGTTCTCTCGTTAACACATCGCTTGCTTCCGTTAAGTTTAAGACGGAATAGGCGTTCCAGAGGGATTCAACGGGAGTCGGATGCTAGATTTAGCGATCATTTCCAGCGGCCAGTTCTAGCTTGAGTTGGTGTTTGATGTGCTGTATGTCTAATGATTTTGGGGATCCCTTTTGTTGGATGTTGGATACATGGAAATGATTATGGCTGTTCTACAAGCATTAATTAGACCAGGAAGAGGATCAATCCCAATGCATGAGCTTCTTTGTGCCATTTACATGGAGACGATGATGATTCAGTGATTGGGATAGAGGAGACGTCAACTTTCTCATAATTAGATGTTAGTTCTTGAGCTTTGGTGCCTTCCATGGTGGTTGAGATGCTTGCAAGATGGCATTGGTTCGTGGTGTCTAAGCATAAGTAATAAATTATAAAATATTTAATAATAAGCTAAGGTGGTTTAGTTAATACTTAATTTTTAAGAAATGATTTTTTAAAAACTTATGTACGGTTTTTCATTCTTTTGTATTATAGATAATTCTTTTCTTCTGTATGAATCTAGTAAAAAATGTTATAAATTTTTTTCGATTTTAGTAGAAATTTGACTAAAATGCAAATAAGCACCATTTATCTGTATAAAAGAATTGAAACAAATGTTACAAAAATGTAAAAATATTATTCAAATAATCATTACTATTGGTTTCTCAAAGCCTGTCAAATTATCTTATAATAGTATTAACTTCATTTAATACAGTTTGAGTTGTTGCACATAGCCTTATTTCCATTAGGATCAACTAATTTCTACATGACTGTAGGCTTGTGATATTACAGATAAAGGTGTAGCCAGTGATATTTGAATCATTAATATATCTGTTGAACTCTTCATCATTCATTTGGCTCTTAATTGCATTTGGTGGGAGTTGTGACATTAATTTTCCAAATTATGTTGAAATAGTTGTTCAATGATTGACCTTAGTTTGTCTGTTCAATGATTGACCTTAGTTTGCATAAGCAAGTAGGCTGATAAGAAGAAAAAGAAATTAGCCATACATAGCCATTATGATGGGAGCAAATAAACCTACTAGTACGCTTGAAGAAGCTTTTTTGATATGAGAATTTATTTATGAATTCCCGAAGAACTCTCTGGAGGTAGATTTACTATTTATTTGTTGCCTAACTTAAAACTTATCTCAAAATCGTCTTATCACATGGCTCCAAAGAAATTGCAGAAGTTGAATGAGCAATTATAAGAACTCTCCAATTGTAAATTTATTTGTTCAAGTATCTCATTTTGGGGAGCATCAACGTTGTTTGTTAAAAATAAAGCTGAATCAATGAGAATGTGTATAGATTATCAAGTGTTCAATAAGAACAAGAAAACAATTAATACCCACTACCTCTGATAAACGATCTATTTGATCAATTGGCTTGGTTATAATGTTCTCAAAGATTGATCACATATCCAATTATCATCAATTTCATATACGTAAAGTGCCTTCATCGCTCGATAATGATATTGGATTCCTTGTAATGCTCTTTGGACACAAATCACACAAAATATTATAAAGTTGGTGATATCATCAATTATTGTAAAATTAAAGTAGAACATAAAGATCATTTAAGGATTGTCATAGGATTATTTAGAAAACACTAGCTTTATGCAAAATATTATAAATGCAAATTTTAGCTATCTTTGGAGCATATTGTAAGCAAAGATTGTATTTTTGTGGAATTGAATATTAGTGTGATCTAAGATTAGCCACAATCTATCATACTGTTAGGGGCAAAATGTTTTTTTTTTTAAATTAACAGGTTATCATCATAAATTTATTAAATGATTATCTAATGCTATTATTTATGATGCAAAAAAAAGTAGTATTTATATGAAATACATAAAATGAATATACTTTTTAAAAGCTAAAAAATTGCTTAACAACGACCACCATGTTAGTATTTCTTGTTGAAGTTAAGGACTATTGATGCACAAGATAATGACATGTCGTTAGTAAGTGAAAGATGAAACTTTGGTCTTTGTGAAGATGTTTATGTTGGGATCTCTTATGGTATAAATCAATATGGAATAAATGCTTGAAATGTTGAGCAAAGCCAAATAAAGTAAGAAAACAATGCATGCAATCACAACAAACATAGCACAAACAAAACGATTTATGTTGTTCGGTGCTAACACCTACGTTTATGGGGAGGAGAGCAAAATTTCACTAATAGAGATGGGAGTTACAATCAGTTTAGAGTTTACAAACCCTTACAAAAAAAACCTCAAGGAGTTTTTTTTTCTTCTTCAATGGAGCAGCCACCACACTAAATTCTCACACTAGCTAAACCTCACAAAATGAGAATACCTTTCCCTTGGAAACTCCTTCAATATGTTCCCTTAAATATCCAGCTCGATTTTGGACCACAAATGGCCCAAAATACCCCCCAATTTACTTAGGGAGAAACCTGAACCGGAACAGAAATTTGTCAGGCGCTCCGATGCACCGTAGCGCCTAGGCTTTGGGTAGTCAGGCACTGCAGCGCACTAAAACGCCCGCCTCTCTATTTGCCTGCTGTTGCGGCCTGCTGTTGCGGCGCGCTGTAGCGTCCGCTTCTCGGGTGCTTGCTGCTGCCGCGCGCTGTAGCGTCTGCCTCTCGGGTGCCTGCCGATGCGATGCGTTGCAGCGCCAAATTTTGCTACAACGCGCTGCAACACCTAATTTCACTGCGGCGCGCTGTAGCGCTCGCCTCCAACTTGCTCCTTGTTAACAATCTCCACCTCAGATATCATATGCTCCACATGAGAGCTTACTGATTTAAGCTCTCTATTAATGTAGCTGCACTAACTTGATTGCCTACGTATCCCCCTCCAAAGGAAATCAAGTCGTTCGTAGTTCCAGCTAATGAGAGGCATATTAATGCTTCTTTAAATTCACCAAGGTTTTGCAATGTGTTAATTTTTGAACTGTGAGCACCTTTGTCATCATATTCACAGGATTATCTTTAGTATCAATCTTCTCCATTAAGATCTCTCCTTCTTCAATTACATCTTGAACGAAAATGTGTCAGACATCAATATGTTTTGTGCGAGAGTGACAGACGGTTTTAGCAGCTAAAAATATAGCGCTCTGGCTATCACAATGAACTACTATCTCCTTTTGCTTAGCACCCAAGTCTTCTAGCAAGCCTTTCATTCAGATAGCTTTCTTGAACGCTTCAGTGACTACTATATATTTAGCTTTTATCATAGACATGACAACTGTAGACTGAAGAGTTGATTTCCACTCTACTGAACCTCCTGCTAGAGTGAATGCATAATCAGTTGTTGATCGTTTTCGATCCAAATCTCTAGTATAGTCGGAGAACACATATACAATGCATAAGTAAGCTATTGAGGATTACTTCTGAAATAATAGGCAACACCAATTATACTTTTCAAGTATCAATCCCCATCACTGCTTGATAGTGATCATTCCCCAGATTATGCATGTATCGGCTCACGACTTCAATTGCATGAGCCAAATCTGGTCTAGTGCAAACCATGGTATACATCAAGCTTTCAATTGCACTAGCATATGACACTGTGTGCATTTCTTCTTTTTCAAAATCTATTTTTGAACACTGTTCTGCTGATAAGCGAAAATAAGGTGCTAGAGGTTTACTCACAAACTTTGTAGAGTCATCAATCCTGAACCTCATCAGCACCTTGTCTAAATACCTCTTTTGGGTCAACTAAATCTTTCCTGCCTTTTTGTCCCTACAGATTTCCATCCCGAATATTTTTTTTGCCTCTCCCAAATTTTTCATTTCAAAGTTCTTTGATAATTGATCATTCATGTAATCCATCTCTGTCTGATCGGAAGTAGCTATCAATATGTCATTAACATACATTAAAAAGTAAATGAAGTTACCTTGAGGCAACCTTTTGAAATACACACAATGGTCAAACTAGCTTCTTTAATGCTCCTTTTGCATGAATTGATTAAATTTTTTGTACTATTATCTTGGTTATTGTTTTAGCCTATAAAGAGACTTGCTAGTTTGCATACCAAGTCTCTTTTTTCTGGCTTACTGTACCCTGAGGGTTGTGCCATAAAGATCTCCTTCTCTAGTTCTCCGTGCAAGAACGTTGTTTTAACATCAAGTTGCTCAAGCAGCAAATCAAACTGTGCCACCAAAGCTAAGAGCATGCAGATCAATGAGTGTTTAACAACTAGGGAGAACACTTCATCATAGTCGATCCCTTCTTTTTGAGCAAAGGCCTGGCCACTAATCTTGCTTTGTAGCGCATATCAACTTCTAAAGATCCTTCTTTCTTTGCATACACCTACTTGCTCCCAATAGCTTTTCTTCTTAGAGAGAGTTTCTCTAACATCCATTCTTCATCCTTATGAAGAGATTCCATCTCTTTATCCATTGCCAGCTTCCATAATTTTCCTTCTGAGCCCATTACTATTTTTTGTAATAGGAGGGAATCTCATCCTCAAATACGGACAATGCATATGTGACGTAGTCTCTGAGCCAGGCTAGTTATTGAAGTGCATTCCTTCTGGGTTTATTTCTAGCAATTGACTCCTGAACTGGAGCCTCACCATCAGTTTGTTCTTCATCATCATCAATGTGATCTTCATCTGTAAGAGTATCATTGATGTGATGTGAAGTTCTCTGTGGAACAAATGGGGTGGCATCAAACCCCACTCTCTGCCTTCTTGTAGGAGTCTCTATATTATCCTCCACCTGATGAGAACTCTTCAATCTCAAGAAAAACTCTTCATCAAAGATGACATCTCTGCTCACCACAATCCTCTTGTCAATTGGATCATACAGTTTGTAGCCCTTCACTCCATGCCAAAAACCCATGAAAATTGCTTTCCTAGCCCGCGGTTCAAGCTTATCCTTCGTGACATGATAATAAGCTAGGCAGCCAAAGATCTTCAGCTGATCATAATTTGTAGTAGGATGTCCGAACCACAATTCAATTGGAATCTTCTTCTCTAGTGCTGTAGATGGCAGGCAGTTTACCAAGTAGCATGTATAGTCTAGTGCCTTCGCCCAATATACTCTCTCCAACCTAGCATTGGACAACATACACCACACCTTTTCCACCAAGGTACGGTTCATTCACTCTGCTACCCCGTTCTGCTACGATGTTTCTCTTACTATGAAGTGGCATTATATCCATGAATCCTCACATTCTTTTACAAGAGTCAGATGTGAATTCTTCGCCATTGTCCGGTCGAATCATCTTGATTCTTTTGCCCATTTGATTATCCACCATTTTCTTCCAGTTTATGAAAATCTCAAGTACATTTGCTTTGCTCTTCAAAGTGTACACCCATACAAATCTAGAGTAATCATCTTTAAAAGAAACAAAATACCTTCGACAACCGAATGATGCAGTCTTCATTGGTCCCCAAACATCTATGTGTATATATTATAATATATCATTGGTGTTGTGGAGGCACTAAAGGGTTTGCGTGTTTTCTTGCCAAAAATACAATGCTCATAAAATTGTAATTTGCAAGAATTTTTACATTTACTGAGTTTATCCCTATCCAATGCTCTCAGTGAAGGTTCCCTACATGTGCTAGCCTCATATGCCACAATATTATGGCATCTTTAGAGTCTTTAGCAACAGCTATTGAACCTCACTATACTTCCCTGCAGGTAATAGAGAATCTATTATCTGACTCATCTTAGATAAGTCATAGAACACTTACTGAGCTTCAGGACCCCTGTCTCAATCACCACCTTAAAGCCTTTGGCTTTTAAGGCTCCATTAAACAGTAGGTTCTTCTTAATCTCCAGTACATATCTGACTTCTTTAAGTTCTTGAACTATTCCTGCATGTGTCCTAATCAGCACACTTCCAACTCCTGCGACTCGATATTTGGCATTGTTTCCCATTGTGACGGCACCCATGTCCGTTTCTCTATACGAACAAAACTAGTCATTCTAGGAGCATATGTGATATGTCGCACTGACATCCATAATCCAACTGGTGCTGTTAGCTACTAGTCCTATTGAAACAGTTACGAGAGATACATCAGAGTCCGAACCCTTTAGCACATTTTGGATCACATTAGCCTTAGTATCAGAAGATCCACTAGCCGTTACTTATCTTACAACTTTGGATAGTCCTTCTTCCAATGTTCTGTTTCCAAACATAATGCACACTGATTGCGCTCAATGCTCTAGCCTTTGAATTTCCCTCTTTTATGGACTTTGCATTTTTCTTTGGCCATTGCTTTTTCTTCTCTGGTCTTCCCCTTTGGACTGTAAGAGCCTCTGCCATATCTGATTTTGATTCGACATTTGACATTGTTCCTGTAACAACCCAAGATTGTTACCCAGTCGATTTGACCTAAATTTGATCAAATTAAGTCAAAAACCAAGATCCTGATTTAAGTAAAAAAAAAAAAAAATCCACAATTAAAGGGTATTGAGGGGATCCTCCTGTAAAAATTTGAGCACAATTTGGATCCCGGATTGTACTAAATAAATTCAGAAAGTTTAAACTTTCAAAGTTAATAATAGATAAAATATAAGTCAGAATTTAGAAATTTTTATATATTAAGTTAATCATCATATGATGATGCTATGTTTTAAATTTCACGAATTTTCAAGCTCCGGATTAATCGTAGCAAATTTTTAAATTTTTTTACTTAAAAATTAATATAAAATAAAATACTCATCCAAATTTAATAATTTTTGAATGCTTGCGTTCTTCTCGTCGAGACGCTCGTTTCAATACTAAGTTTGTAATTTTTGAAGTTCATTTGGGCATATATCATAGCTTGTGAAATTTGCTTTATTTATATCTATTCTAACCTAATTTTTCCAAAACCTAATCTCTTCCTTTCCTCTCAGCCGAAATCTTCTCATCCATTCCCTAGTCGAGCGATCTCTCATTCCCTCTTAGCTTGGAGCCGAGAGCGCCTCCCCGTCTCCTTCGTCAAATCGAGCGAGCGCCGAGCTTTCCCTCCCTCTCGTGCTCGTGAAGGTGGTCGTTGGCTGCTCCTATCCTTTCATGCCGGCATGGACTCGATGGTCGCCGACCCTTCCCTCTCCATCTCTCGTTAGAAGGCCGAGAGGTCTCCGCCTATTCGCTCTCGGGAGGAGGCCGTGAGCAGCCACGCTCATTCGTGCCGACACTTCTTCTATCTCGAAATGCTGCTCATCTTCAACTCGTTACTTCGTGCTTCTCTGATTTCAGCAACTTCTCCATCCCATACCTTTATTTATTAACATGTAGTTATATGAAAATATTAATCAGCTTTGAATCAATCAATGTATGGCATCTCATCTTTAAGTTCTCTTTTTTTTTTTGTATGTTTGCTGGTTCCAGCTTCATATCCATATTTTCTTTGTTCTTTGTACCTATATTTTAATTCTTATCAAATGCCTACCATATATCTTTCAGTTATATCGAATTGCATGTATATATATATATATATATATATATATATAAATAAATAATCCAACCAATGTCTTTCCTTAATTCATGATGAGTTTTAGCAAGCTAGTGATGCGCTTTCATCTTAGAAAGCTAATTTCTTGGTAAATACTGTTGTCAACTTAAAAGATGCTGATGTATATAAATTATACTCTTCCATTCATTCTCCCTACTTGGCACTATGATGCTGCTTATGCCTTAATATTGTCATCATTTTAGATTAATTCCATACTTTCAAGAAATTTGAATTTTTTCTTTATTTATGCTAAGCTAAGTTTAATAAAAATGCATGTATTCTTGTTGTTAATGGCTTCTTTTAAGTGATACCTATGCGTGTAGCCCCTTTATTGTGATGGTATAGTAATATCTCTATTAAAACTATCCATTTATATTTTGATTAGCTACAGAGTGCTTAAATTTTAGTTATGAATACTTTCCAAATCTTCTATTTTATTTACTATAGCCGCATGCCATTTAGAAGAAGTTAAGGCTTCAATCATGATAATGAGAATATGTATGCTTGCATGTGAATCTAAATTAACTTAAATATAATCGAGTATTTTAAAGTATGGGTTCAGCACTTGAATAATTATGTGCATGCATGCGTCATTATATCTATGTTTGCATGCCGTCTTATTATAGATTATATACTCGCTCATTCTTATGAATTGCTAGTCAAAAAGTTAGATTGATTATTATATTTTATATTAAATCACGTTATTACTTATTGTAGCATGAGTAAGTGCATGTTTGTTTATTTAGGAGTTCCTTGGCGCATTGAATCTGTATCTACTTGCATGCACTAAATTGGTTTCATGTATATTTCAATTTGGGTTATTGCGTCGCTACTAATCTATTCATGCAAGTTGAGATGGTTTAATAATCAATTCCTTCCATCTTATGCCGTATGTAAGCATCTTGTATAGTTTCTTATGTTAACTTCATTTAATAGCTCATAGAAATGATACTTTTGCTTTCATTAGGATCTTAGTTGTTGTCCTTATCAAATCTCATGCATGCAACCCTCATTTATCTTATTAATTATGTAAGAATTAGTTATATTAGTAGTGTGTGTATACATCTTTTGCAAGACTTAGGTCATGCAATATGGGGAGTTGTGTGTTCTCTCAATTAAGTGTTTTGAATGGATATTCATGAGAGTTTAGTTAAATGATTTATTAATCAATCGCATGATTTTCTACTCATTTTTTCTCATCTTAGTTATCATTAAGATTCGCATGGAAAAAGTAGCTTAGTGATGAGTCTAAATTCATTTCCATCAATTTTTATTAAAGCATGATCAATGTATCTCCATAAATCTCTCATAAGAAATAATTGCTTTTACTCATGCTAAGTTGAAGATCCCTCATTAGCATGCTGTATTTCAAATCTTCTAATTGTAGTTGTTGAGTAATTTGATTTGAGATCTCATGGTTTGGCATGTTATTAGCTTGTCAAATTAATTATTGTTAATCGCTTTCTACCAATTTGGTGCAGGTATTGTGAATGTTGCATCATCCCAACAAAGTGATAAATTGCAAGCTCATATCGTAAGCGTAAGGTACGTAAGTACTTAGAACTTGTATTGAGTTATAATAAATTAAATTATTTATTTAATCTTATGTTAAGTGCGTACATTACTTGTATAGTTCTTATTGCTATTTTTGTGTTTTTACTTTCCTGAATTCTATGTTAACTTTCATTTATTTTGTAAGTTGTTTTAAAGGATTAAGGTGTTTTGATTCTATCATGAATGCTTAATTTCATTAAATTGTCATTTATCCCTAATTAAACCTAAGAGATCTTAAGATCTTGATCAAGTGATTTACATTTGATCTATGATTTTAGAGTGCCATCAATAACATATCAATTATTCATTTGATTTGTCATTGATCTATAATGTAACTATTGGTCTTAAGTTGATAAGGTTAGGAGTTAACACATAATCTATCTGATTAAGACCCAAACTCTTAATCCCTTAATCTATCAACCTGATTGTAAGATAATTTGGTTGACATAATTCTAATAATCTATTTGATTTGATAGTGATCTTTATTTACTAAACTAGAAGTGCTAAGGAAATTAAAGAACTTGTAGGATTAAGTATCTGAACTTGAGCTTAAGATCTTTTGATTTTCTCTTATACAAGACTCTTAGCATAAGAATAATATTAAAACCATACTGATTTATTATAAAATCAAATCTTAATAATACTCTTGATTATGCCCCATAATTATAGTATATAACTTAATTAGATGGGGCCACCTATTTGATCAGATCAAAATAAGTTACTGAATAATCCCTTAAGATTATATTAAGTATTTAGATATGTGAAATCTTGATGATCTTACATTAAGTTTTATGTGATAATAATACTAGCCTTAATCATCTTTAAACTAATGAGGTATGAAAGACTTATTGTGTTATCATGAGGTAGGAGCTTAGATGATCCTACTTGACCCTAAAAGTTGATCTTAAATCCTTGTGGTAGAATCACCTAAATTACTTAGAATGAGATTTATTCAATGTGGTAGTATCTTATATTGGGTGACCTCTTAGTCACATCCTTGAAACCTTATGTAGGATGTGTCCCATTTGAATCCTAGATTCATAGTTTTTGGAATCCTTGTTGATTAAATAACATTGATGTAACTCAAATTATTGGCTGATTATAGTGATGTAGATCCATAAAGTTGGGTCACTCTAACAATATTCAGTATTGGTGAGTCACTCTAAGCAAGACTTATCTTGTGCTATCCTGCGAGCTTAGGCAGATACGATCCACTTAGAGTAAATTAATCAATCCTAAAAGTGTTATAATTAGTGTACTAGATCCTTAGTATGGGAAGATAACTGTGACAAGATTTTGCCTCCTATCGTTGTGCGTGGCGATAAGTGCAGTTATGAGCAAACTAAGTATTTAAAGTTACTCTTCTTAAGATATTATTAGTATATTATAGTTAGGGAAATTGAATCTTTAGTTTGAAAGAATAACTATGACAGAGTTCTGTCTCCTATCGTTGTGCATGGCAATAAGTGCAGTTATACACAAACTAAGTATTTCAAATCACCCACTTTAGAATACTAAGTATCCTTATAATTTAGGTATTTAACAGCTTAGTTTGAAGAAATAATTGTGACAGGGTTTTGCCTCCTATCGTTGTGCACGACGATAAGTGCAGCTATGAGCAAACTAAGTGTTAAATTCACCTTTATTGGAAATATACAACTGTGTATACAACCTTTCCAGCTGATGATTTTAGGTAAAATCCTAAGTAAAACTAGTTATTGAAATTAGAAATATGAGTCAGAATCCATTTTAATGTATTCTGCACAATGGAGATATTTGATTCATTATCTGATTTTAAATCATTTTTTGGATTTCTGAATTTTAAGTCATGTAGACATAGAAGCATGAGCATGATCACAAGCATAATGTATGAGTATCAGTGATGATTTATGGATTACGGAATATTATATATATATTAATCAGGGAATTTGCAGGATGACTAGTACTGGATTCCCAATTGGATATATATAGGCATTGAACCGTATGATTCATAGCAGTTCAGTGATATATTGGTTACATATCATGACATTCAGTTCCGTGGCATATAAAGATACATTTATTCAGTGGCATACGACATACTTTCATATATACCTTATTCAGTTTCAGATCATTTAATGTCTTTTCCATTTTCAGTATTCAGCTTTACATTTCAGCGTTACTTTATTTTACTACAATTTCATACAGTTTCAAGTTTTTTAGTTACTTTACTGCTTTTTTGCTATTTGATTTATACTTCCAATTATTTTACAGTATTTCTGTAGTTTTAATTTCTGTCTTGCTATTATGCTGAATAATACCTTTTAATGCAAGAGTATGTTTTTTTTTTCCAGCTTAATTGTGCTTAGACTTTATAAGTCTAATATATTATTTTTTCCTTTGTTGGCTTGGCTCTGCTATATATGTACATATGACAACATCAGGATTTAGCTCAGACTTTGCACTTGGGGGTGTGCTTGCGATATAAAGTCAAGTGAGGTTGGTGTACCACAAAGAAGAATAAATGACTGATAGTAATCTTTATGTTGCTCTTATGTAAATTTAAATGTAATAAATGAATTGCCTTTTTATTATTCTGCATTTTCTATATTGTATGTAAATGGATATATGTGGATAATGTTTGAATGCATTTTTCTTATTTTCTGCACTGCTTTACTTATGTTTTTGCTAAGATCTTGCTCATCTTAGGATTAATGCCATGGATATTCCGCTTATTATCTGTGGTGTTAGTGACGACCACCACTTAATCATTGTTGAGTCAGTGTTACTAGACAACGGTTAAGAGGCGGCTGTTACAGTTCCCCATTGTGACGGCACGTCTGTCCGTTTCTCTATACCAACAAAACCAGTCCTTCTGGGAGCATATGTGATACATCGCGTCGGTATCCATAATCCAACTGGAGCTGTCAGTTACTAGTCCCATTGAAACAGTAACGAGAGATACATCGGAGTCCGAACCCTTCACCACATTTTAGATCACATTAGCCATAGTCTCGGAAGATTCACTAGTTCGCTACTTGTCTTACAACTTTGGACATGCAATCACAAACACAATACAAACAAAACGACTTACGTGGTTCGGTGCTAATAACCTACGTCCACGTGGAGAAGATCAAATTTTCACTATTAGAGAGAGGAGTTACAATCAGTTAGGGTTTACAAATCTTTACAAAAAAAACCTCAAGGAGTGTTTTCTTCTGCTTCAATGGAATAGCCACCACACTAAACCCTCACAGCAGCCAAACCTCACAAAATGAGAATATCAGCCCCTTGGAAACTCTTCTAATATATTCCCTTAAGTATCTAGCTTGATTTTGGACCCAAATAGTTCAAAATACCCCCCAATTTACTTAGGACGAAACCTGAACCGGAGTAGAAATCATCTAGGAGCTACGACGCACCGTAGCGCCTGGGCTTCGGGTAGCCAGGCGCTGCAGTGCGCTGAAGCGCCCGCTTCTATGTTTACCTGCCACTACGGCGCGTTATAGCACCCGCTTCTTGGGTGCATGCCGTTGCGGTGCATTGTAGCGCCTGCCTCTCGGGTGTCTGCCGCTGTACGCGCCACAATGCCTATTTTCACTGCGGCGTGTTGTAGCACCCGCATCCGACCTGCTCCTTGGTAACAGTTTAATGGGTGAAACGAAATCGAAATAACTTGAAATTTTAAGGGGATGATATTTAAGATGTTCTCAAATATGGACAACAATTTTTTTTTGTGATTTTGTAAAAATTTTGAGGTGGAAACAACAAATGAGTCACAACTACCAAATGACGAAGACCTTGTGTACGGTTTCTTATACGGTGGAAACGAAAGGGAAATATAAAACTATCTTGTAGGAACAATGGAGAACTAAAATATAAAATAAATAAAACTTATAGATATACAAAGGTATCAAGTTTATCCTCATCTTGATCCTTTGAGGATTGCACACATCCCAAGACTTTTCAGTTATGCTCACTAAAAAGCATTTCAATTATTTACACAAAAATAATAGAACAACTCACATTTCTTATTAGAGAAAATATTTATTAACTTCTCCAAAATCATAATACAACATATATACACCTTCATGCAAACCTTAGAGCTCAAAACCCACAAAGATGATAATACCCCTTAAACACTCATGAGCCCAAGAAGGCTCATAGGCTTTCAACAACCTTTGAGATTGACCCAAAACACCACTGATCAATTAGTGGTTGGCCTCCCATTAATTTAAACATAAAAAAATAAAATAAAGTGCATAGTTTCATCAAAATGATTCAAAATGGGTTCAAAATGCAACCTATAAAATATTCGATAAGTTCTAGTATACGTAAACTTAAAATCGCACATACATTTTATCAAAATGAAAATAAAGACTTAAAGAAAATAATAAAAAGGTCATTATGAAGATTTTAGTCCCATAGTAAATGCATGTGTTACTATCTTAAGTTGGTTGAAGGGTGGTGGTACTGCATTATTTCCCCTCTATTATATGACGAAAGAACTATGCTATGTGGAGTTGAAATTCAAACATTATCCAAAAGGTTAGGGTCTAGTTTTTGAAGCTCTATCTTTGTCATCTAAGTATACTTAGAGGATTCCTTATTCTTTCACCTAATCAGAAATTAGTTGTCTCCCTGTAAACTTACATTAATCCCATCAATGACAATATATTCAATTTCAAAAAATGTATAGGAAACTTATATAATGGATAGTCATATTACTTGAAACCAAGTCAATTTTTACATTTTTAGAAATAAAATTATTAGAAAATGAAATTTAATTTTCTATGTTAAATACACGATTAATTAATATATTATACGACAAATCGTAGAGACAAGCGATGAATCCATTTTTTTAATAACTCTAAACAGACATGTAGCCCGAGCATGTATATTCTTATGCTCAATTGTGCATACCACTCATGTCGTACGCACATCAACCCATATTCCCTTTCTTTGAACTTTTTTTTTCAATTCTAGCTAGATTGGCTTTAATGGCATACTTTCTTATTTGAAAGTCTTGATTATGTTTAAACTTTTCATGTAAATTATATAAATTAATAGCAAAAGATTGCACAACATTAGAATATGGATGATTTGGAATCTCTAAAAGATTAGTATGTTTTGTAGGATTAAAATCATATACAACCTCAATTGTGTTCTGTTAGTAGTAATGGAGACAATATTATTGTAAATAAACTTGAGAGTAAGCAAGTGAAAGTCCTAATTCCCTAACCTCTCCCCAACTAAGTATTTAAGTAAATTCTTCAAACTTCTATTTACTACCTCACTCTGCCCATCGATCTAGGGGTAAAAAGTAGAAGAAATTTGAAAATGTTGTGTCTACCAATTTTCAAAATGTTTTCCAAGAGTTGGAGATAAATTTGATATATCGATCAAATATTATAGTATTGAGTACCCTATGTAGCTTGACAATATCTTTAAAGAAAAGCTTAGCAACATGAGATGCAATTGTGGTTTTGGAACAATGAATAAAATGTGTAATCTTAGAGAATCTATCCACAACCATAAATACACTATCATGCTGTCCTAAGCCATCAAAAAATAAACTCCATTAAAAGATCATCCCAGGGTATGAAGGCTACCAAATTTTTTCTTAGTCAAATTTTCCCTCTTACAGGTTAAGCTTTAGTACAAGCCTTTTCTCATTTCTCTTCAAAGATGACTAGTAAAAATTTTCTTTTATAAGGTCCTTAGAGTGTAACCCTCTAATCAGATAAATTATCAGTGAAGTTCTATGGATTTATATGCCTAGCCCTTTAAATAAATACCCTTGAATAATATAATAACTAATTTTAGTAAGAAATAGAGAATAATTGATTGGCTATAGATGAGATGAAATTATGACAACATCATAACTGTCTTTCAACCGTTCAAAACTCACAACTTCACTCGATAAAGCAAAATCCCTTAAATTTACCCAAGATAATGCATCTATATGTTTATTCTCAGTATCTGTCTTGTGCTTGAGAGCAAATGAAAAGCCTTGTAGATTATCTATGCAATTTGAAAGTCAATGATTTAATCTCTTTTGGGTATATGAATTTAAAGATTTTGTGGTTTGTGTGTAATATGAACTTTTCATATAGCAAGTAATTTCACTAATGCTCAAGGGATTGAGTGATGACATAAATTTATGTCATATTTGGAATAAAGTTATTTTGTCTTATTCAGTTTTCACACTAAAATATAGTATAAGCAATTGATCTTATTATAACACTTCCCCTATGCCAAATCCTAATACAATATATGGGAGTTCAAATATTTTTTCAAAGTTTTGGAGCTTAAGAACTAGTGAAATAGTCATGATCTTTTTGATATATTGGAAAAAGCCTTATCATCACCAGAAGTCTAAGTGAAGCTTTCATTCTTTAGAATTTCAATAATAGGTGCCATGATGGTGCTAAAGTTTTGTACAAACATCCTATATAATGTAGCAAATTCATGAAAACTCATAACATTAGTAAAACTAAAAGGAATGAGCCATTCAAGTATAACTTGAATCTTTGAATGATCTTGCTCTATACACGTGGAGGATGCTATGAAACTAAAGAAAATGATTTTTAATGTTGCATGAATGAACAACACTTCTTGTAACGACCCTCGGCCGTTAGTATACTTGTCAAAGCTTAAAATGTGTGGTTGGGATTTAAGATCATTGTTAAATTGCTCTACAACGAATTTGGAACAAAAAAAAACAAATCAACATATTTTTCTTAATTTCGATTTCAAAACTCAAAAATGTTTGCATTTTTGGATTCATTAAATCAAAATATAAATTTTTTTAAATTAATTTTAGAAGTCTTGACATTTATAAATTAATATAAAATAAAATATTAGTCCAAATATTAATACTTATGCATGAGCGTGTTCGACTCTTTGAAATTTAAAAACTCTACAAATTTGATAAATTTTGGAGTTCAAAACATTAACTATACATATATAAATAAATAAACAAATAATATTTTTTATGATAAAATGTATAAACATATAAATATTTTTGAATATATGTCTTTGGAGTCCAAAACAACTCTTCTTGCCGTTTCTGAGTATGGATTAATAATATTTTATTAAATAGTTATATATATATATATATATATATATATATATATATATATATATATATATATATATATATATATATATATAATAAGGATGCTGTGGGCATGAGACCACCAATCTTAGGCATAGTTGTCAAAGAACTCATCTAACATTTGGAGGCGTATGTGATCAGGGCACCCTATGGCAGAGAAGGTATCGGAGACCCTTAAAAGCCACTCCCTTGCTAATTAAGGGATGCAGTTTCCCCTGAACATACAGTACTTTAATATTTTATCTAGCACTTCACTCCAGCATTAGACACTTCCAAGTAGAGACGTCCATACCTGAGCCAAAGCTGTGGTCGTCATCCCAGTACTGAAAGAACTCTTTAGTGTACTGTCTTAACTCTGACTCTGGATTATTCATTTGAGAGTCAGTTGATTTAGATTTAAATAGAAGGGAAATTCCCCAATAAGTTATTTAAAAGTTTGTAGTACTTAGGAAGAGTATACAAAATTAGTAAGGAAATAAAAGCTAATAGTCACAATTGATTATAAAGGGAATCAGAAATATATTTTAGTTCAGACTCTAGATTATTTCATCTTAAAATCAATTCTTTAATTCAAATAAGATTTTAAATCAATTATTGAATTTGAAGTATGTTCATTTTCCTAAGGTGATAGTCTTTAAGTATTTTTATCTTTCTTTGTTGTTGCCTTGGATGAGTGGATATCTCTTTTTAACTTAACGTTCTCAACCTTAGCTCTAATACCAATTATAATAACCCCAATAATTGGATAAGAGATTAATCCAAATATTGGGATATTACCTTAGCACCTAATACTCGATTAGAAGGAAACAAATCAAATATAGATACTAAGTAGCCAAGTCTCTTTATGAGTAATTGTTAAGTTAAAATAAAGTTATGCAAATAAATGCAATAGAAGATACATGTTAAGGAGATTCATGTAAACACAACATTGCAAGTATATACAATATAAGCAATTAGTATAATCCACTCATTCATCCCAAGCAGTTACAAAATAAGTAATAACAACATAGATATATAAGAGTAAGTAAAAGTAACTTAAGCAAACTTAAGCAGTTTATAGTTTAATTATTACAAAACCATTTAAATAAAAATAAAAGAGAGAATACAACCATTCTCTTCATTAAACCAAAAGTGTAAGAAAATTTAAATAGTAAGCGGAAGCTTTTCATTTTAGGAGCTCTTTAAGTACTCGGACCTGTATTACCTGAATCAAAGAGCTCTTGATCTATCATATTTTGGTATTTAAATATGATAGGGCAAAGCTAATAAAAAAAAATGTAGTTAGACTAAACAGTCTAAGCACATTTTTAAGATTTGGCTACATTTTAAATTTATAGGATCTCACAAGTATTAAATTATAATTTACTAAGCAACAGAGCTATATAGACATTATGAAATAAGCTGAGTAAAAATATTCACTTGTATATATGTCCTGGCTTGCATTCAAAAATGGTAAGAGAAAAGCAGCATAAGGCTAGAAACTAATATGTACATTTAAAGTAAAATGAAATGAAAGTAATACATATTTAATGAAACTTATGAAAGTAAGCAAATGTAATACAGTGAAGCAATAAATGGAATTAAGCAACATACACTATATTTTAAATAAATTGTAAGTAAGCAAAATACAATACTGGAATTAGAGACTGTATAGCATATAAAGTAAAAAGGTATCTTAGACTCTTGGTCTAAGATAAATATAGCCTAGGACTATGAAATATAAGTATAATTAAATAGTTATGAAGAGATTTTACAATCAATAAGATTGTAAAATAACTCTTATATTATTAATTAAAGTTATATTTAGAAGTTATCTCATTCTGTGGGAGTGTTCAACAGAATGGGATAATGAGTTAAGCACATTTGCCTAACTAGATATAGTGGGGGGTCGAACATTCACATTTATCCTCTCTAAAATGTGAATTTCTATTATAAGTGCTATTTATCTTGTTAAAATTTGCCATAAGGCATTCCCCATAAAGTTTTATGAAAGTTTCAGTTATGCATAATGATCTTGTATAAATATTTAAGGAAAAGTCTCAAAGCTAAGCAAGTTATTCAATAAATTTTAATAATTGTAAACTATGTGATATCCTTTTTTTATCTAATATTAATGATCTACTTGATGATTGGAGCCAGTTAAGCTCCTAATTGACTTATAGATATTTATCTTTAAGTCAATTATTATTAACAGTAGAAGAAAAAGAAGATTAGAAAATTATATTTTCTAATAAATGAAGTTCATCATATACTAGTCCTAAACTGATCAAATCAAATAGATTATTAATTTATATTTAAGAAAACTAATAAGGAAGAGTAAGATTCATAGTTTACTAAGTAAATGGAATTATAAGCTAATATTTAATTAATTTACAAGTTAGAAAGTATCAAATCAATTTAATTATAAAGTTGTCTAAGATTATTTAATGTTGAGCATTTGAAATTAAGGAAAGAAGTAGATTATATTCTACAAGTAATAATTTATTTGTAGTTATAGGAAATTAGAAATCTAATAGCTTATTTAAAGCATGAAAGGGAGCTATTATTCTCTAGTTTTAATCAATTGAGAATTAAATTTTGAAGGTTTAAAGACTATTGAAATATGTGCTATTTAATTAAGTGATTATTTGAGCACTAATCTTATTATGAGTTCTCTTAAAGAACTTTACTTAGCAATTGAAGGTGTTAAGCTAAATTGGAATATAATAGAATTTATAGGATTCTAAATTTAAATCTTACATACAACTAAAAGAGGAGTAAAATATGCATGAACATAAGAATCTCATTCCAATTCTAATAATTTTGGCATGAATTCTATTCAATTTGCTCAAAGGAAACACATATGATATAACATGCAAGTCTTCCATTTATTTGAAAGATTAATTAGAAAGATCAATAATATAAGATTAACATTAAGTCAATCCATTACATAGGATTGCTTATTTCCAATTCTAATAATTTCAAGTGAGAAAATCATATGAAATAATTTGCTAACCTAGGATTCACACATCCCAAATCAAATGTTTATGAAAAATAAAGAAGGATGGCAGTAAATTAAATTAGCAATAAAATGGGCAGCACCATGTGACTTAATATGCAAAGAATAGCTATATTAGTTCAACATTCATAAAGGACAATAATTATTCTAAATTAAGGAGCAAAATACTTAAAATGTTCAAATGTTGCCCAAATGATTTAATATAAATGCCAATGTGATCCTTATATAATCAGGAGTAAAATGACACTAAATACGATGAATTTGGACAATATTGATTTTCTGGGGTTTGGAGGGGTCCTAATTGGGGTTAAAATGTTAATATGAAATATATGATTTAAAATATAAATTTAATTTCATATTATTGTTCTTCATATTTTTATGAGTGAAATGGACTATTTAAATGTCTAATTTGAACTTCATTTGATTTAATTATGATGTAAATAAGATTTGGAATTAATTGATAATTATTTAATTAATAAAAAAAGAGTAATTAATATAATCACCTATACCGAAATTAATTAGCATATTATCATTCTACATATTTTTGTGATCAAAATTATATATTACATCATATATTTTGATTATGTATTTTGAAAGATACATGTAATTGAACTCATCTAATTGATAATAAATAAGACAATTTTTAATTTAATCTTAATTAATTTATCATCCCAAAATAATGATTTCCAAAAATGATTCTTAAAACAGAATTTTGATGGCATATTAATATTTTATGCATTTTTGTGATTATGATAGCATATGATATTGTATATATTGGATGACTAATTTGTAAATTGTAATTGAAATAAATTTACTTTAATCAAATCCAATAACATATATTTTAATTATTCTGCTTCCATAAATATATTTACTTAATCATTAAGACTTATTTAAATGGACAGCGGAGCTAATTAGGATGTGCCACGTGGTTTTGTAGAAACAGTGTGAGTTAATTATAGAATGAACCGGGCGGTTCATTCGAAATACACTATGGACCGGTAGTGTCCCTGTCAAGTTCATCTTCACCATTTTCTTCATTAGGGCATCCTGGCGGACAAATTTCGAGCCATTATAGGATAAAATTTGAGCTTAAGATGCCACACTTGACTCAATATATATATTCTAAACATAAGGATTCAGAGCTAAAGGTACATTTAAGTTCCAAAAATTGGATAGAATCATTAGGGCATTGAAATCGAATCGAGCTCGATTATTTTCTTTAACAAGCTATTTTAACTTAGTTCTAATGTATATGCTAAATTAAACATTATAGATAGAACAAAAAAATAAGAAAATTCAAAATTATATAAGATTGAGGTATAAAATTGATGATGTAGGACTGTAAGAAAATTTAATTTTGAGGCGAATAAGAATGGAAATATGCAGGAAGATTAAGTTCATACCATGGCAAACAAGATAGTAGATAAGAGGAAATGTACCTGCAGGTTGCGAAATCCAGCAATACGTCGACCAAGTTCAAGCTTAAAACCTTTCGAATCCTTCTTCCTCACACCTCTCAGCAGCTTTGCAAAACTAGGGAATGGAGAACTTGATAGCTGAAAGGGAAAAAATGAAGGAAAATGGGAGCTCTGCAGGCTAAGGAATGCTTTCAGGGTACGGAAGATACCCCAACCTGCTCATCATGCGATCGTGAAGATGCGACAAAGAAGGTGTACAGTGGATCAATCTCGGCCGTTCGTTCAGTCATTTGATCGAACGGTCCGATTGTATTACGTGAGTTGGAAATCCCTCAACCGTTCGATCTCTTTTATTTGCACACAACGACTCAGATTCGGAAGGACGGCTGGTTCGTGGTTTGAAGATGACAGCGAATTTTGCATTTTTTAATTTAACGCCATTTTGATTTACTTAATTAGTATATATTAATTTATTTCATAAACAATATTTAAATTTTATTTTTATTCCTTCTTGTCTAATTGAAAATAAATATCCTAATGCGCTCTTAAAAATCCCTAATTTTCACCCTTACCTAATTGAGGGGTGAGGAACTCAAAAATGAAATCGGAATTTTGATCGGAGGTGTATTTACTTATCATATTTTTCTGGGTATTTAAATAATATTAAAATATTCCCGAAAAATTTGACGACTCCCAAACACTTCCAGAATACCACCCATAGCTAATTTGGGTGTGGTGAGTCCAATGGTGAACTCTGTTTTCAATTTTGAGGTCTAAATAAATTAGATTTTTTCAGAATTATCAAAAAACTAGGAAATATTGGAAACTGTCAGAAGGTCTCCAAATCATATGAAATTTGAGGTGGAGACTATAACAATCCTAGTATTTTTACTCATCAATTAGTGACCTAATTAACTCTAATCCTTTTTTATTAGTCTTATAATAGTATTAGGAGCCTCCATTTCAAATTTCGTGCGATTTGGAGATCGTTTGGTAATTTTCAACGTTTCCTAGTTTTCTGATAATTCTGAGAATGCATAATTTATTTAGACATCGGAATAAAAAAAGGAATCCACCATTGGACTCACCACATCCAAATTAGCTAGGGACGGTACTTGGAAGTATTTGGAAGTCGTCAAATTTTCTCCGAATATTTTAATAATATTTAAATACTCAGAAAATTAAGATAATTAAATTGACCTCCAATCAAAAATCCAATTATATTTTTGAGTTCCCCACACATCAATTAGGTAAGGGTGAATTTTCAGAATTTTTTGGAGTACGTTTGATTATTTTATTTTGAGTGATAAATCGTGTTTAAATTAAATAATTGAATAAAATAAATAATATATAAATAATAATATTAATTCCATCGGTCAAAGTTTCGTAAGGCGGAGATTTGCTATATCTCACAAATCACAAAACATTCGTGAGAGCTATTAGGAACTTCTCATTATTTTTAGTGAAGATTAGACCGTTGGATTTGATCAATATCATCATAAGGCCAGATCGACGTTGCTTATTCTCTAAATTGCTGTTTGAGATTAAACCATTGGACCATTAGATAAGATAAACAGCTTAGGATAGTTCCCTGTGCGTCTCCTCCACACCCGCGATCGTGCTCTACAACGCAGGCGTACGATGTCCTCGCTCCCAGCTGTCTATGCCGATACCTTATGCTTCCATTATATCCCTAACTCTTGGCTTTTTACTGATTATTCATCAAGAAACATTCTTGAGAGACTTGCTTAGTGCTGAAGCTGCTGGGAGAAATACCTCATTCGTGCAGACATCCTAACCCTAATCGATAATCGAAGGAAGCCAGGTATCATACCTTAAATTTTCTTTCCCATTTAGAAATCATTCAATAAGTAATATAATGCATATGGTTTTGAATAAACTTCCCAGTTCGAGCTAATTGAGTTTCAGAATATTTATTCAAATGCATTGATTTCTGTTTGCGCACAGATCATTGAGGGTAATTTCCAAATTTCGAATAGCTAGTGGTAAGGAAAATTATAGATTCTGATATGAATACATTCGTTCATATGAGTTCTTAAAAATTTTGGAGATTCAATCGAATTTGTTTCTTTCCTTCTTTAGTTATTTTTCTTTATTCACTTCTGTTCTTATATTCTTTTTGCTTTCGTGTTTAATCACTCGAATGATAGCGTGATTTCAGTATCACTTAACCCACTGAGCTTAGTTGATTCAAAGCATGAAAAATTTTGAATTCGTTTTAAACGAGTTCATTATCATCTGGAAGCAAGAACTAAGGCATCAAATCTGACCACATTAAAATCATTTATGATTAGGGCTTTTGAGCCCAGATTAAAGGTTTTTGTATTATTTCTTACCTTGGGATTGATTTTCTGCAAGGGATGATAGGTATTGAGAACGCAGTGATGCCCTAATGTATCTACGTTCGAACTTATCGAAGAGGAGAGGCTCTGTCCTAGACCTCCATTGCTCGGACCGGCCTGTTCAGACTCAAAATAAACTGCGCTGTTTTCCCTCATCCACGTGGCGACAGGAGTCCTTCAAATCAGCACTGAACTTGATTAAACGAAGGGTTAATTTAATAGGAAACAATTAAATAAAATTATAACCTAATTTATATGAATTTCATTTCAATTATAATTTGCAAATTTTTCATCCAATATATACAATATTATATATTATTTTGATCACAAAAATGAGTAGATCAATAATATGCAATTTAATTTCTATTTTAATGAATATTTTAATTAATTAATATTTAGGATTAATTAATTAATTACAAATTAATTTCATCATTTCATGTGACTTAATTTGATCCATTAATTTTTAAATTAAATGATTAAATAGTTCATTTCACTTATAAAAATGTGAGGAACAATAATATGAAATCAAATTTAATATTTGAACTCTAATTTTCTTAATCACTTTTTAACCCTAATTAGGAGTTTTGGAAATCTTAAATTTTAAATGTTATCCAAATTTGATATACTTAGTGTTATTTTTCTCCTTATGATATAAGGATTTCAATAATATGTAAATTATTTCCATTGGACAATAATTAGTGATTTTAAGTTATTGACTCTTAATTAGGTGTTATGGTGATAATTCAAATTTCCTAGATGGCATGTTTTAGGTTTTATAAAACCTTAGGATAGCTAATATGTAACATTTATTATCTCTCTTGTTAAATTAGATTATTTTATTTGACCTTACTTCTCATTTTCTAAATTTGTGAATCAATTGCAAATTTGCTTGATTCATCTTTCAACCCTAAGGTAGAAATCATATGATTGATTTACAATTTGAATTATAGTTGATCCCTAGATCTATTTAGTTACACCAATTAAGAGTAATTAGTCTTAATGCCTTTGTAATTATAGATTTATTAAATCAACTAGATATAGCCTTTAATGACTAGATTAGAACTTAGTCCATTCATCATAATTCCTAAAAGCCTTCTTTTGAATCTTTTAAGAGCTAGTAATAGGAATTTCTAATTTACTTAGAGTAGTTAAGAATCCTATTGAATTCCTTAAACTTTATTTATTAGGATACTTAGAACTTATAGCTCTTAAATCCCATCTTTTAGTTACTTTAAACATTTCAGTTTATTTAATCTAGCTAGATTAGTACTTGATTGATTAGATCCTTCAAACTATAACCTAGTTAGTGGACTTTAGTGAATTTATCTTAACTTCCAATTTCTTAAGTTAGATATTTTCTTAATCTTAATCTCTTCATACTAGACACTTAAACCTTAATTTAATTATCTTAATTAAATCTTATAATTTAGGATCTGAATAAGAACTAGTTTCTAATTATATCAATTATACTTATAAATTACTTTGTCATATCATAATAATTGAATTTAAACTACTATTTTCAAAACCTTAATTATTATTGTAATTATAATTAACTTGAGATCAATATCTCAAGGTTAATTGGGAACTCAATTAGCTCCAATTATTAAGTAGATCATTAAAATTAAATAACTTTGGATATCACTTAGTTGCAATTATTAAAATTCCCTTGAATATTTGCTTAGCTTTGAGCCTTATTCATTTGAATCATTCATACAAGACATTGTGCATGAATAAAACTTTCACATTAAAATTAATAGGAGTTTATATTGATGGATCAGCCTAGGGCAGGCTCAAAAGAAGTAATAAGGAGACCTCATATTTTTAGAGGGTGAATGTGAGTGTTATAGCTTTTGACCCCACTTTTCTTTAGTTGTTAAACAGACGTGTTTAACTCCTCTTTTCATTCTGTATGTGCCCGCATAATGAGTACAGTTTAAAATAACTTTAATCAATTAACATATGATATCTTCTTCAATCTTATAGATTGTCAAGACTCATTATAGCTTTTAGCTATGTTATTTTCCATAGTTCTAGACTATGTGAATCTTAGACTAATAGTCTAGGATCTTCCTTCAATTTCTATACTATGCATTTTTTATGATTTAGTATTGTACTTTACTTGTTTATATTTGTAACAACCCAGGTTGTTACTTTGCTCAATTAAGACTAATCTAAGTCTTAATTAAAGTTCTAAGTCACTAATTAAGTGATTTGAAACTAATCTCTGAAACCTAGGTCAAAACCAGAAGTCAACAAAGTCAAAATAAGAATTCTAGAAAATCCCTAAACCTGGAAATTTGACTTTTTATCTGGACCTCAGATTGAAAATCTGACTCCGCCATTGCGTTCAGAACATCCAAATTAGCTAGGAGTGAAATTTTGGAGGCATTTGGAAGTCGTTGATTTTTTATCAAATATTTTAATATTATTTAAATACCCTAAATAATTAAATAATTAAACACTCGTCGAAATAAAAATCCGAGTGCTCCATTGTGTTCCTCACCCTTCATTTAGTTAAGGGTGATTTATTGGAAATTTTCGGGATGCATTTAATAGGTTAAAATTAATTAATTAAATCTGTATAACTTAATTTAAATAATTATTTAAATATTAAAACTTAACGGACTTCCGTTAGATTATTTAATCTGCCGTTTCCTTATCTTAACGCCGCTAAGATCGCCGTCCAGTCAATCAGGAAACATCTGAGCCGTCTGATCTGATCTCGACGCGAGATCAGACGGCTCAGACTTCATCTCCCTCGTTGCTCAGCGCGTGTCGCGCCGAGCTCTCGCTCGCGGACGCGCGGCAGTCGCAGCGCCGCATCTTGCTCCAATTGGCTTCTACCGGGGTAAAGTCGCCGCTTTAGGTAATTATAAAACATCTAAGACTCTTTTCTCCTCTCGTTTCCATCTCTGAAGTTCTATATTGGCAATCGAAGCTCGGGCAAATCCCTATCATCCATCTAAGGTACTCGATCTCACCCAAATCTTAGTTGATTCCAAATATTATTGTTTCTATATGCAATCTATATCTAGATAATTAATCCACGCGGTTTGATTAAGCTAAGGAGTCTTCGATCGAACGGGATCTTCGATCGAAGATCTCCTCACGAAACCCTAATGCGCGCAGATGAATCGACGCCCCGAGTGAACCGGCATCTCTGGACCGGTTCAATTTTTCTGTCTGCGCCGGTCCGGTTCGAAGAGGAAGGCGAAACGTCGCCTCAGATCTACCGTCAGATCAGGATTCAGATCCAACCATTGGATCTGAATCAATCTCAATCCATTGGATTTAATTGAGTTGATTTTAACCGTAGGATCGGGTAAAGATTAAACCGGTCCAAGTCTGGACCGGTTTGCCTCCGGATTGAGGCGGGCCGGGCCGCGTGAGCCGGGCCGAAGGCTCTGCGCGCGCCGCGTGTCCCACACTTTGAGTGCCGTGGGGCCCGCCGTGCAGCGCGCCAGCGTATCGCGGCGCGCCACGTGGCCTGGTCATGCTGACCGTCTGACCTGTGGGGCCCGCCATCCGCCGCTCGCCCAGTACCTTCACGCCACATGTCCTGCGTATGTTATATATAAACGTTTATATATTTATAGCGTTTAATTAATTTAAAGCAAAATTATATATATAAATAAGAATCAGATTAATTAAAATATTAAACAGAATTATTTTAAATAATTAAATCAAATCTTTAAACCCTAATATCTTGCAAAATATAAGTCCAATCATAGCAATTAAATATACCAAATTAATCAGAAAAATATAAGGAATTTATTAATATCAATAATTTTGCATTTGGTCCAGTATTTAGAAAAATGATATTTAGGGTTTAATTAAAATTCAAATTTATGTCTCAAATATACAAATAACCATAACTTTGTGTAGATTGATTCAAATATACCCAATATGGGTCTTAAAGTGATCAGAAAACCCTAAGGATTAATTTGATAGTATTTATCTTGCTGTTTGGATTAGTGTTTGCCTAATCACATTTAGGACCAAACCCTAATTAGGTTAATTAACCCTAGAACTTCAATTGACCATAACTTGGTCAATTGAGCTCCAAATTTGATGATCCAAATATCAATTTAGATCAGAAGAACTTAATTAATAATAATCTATAAAAATATTTTAGATCCAACGGTTAGATTTGCTAATCAATCTTAATTGCTCTAAACCTTGATTAGTGAATTTTAGCAAATTTAGTATCCCAAATTGAATGACTTGAGCTTCAGAGGAGTCCTAGAACCATTTAGAATCAATCTATAAGGTTGGATTAGTATTTGAGTGATTAATTTTGTTAATCACTCACTAATCACCCTAAACCCTAATTAGGTCTTAACTTAGTCAAATTAGGTCCAAATTGAGCCTACCACATGTCATTATGATCAGTGAGCCATTTGTAATTCATAGCCACTGATTTTGCTTAATTTGAATATTAATTGGTAAAGTTAGGATTTTTGACCTATATTTAAGGATCCCTTAAATAACCCTTAAACCCTAGATTTTGTATTGGCCATAACTTGGCCAATACTCATCAGATTTCAACAAATTTAGGTTCTATGGAAAGCTTAGGTAGTAAAGAACAATAATCTGAAAGAAAATTTAACTTTCACTTAGCCAAATTACTAAATTGCCCTTATGAGTCAAATTCATTAATTTGATCTCATATGGCTTATTAATCACCCAAAATTGATTTAGTTACTGTCTAATCTTATATTAGACAGTAAGAATCACTTTCCAAAAGAAAATTTTAGAATTTAAGCCCTAGATCAAATTTTGATCTTTTGAACCCTTAAGTAGGGGCAAAATGGTCATTTTGCCCAAATTTAGGGTTTAGCCTTTAAAAGCCCTAAATTTAGTTTCTAATCACTAAAATCAGTAAATAGAATGATTCATAGTTGAAATTAATCAAATTTAAGTCTAAATTAGGTTTTGATTAAAATCTCAGATTTTGCTCATTTAGAAAATTCCTAAGTCTTAAGAAAAGTTCTCTTTCCTTAATCATTCTTAGACCCATCCTTAGGTCTTATAACATTAGATAGGATGTGTGTCTTGAGAGATACTCTTAGTAATTAAGAGCCTTATTTCCTAAGATTAGGAATAGATCTTAAGTTAGAATTCATCTATTAAGTAATTGGGTTACTTAATTAGATGAAACATTGAGATTTCTAGTTTCTAGATTTTTCTTAGTTTATTAAATGATTATTTGATCTTTAAACTTTAGAACTAAGAATAGAGATCTATCCTAATGAATTTGATTTATCATTAGGATTTGCCTTAAACTAATCTGTGAGATTTGGGTTCTAAACCTTAGACCCTTAGTTATACCTTTAGATTAAGTGATTAGACCCCATCATCTGGAGTCTAATTTTTAATCTATTCATCTTGATTTGGCTAATCAAGATGAGTTTGTAATGAATTAAATTACAAAACTAGGTCGATGATTTATTCATTTTAACTAAATAGTCGTCTTTTGATTAAGATATAATTAGGACTTGGCCAGTCCTAATTATCTTCAACAAGTAGAATTCGTAATTCTAAATTACAGAATGTGTAAGAATTGATGAATTCTGAAACTTATGTAACTTAGAGTAGATAGAACGAATAAAATAGATAACAAAGGATATCACCTGTATTTTAGATAGAGTTTCTTGCACTTTGATTTTGATGCTTCGCATTCCTTGATTTTGAGCCTTATATCTTGAACATATATTATGTACTTAAGATATTTGATAAATATCTTATGTTAATTTGGAACATTATTCATAAGTAGCATTATGTTCGTTTCACAAGTGGTATGTAAGTGTAGCTTTATTAGTATACCTCTTCGATCAACTCGTTCGGGGTCGGCTTCTTGTAGGGGGTTTCAGTTCGATAGTCTATACCAGGCCTAGTCCATGGGATAGGATGGATAGACTCTTGCCCTACTGACTATATAGTCAGGATTTTGATATGGTTATATTAATTCAAGTACACTTACATTCAGAGTTTCTTAGCTCATCAGGCTAAGATTTGTTGAGTTCGTATAGTTGCTATTGTTCCAGTTTGTAGTTACTGTTTTACTAGTATATTCTACATTTTAGCACTGTTTTACTTACAGCTTTCCTGCACATGTTTTTATATAGGATGCTAGTTTTACTTACTGTTTCCATATGCTCACATAGGATGTTAGTGTTTTCAGTTTTATACTGTTTTAATTTTTGCATGTCACTTAGCATAATCAGTTTGATCATATGCATATTTAGGTTATATTCTCTTACAATTTTTCTTTTCTTTTTCTTACCCGTTTGTGTTGTAGTTGCTTAAAGGAGGTATGTTTTACTTCATATTTGTTTAGTTATAAACTATAGTTTATAACTTATTACTGATCTTTTGATACGCATTTCTGCACCTATTTTGCTCAGTTCTGTTTATATGGTGATATCTTTTTAATTTAATAAAATTACTGCCCTAAAATGTACTTAGACTTATTGTCTAATCAGTTTTTCTTTTGTTGGCTGGGGCCCTACCATTATGAAACTGATAATGGTAGGTTCTGAGTTTGTTTGTTTAGCAGATCCAGTGGAGAGTTTGCCATTGGAGGAGGAGCCCGTTCTTGAAGATCCGTAACTTTAGTTTTTCTTCCAGTGAGATTGAGAGTTTTCTTTTAGTTCTTTTAAAACTCATTAAATGTTGTAATAATACAGGATTATATTTCTTTTTCAGTACTTTACTTATTCTGTATTGTTGTATTTATACTGTATTGGATGGATGCTATATTTTATGCTTCCGCACTCTGAGTTCATGTATGGTCATTTAGTGATAGTATTTCTGGATTGAATGGCAAAGTCCTTGTTTAAATTGGATTAGAGTGTGTGTCTAATCCAATCTTAAGTGGGGACCTTATCATTTGGTGACCCCTCCACCGTAATCATGTTAACCTAAGGGTTAACAGGACCACGGCGGGCAGGGCCGCCACAATATTTTACTTAAATTATAGTGAATGTTGTTAAAATTACATTTAAATACTTCACTGTCTCTTTTCCTTACTTAGCATAAGTTCTTTTAAACATATACATGCTTTACTTCATTTACTTTTATATGCAATTTAGTTTCTTTCTAGCCTATATAAGATGCTTTTACCCTAATTTTATTTGCAGGCTAGGATATGTATTCATATGAGTATTCTAACTCACATTGTCTTTTATTTAATTTCATTTTCCCATACTTGTATGCTTACTTTATTGCACCCTTGCTTGTGCTTATCTTGTAACTAGCAGTAATATCCAATTAAATAGTAATATGCTTAGCCTGATCTTAAAATGTACTTAGACTATTTAGTCTAACCAGATTTTCTATTTCTTGGCTTTATCCTATCACATTTAAATGCTAAAATGTGATATATCAGGTGCATTTGGAGGCTAGTGGAGCTAGACCAAGTGCTAAAAGCTAGCTGCTTCTGCTTATAATATAATAAAAATATAGCTTATAATTAATTGTAAGTGAGCTTTAATTCTTACTTTTCTTTAAATTTACTGTTAGTTTGTAATTAATATTATTTACTTTACTTTCACTATACTTATGTTGGAGCTTAGTTTATATTTAATATATAAAATACCACTGAAGCATGTGGCAAAAGCAAGCTAGGTACTTGAATGAGCTAAAAAGTAAAATCACTGAGACATGTGGCAAAGCAAGTTAGATACTAAAAAAATTGAAAGACAAGCCACTGAATCACATGGCAAAACAAAATAAAGCACTGAATTGAACTGGAGTAAAAGTATGCCTAAAATATAGTATTGCCATAACAGAAACAGGCCATACGGGGCCTTTGAACAGAAAGTTCAACATGTGTCCATCCTAGGCATCATCAGAGCTAAGTCCGAGTCGAACTTATAGAATAAGACATGTATCCATCCTAGCCAAGCACTAGGCTAGGTTCGAGTCTATTCTATAACAAAATTGGAATTGAGGAGGTAGACTAAGCTATGACATACCCTACTGAACTGAATGTATTGAAAGAACTGAATGAATGTTATGCTTTTTAAATACTAACTTAGGATGTATCTTCCATATCCTAAGTTTACCTATTATGCTCAAGGAACAAGACTCAATATTCAAGGTGTGCAAAGCAATCAAAGTTGAAGTAAGCAAGAGACTCAACTAAACTTATGTGATATTTGTTGTTATCTAGTTTATCCAAATCTAATTATTCTGAGAAGATACAAGCTTAGGATCTCCAATATCCAACTATCGAGTATAATCTCAGATTATGACCTTAATGTTAACATTAGAACTTAACAAGTTCTAATTCAAAAATCAAATGATGACTATAAGAGTTTAAAGTAAATAAATCAATGACTTAATCATTCTTGTTTTCCTCACTTAACTCTAAATCTTGATCAAGTAAATTAAGATTGAGGATTCTAGACTTACTCCACTTTGGTGTTCCAATCCTGAATCCAAGGTGATATCTAATAAAGATCTAAGTTTTACACTCAATTATAATCTAAATGTACAGAATCTTATAAGTTGAAGGATTAGAAGCTAAGATATTAATGAAGGGTTATTCTAATATTATAAGATAAAATAATCAATCAAGAACTAAGAATCTAAGACTTATATTCAATATTTAGAATAATTCCATTATACTATAGATTGAATAAATCCTACACCCATAAGGAGGTTTCAAAAAGATTAAATAATTAATCACTTAAGGAATTCCAAAGAAGATGATTCAATTCAATTAGATGATCTAGTCTAAGATCTAAGGTTTGATCACTTTAGATCCAAGTTAAAAACTAAACTTAGAACTTTTAAAAGAGTATTTACTTAAGATTTATAGCTTATGAATCAACTTAATAAAGTAATTAAACTAAAGATTTAGCATTAAAGCTATTTAGGTTTATTCTCCTAAGAAAGTGGTTTTGAGTACTCTTAAAATCTTAAGATCTCAATAAAAACTATTTAAGATTTCTTCACTTAACTCTATATTACTAATATAAGATTTTAGAAAGTTATTAAATGTATTAACTAGAGATACTTTACTGAAATTTCAAAACTTAAGGGGCACTTAAACCTATTTCGATCAAAATGACAAAAATACCCCTCTTATGGCTAAAATGAGATTTTAAGATTTAATCATCTAAATTGATTCAAGTCTATTTTAATGAGTTCTATATTGATTAGTGAAGTATGATAAACACTTATCTTAGGGTTTGGTAGCATAATTAACTTAATTAACACTAATCACACTTTAAGGGCAATTAAGGTGATTAAGGGAATTAAGGCATACTGGGAAGATCCAAATACAATTATAGGCTCTACTATACTTAATAAGGCATTAGGAACTAGATTTACCAAAATCAGAGGTTAATCTAAGGTTTAATTCACTAATTTTATTTTAGGATACTTAAGAGGTGATTAGCAAATTTAAAGATCTTAAATTACTTTTAATAGTCTACATAGGTCCTCTATGGTCTCATGAGAAATTAGAGATCTTAATCAACATTTTTGGACAATTAATGAATGTATTATGATTTAAATGCTAAGAGAGAAGGATTAGACAATTATTTAAAATCTAGCTATTAGATCCTTGATTTTATTTTATATTATTATTCATTATATTTTTTTTATTAAAATGGTATATTATATCATACAATTTGGATAAGTATATCTAATGTTATTTAAATAATTTATTATGTATTTTTATTTAAATTGGAATCATAGAAAATCTATTTATCAATTATTTATCCTAAGAAATATATTCCATAATTCTTAATTTAACCACGGCCCGAATCCAAACCGTGCGGGTCAGGAGAGGCCCGACCTAATGCGCCAGTGCATCGTCCCCGCGCATAATGCCCGATACCCGCTCCTTTAGGGTTAGCTTCAAACACGCAAATCTCCATGCACACGCCACGCCGTGCCCTGATCTCAATGACTATACCTTCAGGGAACAAAGACACATCGATTGAGGTAAGAACCCCCATTTGGGACACGCTATATCGCTGGAGTTCTACTCAACTGAGATTCTCTAAGGAAGGGGAGTTAGGGTTCACTGTGAAAGAATAATTCTCCTCACAGAGACCACTAAACGAATGGGGCTCAATCTCTACACCATCAGTGAGGTGAGGCGAGTCAAACCCCTAAGGTTTTGCAGTCTGGGGTGCAGCCGATTGCTGGGTCCTTACTCGGACTCAGTCATGGCTTGGCTGCTAGCTCGCTCGATCGATCGATACGATCGATCAGAGCTAGCTCAGACCCTGGGAATGATCGGATTAGGTTCTTAGAGGGCTATGGGAGCTAGATGACATCCAGAGTCAATAATTGAGAGCTTCAATTGACGGGCTGAGCTTACGCAGCTCAGTGGGAAGAGGCGATACCTGGATAGGGAAATGCAGGCACGGCCGAGGGGACTGAGGGGCTTCTGAGCTCGCCAAGTAGCAGACGCAAGTTCGTAGGGAGTCTGAACACCAGACGGATCCTCTATCAGTGGTTCGCAGCTCCTGAGGTGCCGGGATTCGTCGAGATGATGGGGAGCTCCAGAGAAATTCAGCTGGGAAATTGAGGAATCACAGTGAGCAAAGGGAGTCACTATGATATTCTGAAGGTATTTATAGGTATTAGGAGCACTGGGGGTGGAAGCCAGAGCTTGGGTTCGGGGAAAATGGCTCAGGCCGAAGGTAAGGCTCGACTCAACGGTTAGGGGTAATCCTGAGAGACTACTACCGGCTGTTGATTTCATGTGTGGTCAATGTCCACCTAAGATTAAAATGTCACTTTCAAAATTACCTAACAAAATCTAAATTTCAGTTCACCAAAATGTTCCTCTCACTGTTCTGAGTATTTTGACATATAACATAACAATATTTGGAATTGTATTTTTCAAAATATTTAAATAATAAAGTTTAAATTTTCTATATTTTAATAAATTTAGAATATTCCAAAGAATATTCCATCTCAGTAATTGACCGTTAATGGATTCTTTTAAATTTCATAATGGCAAGGGAATATTTAATGAATATTCTCGTTAACGGTTCGGTTGAACCGATCTGCTATAGTAACCGATATGCTACAGCACCGATTACTATTCATCTTCCCTCTTGAATGACTGTGACTCTTCAGTTTCCACGATGGATTCTGGCATCGTCTGACCTTCGTTCATTGCAATTCGACCATTGTTGAACTCTCTCGTCGTGGCACATCGGTGGGAACCAAAAGCCCCTTGACCGGCCACCAGTAAATTTTCTTTGACAAGGTTACTGTTCATCACTATTCACCAGCAATTTAATTAATGGCGAAATCAAGTTGTTTTGGACAAATGGACTTTTCAAAAATATAGGTATACATGTGAAATAACATTTTGAAATAAGAAATTAAGAAAAAAAGGAGAGAGTGAGGCGGTACCTCTCGCCAGAGGGAGACACATTCGTCGGGGTTCGCCGAGAAATTGGGGGTCTTCATGTGCTTGTGTGTTCGGGACTACCTTAATGGTAAAGAAGATAACAATGAGCATTTTCTTCGTTCGATCCATCGGGAATGGGCGCGCGATTACGATGTGACGCCTGCCGGCGTCCCTACGAACGGTGGTTCACCCAGTGAGATCGAACTAGCCGGGTTCAATCCCAGTCGTCGGGATCTAGGATTCGATCGGACGGCCTGGATCCGATCGGGCGGCGTAGATTCGCCCGATCCGTTGTCCCGTGTTTGGATCAGGACATGCAGATTTCCCTCGTTCTATAATTTTAGATTTTAGAATTAAATTTATTTTTTTAATTAAATTAATTTATATATTTTTATTTAATTAAAATTTTTAAATATATTTTGTGTATATTTTGATTGTTTTAAGTAAAAAAATTATGAAACTTGCATCCGTAGTATATTTTGATGTGAGAAATTCAAATATACAATCAAATTTAGGGTTTGAGGTTAAGATAATTTTCATATTTTTTTGAGCATAAATTTAATATTAAAATATTCCAAAATTTTGATTTTGTCCAAATTGATTCCAGATTTCGCAAGTAAACTCCTTATAATGTTCTGAGTCTAAAAGAACTAAGTTTATGCCCCGGTTAAGCTCAATTTAGAAGGGTAAATTTAAGGAGTTGTTACAAACCTATATTATGGAAATCATATAGTGGGTGAGTACAAATTTGAATTTACTAAGTTGACTCAAAATTCTTGATCTTAAATGGCTTAAATCAAAATTTGCAAGTAAGATAAGTTCATACTATATTTTAAATTTCTTATAGTAGAAAATATATATTAAGAATAAACACTTTATATTCCAATGTAAGGACAAGAAACATTCATAAGAAAAGTAATTGCATACTAATTACTTGTGCATTACATAAGTAACTAATTATTTTTAATAAAAAGATTAATTCTTCAATCCTATTTCAATTTAATTCAGCCTATAAATCAAACAACCTATTAAGAAGAGAAAAGCTTTTAAGCTTTATAAGATGTTCATCTTATAAGCTAGGTTGAATAAAATTGTGCAAGCTTCTTAGAAAAATAATTATACAATCTCAATTAGTGGATTAATTCCTTATTGAAATTTTATAATTAATTAATAGATAAATAATTTATTAGTAATATCTAAATAGATAAATAATTAATATAAAAATATATAAATGAATTAATTTTTTACTTAATTAATATCAATTTAATCTTAATTAAATTAAAAAAAGAAATATTTCATAATAAATTAATTATATAATTTATTAACACATAATTAGTACAAACTAATTAATAATCAATTAGTATTAATTATTTGACACAGAGAATCATGTACTTATATAATTAATTATTTAGCAAATAATTAAATACCGATTAAGTCATAGAGTAAATATAATTAATTAACTCACACTCAATTAATACAAAATTGATTATTTAGCATATACTTAATTGATTAATTAATATATAATCACTTAATTAATATATAATTATCTAATTCTTATATAATGAATCACTTAGTAAAAATGAATTAATAATACAAAATTATCTTATAGATAATTAATTAAAGCCCAACTAATTAATACTTATTACTATTATTTATATATATACTTTTTAGTTGTTGCTTTTTTTTTTGTTCGGTTACTTAAGTTTAAATGTCAAATGAAAAGATTTGAAATTAATATAGATTAATATATCATTTATATATTTTAATATAATAATATGTAAGTATAGTAATATTATTGAAAAAGAAAAATATTATCCTTATATCATCATATACATAATTTTATATATACTACCAATCAAAAATTTTTAGTGCGAGAATTTTTAGAGCAGCGCTAACGGTCCTCGAGTAACTTGGGGCCGAAGCTAGGATGCCAAATTCTGATTATTTTAAGTTTTAGGATCCGGCCAAAAGCTTGAAACAGCAATTCAAAAACTAGGCCACACAATCTGTGCTACGTGGACATTGACCTGCACATGAAATCAACAGCCATGTCATCCTGTAGCCTTGTCATCCTGTAGTCTGCTAGAAATCTGCTGCTAAAGGGGTAGGTTTTTTTTTTTCTAGTTTGCTTATTCTCACTTTTTGAGGAGGGATAAACATAAAAGATGACATCTTTTACTCTGTTGCGCTTCTCAGGAAATTAGGGGCGGTATTTTGCTTGAGCTCTTCAGGATGAAACGAGTCAGCTTTTGCGACTACATTACAGGTAAGGTTCTTTGCTTCATTATTCTTGGATCTGAGTAAAGAAAAAGTTTGTGTTTGAGCATGATTTATTCTCTTATTCTTGTCAATACAGATATGAATTTGCTTGTTTGTACTGTTTTGGTAGTGTATCGGGCCGGTGTTTTTATTTTGTAATTTCGTGAGTCTCTATGAAGTTAACTCTGTTGTATGTTAGACGTTCTTTGATTAATCTTATATCTTAAAGATGCCTTTTTGATTTATCAGTTGATTATGTTGTTATATTTTGTTTCATCTCGTGTGATCTTCTTCCTATATGTTTGAAGAATACAGGGATTTAACATTTAAGTGATGTGCTCAGGGACTGTTTGGTTTGCAGTTATTTGAGGTAATGTGATGTTATTTAAAACTATTCATGAGAAAGTAAGTGTTTGGTTTAATGTCATTTGATCTCAATAATTACGAAAATGCCGTTGCATTATGTTATCTGAATGTCGGTGGAAAATCAACCGACATTCAGATAACATCACGCCAATTTATCGTGCGAGATAGGGAGAGGCAGGGTACTTCGCGCGCGAGGAGATTCGACGCCGAGCCTGCCGTCGACGCCGAGCCTTGCCTGCCTTCGCCGCCGTCGCTGCCTTCGCCGCCGTCGCTGCCTTCGCCGAGACGCACGGAAGGGTTGCTTCGTTGCTTTCGCTGAGGTCGCCGAGACGCATGGAGGAGACGCACGGAAGGGGTCGCCGAGCCGAGACAATCTACCGTCTACGGTGAGAGTTGTAAGTTGTTCCTTGGCACCACTGGATCAACTAGTTAGGTTTCGATGATAATCCGGCAAGCAAATTCTTCTGCAGTTGAGTGTTTATTTGTTTCTTTTCTTAAAATATGGAATCCTCTATCTATCGCCAATTATTTGTGCTAAAGATCGCCAATTATTTGTGCTAAAGGAGGAATAAAACACATCAGCTTTAGTAATTAAACATCTCGCAATTTGAAAAATAACAGAACATGAGAAGAACGAGTGCGAGTCAATTTCAGGCCCAATATGACGAAAACATAGAGTTTGCTGCAGTTAATTTCTCTTCTAAGAAGATTATCCTCTGTTTTATAGCCATTAAACATTGCTTTCCGTAGGACACATTGATATTTAATTTAAAAATCTTTTGTCCAGATGTTTTTGTGACACTAGAAGTTCGGTTGATGTGTGTATTCTTCAACCATCCATTGGTGAACAGTAAGGATGGATATGAAGCTGTGCTTCATCAACACAACTATCGTTGGCTTTAAGTGGTGCGGAAGGAAGGCTTGACGTTGCTGGAGAAGGGAGGCATCGTTGGCTTTAAGCTGTACGTTTATCATATATATATATATATATATATATATATATATATATAAATATATTAGAATGCAACTGAGTACCTAGCCCTCAAATTTTAAAAATAATGATAGTATGTTGTCATCTTTCAAATGTTCTTCCTTTTTTTCTTCACAAAATTTTTTTTATGAAATGAAAGTATTATTTGGAGGTATTCTTACCTCATGTGTAATATAACATGAATGATATTGAACCAAACAGCATATATCTAAATAACATTGACATCTGTTATTTAAATAACACTGAACCAAACAGCCACTGTTATCTGAATAACACTGTTATTTGAATAACATGTTATCTGAATAACATGTTATCTTAATAACTTTTCAAATAACACTGAACCAAATAGCCCCTTAGTGTTTTGTGAGTAAAACTAAAAAACTAGAGTGTTTAGTAAGTAAATTAAAAAAATTTCAGTGGTATGCATGTCAAAAATCCCAAGAATGTATTCCCTGCTTATTATGTCTTTTTTATAAACATTATATTGCTTTGCCAATGCTATATATTTTTCACATCTGCAATTTCTATAGTAAACCTCAGCTTATTTATACTTTCTAACACAAAGTTCTGAGGGCTTGTGATACTGAATTTTGGAGTCCTGAAGCTCTATCCTGCTGTTTTTTGTATCACCTACAATGCATTGAATTTTCTATTTCTCACTCTCTCTCGAGCACTATCTTTTCCTCTCACTTGTTTCATATTTTACACATGGAATCATTTTATTAGGCTAATCATGAAATGGATGCAGATATCATTAAGGTGTGAAAACTAATTTAATCACCAGAGGTGCGACGGAGTTCCTGTGGGTTCCGGGGCAAGTCGGGGGCAATGGGCGCCTCGGAACAACAGCTTGAGTGCCTAGGGGCGCCCAAACTCCTGTGACGGGTTAGATGCGAAAACTATCGTTCTGTGGTCATTTGTGGGCATATTCGAGCGATCTTGGGCTTGTTTTAAAGCTTGTTGGAAGCCCTAATTCGTGGGGATAAGGTGTGAGTGCCTTTTGAGATTAACAGAGGGCCTTTTGGAAATACCTGTGAGAGAGTTTGAGAGGGTGTTGAAGAGAGGTAGAACTTGGTGTGTTCCTAGGTGGAGATTGTCATCTTCTAGTTCCTTTAAAGGTTCAAGTCTTGGTTTGTACTCTGTAATCTTGTATTGGTACGTGATCAAAGGCGGGGTGAGCCACACCACGCCCTTTGCAAGGTTGAAGCCAAGGAGAAGAAATTCCAGAATTGAAGATGGGCCGATTGCAATTAGTCTCCAAGTGGAAGATTTTTAAGGAGTAGAGACTAATTGAATCACCAAAGGAGGTGTTGATGGAGTTTCGGCGGGTTTCGGGAGGTTCCGGGACAAGTTGGGGGCAATTCGGGTGCTTTGGTGGAGTTTGTCATTTTCTTGTTCCTCCAAAGGCTCAAGTCTTGGCTTGTACTCTGTAATCTTGTATTCTTCATATAGTGTATTTCTTGTGATGGTGTGACTCTGTGATTTTTCCTAAATTTTGAGTTTTTCATGTAATTCCTTATGTTAGGATGTTTATGGCTTGTGCTGTGATTCTGTGCTCTTGTGTGAATTTCTGTGTTTTGCTTTGGTAACATCAACTAAAACTCGCCGTAATAATCCTAACAAACATTCTTGTGAGTGAACAACTATTAGGGGCTGTTTGGCAATTTGCTGAAATTAGTTCAAGCAGTATTTCTTAAAGCCTTAACTTTGAATTTGTTAAACCTTGAGGGTGTTACATCCCAAAATTGTTTGGCTAAGGCAAACCAAATGAATGTGTCTTTTGAAATTCTAAAACAGCTGTATGATCTAGTTAGATGAGTTGCTAACATGCCATTCACATTATGTTTGCGAGTGTATGAGATATTAAACATGACCCATTGAACACATGATTGCTGACCAATAATTGAAAGAGCTATATTGAACCTTAGTTGACGCAGTTTATGATCAACTATATCATCTCTAATCATATAGCCATTGTGTTCATGACAACAATCTCTCGATATATTTGATATCTCTATTAAAAACAACAATATTCAAATCAATGAAGTTCATTATTTTGAAAGTGGTAAAATTTGCACAATGAATGCTAAAGTTGGGGTACTAATTAATTAAAAATTACTCGTACCTGAATATTGGAATATCACATCAAGTTGTGCTTTAAGATATCAAAGCCAAACATTTGCTGATGAGTGTGGGCGACATGAAACATTCTATTTGATCCACACGCACAGATAACTATTCTTTAAGTGCATAAAATTTGTTAGATGAGTTGCTAACATGTCATTCACCTTATGTTTGCAAGTGATGAGCTATTAAACATGACCCGTTGAACACATAATTGTTGATCAATAATTGAAAGAGCTATATTGAGCCTTAGTTGACGCAGTTTATGATCAACTATATCATCTCGTATCATATAGCCATTGTGTTCATGACAACAATCTCTTGATATATTTGGCATCTCTATTAAAAAAAACAATATTCAAATTAATGTAGTTCATTATTTTGAAAGTGGTAAAATTTGCACAATGAATGCTAAAGTTGGGGTACAAATTAATTAAAAATCACTCGTACCTGAATATTGGAATATCACATCAAGTTGTGCTTTAAGATATCAAAGCCAAACATTTGCTGATGAGTGTGGGCGATATGAAACAATCTATTTGATCCACACGCACAGATAACTATTCTTTAAGTGCATAAAATTTGTTAGATGAGTTGCTAACATGTCATTCACATTATGTTTGCGAGTGTATGAGCTATTAAACATGACCCGTTGAACACATGATTGCTGACCAATAATTGAAAGAGCTATATTGAGCCTTAGTTGATGCAGTTTATGATCAACTATATCATCTCTAATCATATAGCCATTGTGTTCATGACAACAATCTCTCAATATATTTGGCAACTCTATTAAAAACAACAATATTCAAATCAATGAAGTTCATTATTTTGAAAGGGTAAAATTTGCACAATGAATGCTAAAGTTGGGGTACAAATTAATTAAAAATTACTCGTACCTGAATATTGGAATATCACATCAAGTTGTGCTTTAAGATATCAAAGCCAAACATTTGCTGATGAGTGTGGGTGACATGAAACAATCTATTTGATCCACACGCACAGATAACTATTCTTTAAGTGCATAAAATTTGTTAGATGAGTTGCTAACATGTCATTCACGTTATGTTTGCGAGTGTATGAGCTATTAAACATGACCCGTTGAACACATGGTTGCTGATCAATAATTGAAAGAGCTATATTGAGCCTTAGTTGACGCAGTTTATGATCAACTATATCATTTCTAATCATATAGCCATTGTGTTGATGACAACAATCTCTCGATATATTTGGCATCTCTATTAAAAACAACAATATTCAAATCAATGAAGTTCATTATTTTGAAAGTGGTAAAATTTGCACAATGAATGCTTAAGTTGGGGTAGAAATTAATTAAAAATTACTCGTACCTGAATATTGGAATATCACATCAAGTTATGCCACGCGCTCTTTAAGTGCATAAAATTTGTCTTACAATCATTGTTTGAACAAAGTGTGCCCAATTATGCAAATGTAATTTTAGGTGTCATGATAATCTTTCTTGCATCGATGGTTTCTTTATGAGAATTAATTTTTAAATTGAACTTTTATTTACAAGATGATTTTTTTGGTGACATTATAATCATCTTTTTCATCTTTCTACTTGAAAATGGTGATATAAAGATGCTGTGTCTGACTCGATCGAGTCATGTTAACTACCGTGACATTTGTACCATAGATCTTCTCTAACACTTCCTTATGGTGGATTGTTTTTCTTTGTATGTGGAAAATTTTGCATTTTTCTATGGAAATAAAATAATTGTTTGGCATATAGATGTTGATTGTTTGAGATAAATCAACTGTAGATTCTAACTTATATCATATATTATTACTCACAATTGGTAGATGCAACTCATCATCCCACTTTGTCCACTTTTAGTTGAGAATGATGACCTTATGCTCTTGAAGCATCTCATAACTACATATTTCATGCAAGAACTACCCAAGTGATGATTGAGTGCTTTGACAATGATATGCTAAACCCCTGCCTCAGGATGCATATCAAATACCACCGTTTAGATAATGCTTCATAAGTAACTTTCCAAACCCCCCCCCCCCCCCCCTTATAAATTACAATTGATAAATGAAACTCATCATTCCACTATGATCACTTTTAGGTGAGAATTGATGTACAGTATTAAAGTTTACCTTCATGTTCTTGAAGCATCTCATAGCTATAGATTTCGTGTATGAACTGCCCAAGTGACGGTTGAGTGCTTTGACTATGATATGCTAAGCCCTTACCTTGGGATTCCACTCAAATTTAACTATTTAGATTATGTTTCATGACTTTACAAACTCCCCCCTTATATTGTTCTAGTCATTGTGGAAACATGTCATGTTCTAAGCCAATAGCACTGTGATCTATATATGTAGCAGGGTTATGTCTAATAAGAAAGATTGAATAATATTTCATAAACATATTAAAATCCTTACATTTAAGTTCTGCTTATTCATGCTTATGTTAAAATACAAGTTCTTTCTAAACTCTTTTTTGATGATGCCAAGCTTAGAGAAGATTGAATGTTGAGGTAAGCACATGATGTTTGAGTAGATGCATCTAATAAATAATTTGTGACTTCATACATATTATTATCAAAATTAGAATTTAATTGGGCCATTCCTATTCTTCATAGCTGTGGGGTGCCAACAGCTAAGGTGATATGTCAGTGCTAGCTTGCTGATCCTCACTGATGGATAGGTCTACAATAAAATGAGCCTTTTGGCTAATGTCCTACAACCCTGAATTTTAGGTAAAACGTTTCTATTATACATAGTGCTATAAATTGAGGTCTCCATGTTAATTAGATTTACTAAATGGAAAAGACAAAGGCGTGAAAATGTTTTTTTTTTTTTTTTTTAAATATCTATTGCTTTTTTGGAAAAGTGGATGTAATAATGGCAAAGAGCGGGCATGAAGGGTACAAAAACTTTCACATCGCATCAAAGTTAGAAAGCAAACCGAGGTCAGGTCATTATCTCGAATAAGCAATTCCTTTGATTGGCTGCCCATTATAAAGCAGTTTAATAAGAAAATGATGGCGATACATATCTAAAATGTATTACATGATGTAAATGTGTAGTTCTGCTCAAAGACATGCTCTCTCAAACTCATATATCTAAATGATGTCCTATATATTTTTTTCAAATCATTTGTCTTTTTACTGTCTTGAAAATCAATTATGAAGAACATTATCTTTGGTATGCTTTGTGCATGTCAAGGATCATATAACACACTATTGGTACATAAGGAGCATAATGTTATTGGCTTAGGATAAACAATAGGCTAATTAGGTTTCCCAAATAACCAGAACAACATAATGAGGGCTTGGAGAGTTACTCATCAAAAGTATCTTAATGCTGATATTCATGATGAAGTCTCCAGCCAGAGTATTTTGCGTATTATTTATAGTTTTATACAAAATCTGTAGTTATGACACACTTCAAGAACATGAATGCAGACTTTAAAATTATATATCATTTTGTCAACTAAAAATTAATAGGGATGGGATGAATTTCACTTTTCAATTCGAGTGATGAAATATGGGAAGAGAAAATGCTGATTACATCTATATTTTATTTTGGGCATTCAATATTGGCAAGTACAAATCTTGAGAAGAATAGGGCAATACATGTATTCCAGTCTTAGGACAAGACCCAATGATCAATGAGGATAGAGGGCTTGCAACTTACTGTTTTGGCTTCATGATCTGATAGACGCTACACAGAGCTGTCAAATGACAATTCAAGGGCCACTAGTTGCTTGCGAAAAAGGGAAGACAGACTTTAGGCAATTTATGGCTCATGTCGGCATAAGAAACCAATCGTCGCGTGAGATATGTAAAGGTACATTACTTTTCTAGGGAGTGGTGGGTGTAATATCCAGCTAAACTTTCATCAATTGCTTTTTTTTTGTGTTAATTTTAAAAATATAAATAAAAAATAATATTTTTTAGTATGGGTTGAGTTGGGCGTCCAGGCGCCTAGAACCAGGTTCCTAGTCTAACACGAACCCAGATGCCCAGAGTCATGCTCTCAAGAACCATATGTCAGACGCATTTCAGCACACACCCAAATGCATGCTGATAAGATCAACAAATCAGCTCATTTAATTTTTGACTAGACTGTACCCTGGTCATGTGCAGGCAGGCGCAAGACAGAGGGCTATAAATACCCCTCAAAGGGTAATAAATTTTCTTTATTTTTAATCTGTGTCGTTATGTTGCTGAAATTCTGAGGGTCCCTTAGCAAGCATCATAAGTGGGCAATGCTGAAGCTTGCATTGTATCATGTTCTAATTTTCAATCACTTCCATTCATTGTGAGGAAACTAATTTCAAGCTAATTCTAATTTTATTAATTGAACAAAGATATTATCTTGCATTAGTCCGCATAGCCTGTTAATTATTAAATTGTGATGTTATTTTATCATCTGCTTATTGGCTGTGTTGGGCTATATCATTATTGGGTGAGCTGCGTGAGTGATTGTGAGTATGCCATTTAATATGTGAGCTGTATGTGAGTAATTAGGCATTGTGTTGTCTTGTTGTTTTTACTTTGATTAGCATTGTTATATTGTTGTGATGATTCATAATGGATTAATTTACCAACTTTTACTTGGGAAGTTTGTAGGAATGTTTCCCAGGAGGATTTAAGGCACCCCACCTCAAGGTGTTCTGGGGCATCCTTGACTCTACCGAGCATGTGGACTCCTTCAAGAACTTGATGTTGTTGTATCACATCTCTGATGGGGTGAAGTGCAGTCTGTTCACCACAGCTCTCCACGGATTTGTCGGAGCATGGTTGAGAGCCTCCCAATGGGTCCATAGACTCTTGTTGGTGCCTTAGTCGACATTTCGTTCAGTCCCCATGTCTTTTTTTCCCACACTTCTCCACTGATTGCGTTAAAAACTTGTTTTTTGTTAGTTGTCACGGAGAGATTATTTTTAAAGGTTGACATGGAGTGATCTGCAAACGGAGAGATTAATTTACCAACTTTTACTTGGGAAGTTTGTAGGAATGTTTCCCAGGAGGATTTAAGGCACCCCACCTCAAGGTATTCTGGGGCATCCTTGACTCTACCGATCATGTGGACTCCTTCAAGAACTTGATGTTGTTGTATCACATCTCTGATGGGGTGAAGTGCAGTCTGTTCACCACAGCTCTCCACGGATTTGTCGGAGCATGGTTGAGAGCCTCCCAATGGGTCCATAGACTCTTGTTGGTGCCTTATTCGACATTTCGTTCAGTCCCCATGTCTTTTTTTCCCACACTTCTCCACTGATTGCGTTAAAAACTTGTGTTTTGTTAGTTGTCACGGAGAGATTATTTTTAAAGGTTGACATGGAGTGATCTGCAAACGGAGAGGAGCGCAAGTGCTCAACTCGGTCAATTAAGACCAATGGGATGAGGATTGTCGGGAGTGGCTTACAGAGTTTCAGACAAGCGATTCCCGCCCTTACTATGCAACACAAATAACAAGTAATCAAAAACAAGACAAAGCTGCTCATCAACAGTGCTATGAAAGCTTTTCACTACTGTTGATGATTACATGCAGGTGCTGAAAGAGAAGTATTAAGAAATATGGTGACTCAGTCAGTTGTGCTTCTAAACTGATCTCTTGATGAGGTAGTATCACAAGCTTAATAAGATGGTTATTTAGAGCAAATGCTTCTTGCTTAGTATCGATGATTTATTTAACTAGTTGGAGGGTGCAACTATGTTTTTCAAGGTTGATTTGAGATTTAGCTACTTTTTTGTGTACGTTAGGAGAGTGTAATGAAGTTTGCTTTTGGAACTCAATGTTGTTATTGAATTCCTTGTTATATTGTTCGAATTGACTAGTGCTTTATTGATCTCTTAAACTTCAAATTTTTATGAATTAAGTTTTTCTTAAAAATTGATCAATGTCAGCCTTTACTGATGTCCTTTTTAACGTATTTGATTGGAGCTCTCTGGTAGGCCACCATTTGGCCGAATTGTTGATGCAAGGACCGAAATTCAGGGCTGGCTACATTGCTGAGGTTTAGCTGACAACATTCTTTGCGTTTGAGGCTGCGTAACCATTGAGAACTTTGCATATAGCCTGAAAGTGCCACTTCATTAGTGCGTTGCTGACAACATGAAGTTGTGGGGAATTACTAATGTTTGGCATGATTTTGTGGAGCTCATTCCAGTGGCCAAGCCCAAACCCCTTTTATTATCGTGGCTTAATTATACAATTTCCCTCTTTCAAGCTTGGTGATATTGGATATTGTCTTACCAAGTTGCATGGCTATACTCACCTAACTCCAACAATGTGTACCAGCAATATCCTTGGTCCAGCTTTAAATCTGGACCCCACATCTTCAAAGGGATCCTGGAGCACCATTGCCTCCTCCGTTAGAATGATTGAATTTTAATTTTGAAGGTTCTTACACTCAGTAGCATTTGTTGGCATTGTTATTAGCGATTATCATGTAAACATTGTCCTTGCTAGGCTCTAGGAAGGTGGCGTTTTCACCTCTTGAGGCAGAGACCAGAGCAGTGCAGTTTCTTGGTGATTTCTTGCTAAACTTAAGAAGTTCTATGACTGTTGCCGCACCAGGCATGGTGCAAGCCTCTTTGAGGATATTTATCATTTCTTTGTTTTGTTAAAAACGTTACTTTTGTTCATATTCATTGGAACTGTGACTGCAATGCAGATTTTATTGTTAGTTTTGTTCGTGCTGTAGACTTTTGTTTTCTTGGGTTGGAATACTATTCATGCGGTCTTTTTGGTATTCTTCGTGAGAATACAGGGGTAACTTGTACAAGGGAAACTTTTTTATGATAGGTGACAGTTGAATTTTAACGACATTTTTGTATATTCGGAGACTAAGATGCTCACCCCTAATCTTTGCATGATCATAGCAAAGTTGCGAGAACATCTACTTTCCGCAAAAGTTTCCTTTTTTGTGACATCTTATTCCTAGGGAGACAAGGAAATTGAGAGATCTGTAATCATTCAATATATCTTCGAAGTGAAATTTTTGGTGTGATTTGGCTCAATGAATTTTCTCAAATTTAGGTTTTCTATGTAAATTTGGTGTTTTTCGTTTTATTGTTTCTGCAATTTGTGATTATGTTTCGTTTTTGCTTCGGTGCTTTACATGGGGGCACAATTTATTTGGTTTAAAATTGGTGGATGTTGCTACAATAATAATTTTATTATGCATATAATGTCTAAGATTGTGAGACATTTACATGGTCTATAGAATTGAAACATGTGTCTATGTAGTGTTTAGATTTATGATACTTGTCTATGAAAAATTGAAATTACAGAAACAACACCTAAAATATTTAATATTGGTTGAAAATATTAACTCTATAAGATTTTTGTCAATATCGAATATGAAGAGTAGTTCTGTTGTTCAAAATATATAATATTTACATCATAAATCTGATGACTGTAGGCTTGGAGCACTATCCAAAGGCACTAAAGAAATCACATTCTTTGCATGTGCACAAATTTTTTGTTCTTCTTATGTTTTCTTCATTTTACCTTTAGCAGGATAGGCTAAGGTTTTAGCTTGAAGAGTGATGGTTGCTTGAGGTTTGAACCTGTTTTTAGCTTGAATTGCACATGAGTCATGTACCAAATTGTAGTTCTACTAGTTCAAAACTCAGCTCAAGAAATAATATTATAAATTTTTTTTTGGGATTCTTACCCACATACCACTTAAATCCTCAAAGTTACTCATAAAACACATAATTTTTTAATTTACCAACATAATATTTAAGTATTTCAAATTTATGCCAAATTTACCACCCTTTTTAATGGTTGCAGGGTAGCTGTGATGTTCGAACGTTCGACGGATATGTTGGGCGGTAGAGTGGGGAAGAAAGCACTACACTACAATAGGTAGAATCATCGTTTGAATGATGTGAATATGTTCAGTTATGAATAAAGATGAAACAAATCAATTATAAGAAAAATAAAAAAGTTGAATGGAAAAAAATTTGGATGAAAACTAGCCTACGTGATCCTTCAATTGAGTTATAAAGACAAGGGGAAAAAATCAGGACTTGCGGCAGAGAGTCAACATTTGTTATGGGGAGAAAAGCATCACTACAGCTGAGAGAAAGAGAAAGCGCTTGAACGATGCAAATATGTTTGATTGGAATAAAGATGACGAAACTAGTCCATTATAGGAAAAAAAATTGAATTAAAAAAAATATTTGGATGAAACTAGCATATGTGATGGTGCAATCGAATTATAAAAACTAGGGGACGAAAGCAGAAGTGTGATAGAGAGGTAACGTTTGAATGATGTGAAGATGTTCTTCAGGAAAGATGATGAAACTAGTTCATTGCAAAAATGAAACTGAATGAAAAAAATTCATTGGATGAAAACTAGGATAACTGATCATCATTAGAGTTATAAAAATGAGGAGAGAAACTCACAGAAGACAATGTTTGAGAGGTAATGTTTGAATGATGTGAAGATGTCCTTCAGGAACGATGATGAAACTAGTTTATTGCAAAAAAGAAACTGAATGAAAGACTAGCATAAATGGTCATCATTAGAGTTATAAAAATGAAGAGAGAAATCAACTCACAGAAGACAATGTTTGTGCGGTGTGAAGATGCGTGCCATCTTTGCTGTCGCTTCGCCACTTGGCTGTCGAATGTAACGAAAATTGCTAACCCTAACACCGCTAGAAAGGGATGGTAGGTTTGGTGCATTTTTAAGTTTGGTTGTTTTGTGAGTGAATTTAAAGATTTGAGTGTTATGTGATTTTTTGTTATGCATATACACACATATACAATGATTTAGAATATAAAAAAAAATATAAACTGATTTCTAGCTGACTCAGAAAATGAATTGAACGACCTTGAAATTGAGCATGTTTGAACTGAGATGACTCAATTGGTTTTACAAGTTCATGCATTTAGTAGTCTGATTATGCAAGACATAGTAGGAGTCTTTTTTTATATGCAATCGTTTTCCCCTTAAGGTGAAGTAAAATAGTTTTAGAAGTCTAGAGCTTCATACTGGGGTATTACATCATGCTTTTAATTGTCTCTTCTCGTAGTCTCTAACTCTCTTCAAAGTAGTTGTTATTTTGTTTTTTTTTTTTCAGTTTTAATTAAAAACTATGCTATTGGTGATTTTTTCTTTTGTTTTTTTATCCCTGTTACTGAGTTTTTATTACTATTTCCGCTCCTTTGCAGGCCTCCACTAAAATGCATATCTGAACATCAATTAATTTACTTAAGATGTTGAGGGCAAAGCAGATTAGCCAACTTTCCCAGTGTGCAAGGCCCTTCTATCTAAGTGGTTCTAGATGTAGCACAGCTGATGGAGCCTCATGTTCTACTTCAGATGATGATAAGCATGCTTCAAGAAGTCAGTCAAGAAGCTCAGATGTCCTACAAAAACAGCAGAATTCTCAAGTCCTATCTTTGCCTGCAGCTGACACTGGTTCTTCAGGCCTCAGGACTGCCATTGGATCTACTATTCAATTAGCTTCGAAGGCTTCCTCCTGCTCGCCATCATTTCCTCAAGTCTGCACATCAATCTCATCAATAAAGTCAGATTCAGCTGCTGTAAATGGACAGGCTAAGGTTACTAACAAAGGTTTGCCACTCCCACCTAAAGCCTCAGATAATCACTTTTATAACAAAAGCTTGCCACTCCCATCTAAATCCACTGATGATGACCTCATCAAGACTGGTACTCCAAAGCCTGTAAGCTGTAATACCATGCCAGCAGCTAATATACAATTTCTTCCTGATCCTAAGTGCTCCAAAGCCCACTCTAAGTCACCAGCAAGTCTTTCAAAATCTTCCTATGAGAAGCCTCGATGTCGAGTTAAGTCTGCTGAGGTTCTGATAAACTCTTCTATAAGCACAAACAGAGAAAAGAAGCCTTGTACAATGCAAGCTAAGCCGAACAACCATTTGACCCCCATGAAATCTAGGAGGGCACAACCAAGGATCCTAAACACACATGGCCAAATACACTGTGAAACATTCCATCCAGAAGGCATTTTTTCGGCCGTAAAATCTGCTGGTACAATCCCTGGGGAAGATGGCGCAGTTTCTGCTGCTGATTATCTTGGGTCTGCTCATACTTTCTTCCAATCTTTGAAACCTTCAAGGTTCCAGTCTGTGGGTTTACCCATGAACTCTTTACTTGCTGCTGAAAGCTATTATCATGTGTTGCAGCAGCAGAAGTGGGATCCTACTGCAGAAGAACGTCTGAATAAACTTGAACACAAACTAGATGCTTTTCAAGCAAACCAAGTTCTAAAACTGTTGCACGAACATTCAGTTGCTTTTGGGTTTTTTAGATGGCTTAAAAGACAGCCTGGATTCAAGCATGATGAGTACACGTATACCACCATGATAGGCATCCTCGGCCAAGCAAGGCAATTCAATGCCATGATAGAACTTCTACGAGAAATGAAGAAAGATGGTTGCTTGCCAACTATTGTCACTTATAATCGTATGATTCATTCATATGGTCGTGCTAACTTCATTGGAGAGGCTATTAAAGTTTTCTATGAGATGCAGGAACTCGGATATGTGCCTGACCTTGTCACATTCTGCACTCTCATTGATATTCATGCTAAAGCTGGCTTTCTTGATGTTTCGCTCAACCTTTATCAGAGGATGCGGGCGGACGGTCTTTCACCTGACACTTTTACATATAGTGTGATGGTGAACTGTCTTGGCAAAGCTGGCCAACTTGCTGCTGCTCAGAAGATGTATGCTGAGATGATCGAAAACGGTTGTATTCCTAATCTTGTGACATACAATATCATGATTGCGCTGCAAGCTAAGGCAAGGAATTATCCTGTTGCTGTGAAACTCTACCATGACATGCGGGCTGCTGGATTTCGGCCAGATCTGGTGACTTGTAACATTGTAATGGAAGCTCTTGGGCATTGCGGCCATATTGAGGAAGCAGAAGTTGTGTTTAATGAGATGAGGAAAGTTTGCGTTCCGGATGAACCGGTTTACGGCCTTTTGATTGATTTGTGGGGTAAGGCTGGAAGCATTGAGAGAGCTCAAGCGTGGTACTGTGCAATGCTGGAGGAAGGGTTGAAGCCAAACACTCCTACATGTAACTCCTTACTGAGTGCGTATCTTAGAGCACACCGTTTCTCTGAGGCTCGTGACATCCTTCTAAATATGCTCTCGATTGGATTAGTGCCATCCTTACAAACTTATACCATTCTTCTCAGCTTCTGCACAGTGCCAACCTCTCAGAATGCATTGTGCTGTGAGTTAATGGCCATAACTGACCATCCAGCTCACTATTTCCTTCTATCGATGCCATTTGCTAAGCCGAGTGGGCAGAATGTTAGGGATCATACTAGCCATTTCTTTGATATGATGCACAGCGAGGATCGGGAAAGTAAGCGAGGCCTTGCTGATGCTGTTGTAGATTTTCTTCACAAGTCTGGTCTCAAGGAGGAAGCTGGATTAGTGTGGGAGGTTGCATCACAGAGAAATGTCTTCCCTGAGTTATTAAGGGAGAGGAGCAAATCCCATTGGCATATTAATCTCCATGTTATGTCTGACGGGACGGCACTGACTGCATTGGCAAGAACATTGGCTTGGTTTCGGCGGCGGATTCTTAATACAGGCAGTAGGATGTGGAGGATTGATATTATAACTGGATGGGGCAGGCGAAGCAGGGTTACAGGCTCTTCTCTGGTTAGGCAGGTTGTGGAGGATCTGCTTCACCTCTTTCAATTCCCATTTGCTTCCAGTAGCAATTCTGGATGCTTTGTGGGTTGTGGGGAACCTCTCAATCGATGGCTCTTAAACTCTTATGTGGAGAGAATGCATTTGTTGTAGTGTTTAGTAGGTTTATCTAATCATCTGTCATTTTGGATGATTATTCTAAAAGCAGTTTTAGCATGTAGAACTGTAAGGTGTTGTTATCATCTCAAGAGAAAAATGCGATTGTTTTGGTTCATTATCATATATATCAGGGTATTAAATGAACTATGACAGAATGAAGAATCAAAGCGTTTTTGTTTGTTATTCATGATGTTTCAGGTTTTCTTATGGCTGTTTGCTTACAAATTTAGATGGCAGCTTATTTTTGTTGAATCATACGGCTATGCTTGTATTAAATATATATAGAAGAAGATATCACATAATAGTTTTGTTGATTAAGGCTGTTTTATGTGGTATTTTGTGTAAACCTCATGTTATTCTGTATTTTCAGTTGAAAATTGTTATCTGACTCTCAAATTGCTCCTCAAAAAATTGATAAGTTAGAATTTATATTTTAAACAAAAGTAACTTTAATGCTACATTTTTGTGAAACAAAAAGAATGTTTTGTATTCTTAAGAGTTATTTGAGAATTTTGTATCAAAATCTTATCCAATATATTTGTTCTTTTGCTTGACGGCTTACTACAAGCATCCTGAAGACCACTTATCTGTAGGCAGATAGAATTAGTGTGAAAGAGGTTATGCTAAGGAAGTGTGTTCTCTACTAAATTTCAAATGGAGAATATTTTATTGTCTAAATAATAGCTCAGATTGTGTGAAAATAGAGAAAAATATAAAAAAAATTGCTAGCATGCCCTTCTCTTCTCATTCAACGGTTTGAACTATTATTTTCATATATTTTGGGCTCGATTTTGAGCACTGTGGTAAAATTTAAGCCTCGGTTTTTGAAATATACTTAGGTGATTTGACAAATTGATTAAAAATATAATTTTTTTAATGATATTGCAGCTCAGTAATTGAGGTTCAAGAATTATTATCTTAGATATTTGCTTCAAATTTTATTGATTATATATTTGTTTCATATTTGATACACTAAATTTCAAATAAAAAAATATAAAGTTAATGAACAAAATTTGGGTTCATTTAGGTGCTAACAACAAGACACTAAAGTTTTAGGCTAATATTTCATGAATTTAATACTATTGATAAAGGCATTTGAATGTAAAATTCCCTGCTAATGGAAATATCAGAACTATAAGAGAAGATTTGCTAGCTTCTTGAGAAAGTTGATGGAGCATATCATAAAAAATACTCTCAAAATTCAATCACTAGAGATGCTAAAGATTAAGAAAAGGATTTGAAGATAAGTTTAATTATAAGGGCCAAATCTAAAGAACAATAAACTTCTTATATTTAAGTCTTTTTATGTAATTTATTTTTATCGATTTGATATTTTCTTATTACTCAAAACACATATTTTGCCAATCATGATATGAGAGAAATAAAATATTTTGAGTAGTTCAAATAATTTATCACTAATGATCAAATTTTGCATCTTATATTTGTTGGGAGAGAGGAGAATACCTTTTTTTTCTTGAAAGGAGATAAGAATTTTTTATTGCATTCTGTAGGGATCTGTACCTCACCTACAAAAACCATGTTCACATTTCTACTAGTCTCATACTCATTGGGATAGTTTAAATTCAATGATTTATGTAATCAAATAAAGCTATATTTACAATTCTTATATGTTTTCTTTCTAAACTCTTGCAAATGTAATCAAAATGATACGTTCATCTTACACTGCATTGTAACACTAGATTCCAAATTCTATATGTACGCTTTACAAAAGGTCCCCTCTAGCGAGTTTGATGCTCAATTTCTGGAATTCTTCGATTAACAAACAGAGTGCTATCATACAGCTAAAGGTTGCATGCTATTAAGAGCATCAATACTATGTTAGCCTTGCCTAGAGGGTATTGAAGACTCAGAACATAGTACCTAATCAATTCCCGCCATCTTATGTGGTGGCAATTTAACTCTTGTTGGGTGAATCTGTACTTCAAACTTTGATGATTTGTGTATATCTCGCTCTTCACTCCATATAAGTAGTGTCTTTATATTCTTAGTGCGAACCCTATAGCTGCTATTTCTAAATCTTGTATTGGGTAATTTCATTCACGTGTTTCTAATTTCTGTGAGACATATTGTAACAGCCGAAACTCTTAAGCACCAATGTATTGTCCGCTTTGGCCTGAAAGGCTTCACTGTTTTGCCCACAGAAGATAACTTTCCAGTAGGTCACCCATCCTGGGAGTGCTCCCACCTGAGCACGCTTAACTTTGGAGTTCTTATCAGGAACTCCTATCGTTATCTGAAAAGGCGCCTCGATGTTTAAGAGTTTCACTTATTACTACTTAAGTGAGTCTTAACAATCTCCCCAACTTAAGTAACTGACGTCCTCGTCAGTATCCACACACAGATCCAAGAACCATCCATTGGGCAGATAGAACTAGAGGTGACCACTACAGGCTCAAGAGGTACTCACAATCATGTAGCACCTTAACCATCATGGGTTCAAGAGGCTGCTCACATGAAGTGGTACTTTTCCTTGTATGGTACCTAGCTCCTATTTGGCACCCTATGGTTTGCTCTGATACCATTTGTAACAGCCCAAACTCTTAAGCACCAAGGTATTATTCGCTTTGGCCTGAAAAGCCTCACAGTTTTGCCCACAGAAGATAACTTTCCAGTAGGTTACCCATCCTAGGAGTGCTCCCACCTGAGCACACTTAACTTTGGAGTTCTTATCAGGAATTCCACCGTTATTTGAAAAGGCGCATCAATGTTTAAAGTTTCACTTTTACTACTTAAGTGGGTCTATGTGAAGACCCACTTAAGTAGTAAAAGTGAAACTCTTAAACATCGAGGTTAAGAGTATGGGCCATTACAAATGGTGTCAGAGCAAACCATAGGGTATCAGATAAAAGCTAAGTACCATACAGGAAAAAGTACCACTTCATGTGAGCAGCCTCTTGAACCCATGATGGTTAAGGCGCTATATGGTTGTGGGTACCTCTTACGCATGTAGGGGTCACCTCTAGTCCTATCTACCCAATGGATGGTTCTTGGATCTGTGTGTGGATACTGACGAGGACGTCAGTTACTTAAGTTGGGGAGATTGTGATGACCCACTTAAGTAGTAATAAGTGAAACTCTTAAACATCGAGGCGCCTTTTCAGATAACGGTGGAGTTCCTGATAAGAATTCCAAAGTTAAGCATGCTCAGGTGGGAGCACTCCCAGGATGGGTGACCTATTGGAAAGTTATATTCTGTGGGTAAAACCGTGAGGCCTTTCAGGCCAAAGCGGATAATACATTAGTGCTTAAGAGTTTGGGCTGTTACACATATACTGTGGGGCCCCCGTACTGACAACAAGGAAGTACGGTACTCCAACTATAGTAAATCCCTGACTTAAGTAAAGTTAGGTAAACCCAACCTGCCTTAAGCCAAGGACTTGTCACCAAGTATTATAACATCATCAATATACGAATATCAAAGTGGCAGAAGCAATGAATAATAGAGTAACATCCACAAGCATACATAGTAGGAAAAGAGAATGCAATATAGTAACTCATCATAATACAGAAATGAAATACATCCAAAATTAATTATTACAAACTAAAGTTTAAAGAAAATGAAAAATGTCTCTCAATCTCACTAAAATAAAAATGCAATATCTATCTAAACAGCAGCAGCACGATCCTCCTTTTGAACCTGCTCCTCTTCTGCGACACTGCTCACGAACACGTCTGAATCTGACATTTGTCGGTATCACAAATGCCAGGGCCCCAGCCAACAAAACAAAAAGGTTACAGTTAGACAATTGTCTAAGTACATTTTAGGCTATTTTAATGAACTGAATATTTTGAAGATATCACATTTAAATTAACTAAATATGCAAGCAGTAATGTGTGCAACAAGCTACGAAAGAACTGGGTAATTATAAACTATCCATTTATAGCCAACAACTAGTATGAAGACCATACAATGCAAAATAAATAAGGTGAGGCTAAAAGCTAAAAAGAAACAACAACTATCATACAATTCTGACCATAATATGCTTATGATCATATTAACACGTGCTGAATATATAAAATGAACACAAGTACTGAAAACGTGCAATTCTAGCATCCTAAACATGCCAAAATATATATAAGTAAACCATATGTGTATACATACAACATGCTAGTTAAGAAAAAGAAAAGAAAATGCCATTAAGACATGTAGCGAAAGCCAAGCAATCTATGAAAGGTAAGGCCACTGAGACATGTGGAAAAGAGAGCAAGTACTAAAAATAAGGCCACTGAAGCATATGGCAAAGCAAAACAGAAAACAATACTGAACAATCCAGTTAAAGTAGCAATAAGCCTAAGACATAGTACTGCCATACCAGCCAATGGGCCATCTAAGGCCTCCAATATCAGTCAATCAATCCTCAGCCTAGCCTTCTAAATATGCTAGGTCTGAGTCCAGTCTATACAATACTACTACTGAAGAGGCAGACTAAGCTAGGACATATTCTACCAACTGCAAACAAGGCAAAACTGAATGATATGAAATTCAAATACTAACTTAGGATGTATCATCCATATCCTAAGTCCTCCTATTATGCTCAAGAAATAAAGCTCAATATCCAAGGTATGCAAAGAAATCTAGTCAAAGTAAGCAAGAGACTCAATCTAGACTTATGTGATATCTGATGTTATCGAATTACCAAATCTAACTACTCTGAGAAGGTACAGGTTTAGGATCTCCAATATCCAGCTATCGAGTAGAATCTTAGATTTACGTCCTTAAGATTAATATTAGAACTTATCAAGTTCTAATCCAAAATAATGTGACGATTATATAGTTTATGTAAGTAAATCAATGACCTAATTTATTAATATTTTAATCTCTTACCCAAATCTAGTCAAACTTTAAGTAAGTCCTATACACGGCTCCAAGAAAATATGATCAAGGATCACTCAACATAGGTTCTACCACAAGAGAAGGTATCATTCTAGTGTCTTAAGTGCTTTCTACCACGAGGGGTTAAGATCAACTTCTAAGGTCAAGGGATCATCTAAGCTTCTACCTCAATGAGTCGTACAAAATTCTCCTATCTTAAAGTATATTTAAAGTAGGTCTTTTAAATGTTTTAGAGACGATCTTATGATGAGATACTTAAGATCTTTCATTCTAAATTCTGATATTAACATCTTAGCTTTTGTTTCATAGTTTGGTTTAGAATGATCAGATCAGATGATTAAGTCATCTAATCACAACTTAATCTAAGATTATGGGATTTAAATCAAGAATATTGTTAAAGTTTTAGATCAATTGTTCAATCAATATAATTTTATTAATCTTCTTATGCTAATGGTCTTATTTAGGAGAAAATCAAGGATCTAAAGTTTGGATTCAGATTAAGCAATCACATAGGTTTATTATTAGCCTTAACATGTCTAATTCAAATATTTAAGATCAATACCAAATCAGATGCATTATTGGAAAATGTCAAGCTAATTATCTTATAATCAAATCCATTTACTTAAGGTTTAAGAGTTTGAATCTTAATTAAATAGATTAGGATTTGACCCCTACTCATATCCAATTAAGATCAAGTGTTTGTTTATAGATCAATGTCAAATCAGTGAGTTAAGAGTGTATTATTGGTGGCAATCTCAGACCTAGATCAAGTCTTTACAAGCTTGATCAAAGTCTTAATATTTCTTAAGATTAATTATAAGGTTTAAGTTCTCCATTTTTGATTTGTTCAATTTACATATCATAAGTTTGCATACATGATTTTAATACATCTAGTTTACTGTTATGAATCAAATTGATAGACAAATTTCAAAAAACAGAGAGTACTTAATGCTAATCCAACCCTAATCCAATCCAAAAGGATTAGCACATAAATACAAATTCAACCATCAGAATTTCATGCAATTTGGCACACAAGTTCTACATTAGCATATAATCAATCAAAAACTAAGTTTGCTAAGATCCAATGATTATAAACCCTAATTTTTACTAATCATGGTTTAACAAAATTAGGGCATAATTTGAAATACAGAGATCAGAAAAATAACTCACTTAGCACATGCATTTTACTTTGCATAAGGAGACTAATGGCACCCTAAGCATGCAATTTAGCTAAGTAAAATTGCTAATTCACCCTAATCAAGATCTGCAATGATTAGGCAATAATAGAAAATCTAACCATCATATGTGTAATATTATTTTAAATTTAGATCCTTGTTGATTTTCTAATGATTTTCATATATGATATTATAGGGTTTGGACCAGTGGATTAAAAGTTATTCAAATAATACATTCTGCATTCTTCTAATTTAATTAATTTATTTTTCTTAAGGAAAATAATTTAATATAGATTTTTTAAATTTAATTTAAAACGGCCCTGACCTGGTTATAAAATGCGTGGGTTGGCTTTGACCCGATGGCCCGGCACCGTCGCACAGCGCGGGTCACGGGTCGACCCGACCTGCACTATGCATCGTCTTCCTCCCGACGCCATCCAAAGAACCAGCCGATTAGGGTAACCCTAATCGGCTAAATTCTCATCTCCCCGACCACCTCACAACCCTAATGGATTGAGGTCCCATCAGCATATCAAGACGCATCGATGGAACCCAAAACCCCCATCTGGGAGTGACTGGAACTCCGGGGAGCTACTAGGCCAAAAACCTCCCCACAGAGGGCTTCCCTGGCTCGGGGCTCATCGGCTACACCTTCAGGGAGACAAGGCGCACCCAAATCCCAATTTGGCTTGGCCCGAGGACCACTGGAAGTGTGGGGCCTTACTTGGGCGCCCAGCTGCTGATGCGATGCAGTCCGATCGATCGATATGATTTATCGATACGATCGATCGGGCTAACACAGAGCCCCTAACATAGTACATTGCAATCGCCTAGACTAAGAGTACAAGCAGATGGCATTGGAAGGAGGAGCCGAGCCTATTCGATTCGGTCCAAGATAGAAGGGATACCTGGACAAGAAGGAGAGTTGGATTTGCTGACTGAGGAAGACAGATATCGATCCAGAAGCTGGAGCTCATGCAAACGAGTTCCACCGACCCAACCGAAGCTATAAGGAGCTTGAACACCAAGCTTAACCCTCAGATAGGGCTGCGATTGGAGATGGATCGCCGACAGGTTGCAGAGGAGCTCTAAGGAAAACTGGGTGCAATTCAAGTGACAGGAGAATTTGCAATTGGCAAAGGGAGTTTCCAGGGACAATTCCCAGGCTATTTATAGCATGGGGGAACAGATGGCAGGCCCAAGCTCAGGCTGGTTGGGCTGGGGACTGGCAGGGGCAGACCCGAAAGATGGAGGTGCTGAGCTGATAAGGATCGAGTGGTAGTGTGGCGCCCCACCCATTAATCCACAAGAATTAAGTTAGGGGTGGTGTGTCACTCTATCTAACCCTTCACTTATAATTGGATTAGGATGAAATCTACAATCCACCTAATTAGGGAAGGAGTGAGCATAGAATTAAACATTCAGTCACTATCTAAATAAATATACAGAGTGCGGAAGCAATTTTCAATATATAACATCCAAGCATCACATCATAAGTATATAGAAGTACATCTCATAACATAAGCATAGAATCCAAATACGCGGTCATAAGTTGTGGCGCCCCGCACCCCCTTAATTTGCCAAAGAATTAGATTAAGGGTGGGGTGTCACTCTGGTTAACCCCTCACTTATCATTGGATTAGGATAGTCTCCACAATCCACCTGATTAAGGAAGGATTAACACGGAATCAAACTAACAGTCACTGTATAAGTAAATAAATAGAGTGCGGAAGCGATTTAAGGAAATGTAAACTATCCAAGTATCACAGTGCAAATAGGAAAGAAAAATAGAACTCAGAATATAAGTATACAATCCAAAATCACAGTCAATAGTACCTGTATTATTACATAATTTAAAATGTTTAAATTGAATGAAAACCACTCATCCTCACTTGAAGCAAAAGGGAACTAGACGACAGCTTCTTCCACGGGCTCCTCCTCTGGGTATGGCTCCACACCAAACTCCTGCTCGTCTAACTGAAAGGAGTCTGCCATTGTCGGTTTCACAATGTAGGGCCCCAGCCAAAGAAAAGAAAAATCTGGTTAGACAATTTTCTAAGTACATTTTAAGCTGATGAATTATTATAAGTGTTAAGTAATATCACCATTTGACAACATCTAAGCAACATATATATAAGAAAAGGAGCGGCAAGCTACAAAGAAACAGGGAAGCTATAAATCATCATTTATAACTTAAGCAAAGAAAAGAAAAGAGGCTGGGACATGCCTCACATACAAACTAAGCAAGGAAGGGCATATAAATATACATAACTGTCATGTGCTGTAAGAAACGTTCTACATCCTAAACATGCTGGTGATCAACAAAAAATATGCCAATTAAAATAAACAACTCAGCAGTGGTAAATATAAATAGCACCAAGGTTCTAACATCCTAAATATATATATAAGCAGTACAAGGAAGTAGCTGATGGAATAAGAATACTGAAAAGTAAACAACAACAACTGCATATAAAGCCACACGTGCATCGACTGCCATACAGAAAAGGGCTACTCAAGCCCATCGAATACCAAAGAAGCTTAGCACCATCACGACTAAGGCATAAACTGTGTACCCTTAACGACATAAGGAGGCTAGGCAAAATAAGCACACAAAGCAAATGAAAGGGTTTTAGCACCAGTACGGTTAAGGCCCAACTGTATGTCCCTAGCGACATAAGGAGGCTATTAAACTAAGTATACAAGGCAACCTTAATGCCAGTACGGCTAAGGCACCAACGGTGTACCCCTAGCGACATAAGGAGGCTAGTAAACTAGGCACACAACAAAATGGATCCTTCCCCTAGCGAAATAAGGAGGCTAGGCAATAAGGATATAACTGAGAGGCAGTTCATAAAATCATTATCTTTTCATAAATCACTTTAATATTTTCATAAGGAATCTAAGGAGTCTTCATATTTTCCTAATATTTTATTCATGCATCAAATGTCTTATATGATATGCTCAAAGAAATATGGCACAAAAATCAAGGAACGCGTAAGCAACAAAGTATCAAAGTAAGCAAGGGACTCTACTAAACATGGTGATATCAGTTGTTTTCTACTTAACCTTCTAACTATTCCAAGTTACACAAGTTCAGGATCACCATTTTCCTACTATCAAGTGTAACTCAAAAATTCGTCCTTATAAGTTAAAAAAGATTAGAACTAATCAGGTTCTAATCTAGTTCAATCAAATAGACGACAACGTGTTAAATAAATGAATCATACGTCCTAATTTTGTAAATTTAGATGTTCTAACTAAGATCTGATCAAGATCTTCTAAACCTATAGATTATGGATTAAACACTACGAGAATTAAGTTTAATCACATAATCCAAAGGATAAGACCTAAGTTCTAGGTTTTTTTCTATTAGTGATCTACTAGTTGAGGCAAATCCTATTAAGTAATCAAATTTAATAGGATGAATCTCCTATCTTAAATCTAAAGCTAAAATACAAAATAATCAGAATAAGTTATAAAATAAAATAAAAGTTTAGAAACTACTAAAACCAAGGTTTCACCCATTGAGTAACCCAATTTACCCAATGAATGAACTCTAACGTATGATCTAGTCCTAGTCTCAGGAAGTGTCCTTAAAGTGTAGTGCTTAGGACTTAACAAAAATTATTGGAAGCTAACATAAGAGTTAATTTCACTCACTTAAATATCATTAAGATCTTTATAACATTGGTTTAAGAGTTTTGAAATGTAAACTAGAGGTTAAGAGTACATAGTCCAATCTTAGGGCAAAATGATTATTTTTCCCTACCTTAAGGGTCAAAAAGTTAACTTTGACTTATAGGTCAGAATTGAATTCTTTTAGTTCTAATTGGTTTCTTACTGTCTAACTTGAAGATAGACAGTAAGTACGCCTAAATCGGGCGAGAAACAGTCAAGTTATGGCTAAAATAAGGCTAGGGGTAGTTTGGTAATTTACCTAAATTTTCAGAGTTCAGATCCTAAATATTATTTTGTTATAATGATGACATTGAAATTCTAGGCTAGTTAGCATCTTGAATTTTCCAATTTGGAGTTGATCTGACTAAGTTATGACCATTTGAAGTTTAGGAGTATTTTGGTCATTTTCACTAAAGTCAACTCTAAATTCTAGAGTTGACTTTTTATCCTGACGTACGAATGAGAAAACTAATACTACTATGGTGATGGGGCTGCTCTCCTGAGCATTTTAAGACCCATATTGACTATGTTTCGATAATCGGGTAAAAAGTTATGAGGCTCTAAAGAGGTCCTAAAATGCTACCTCGTTATACGTACCCCGAAATAAATTTTTACATTACGTTATTTGAATTCTTACATTTTTCTGAGTATTTTATGACCTATATTGGCTATTTTTGGATCATCCTACAAAAAGTTATTAAACTTTTAAGATTTACTATTCAAAAATACAATTTGAATTATTTTACTATTCATTTATTCAAATTATATTATTTTACTGTTCATTACTAAAGTTTTTATATAAAATTTCTGAAATCATTAATCTTTAATTAATCTCTGATTAATTAGGCTTAATTATTAATTAACATTAATTAATCTATTATTTAATTAATTAAATTATATTTATTAGTATTTTATTGTAGCAGAGTAATTAGCACTAATTACTTTTTAATTAGTCTTAATTACTCATTAATATCTAATTATGAATAATTAATTATACTTTAGTGTTTAATAATAATTAATTATCCTAATTACTATTTAAGGTTTAATTAACATTTAATTAACATTTAATTAATCTATAATTATACTTAATTAACTAAGATTACTGTTCAAAAGTAATTAACGCTAATCCCAACTTAATTAACCACTAACTGTAATTAATTAAGGCTAAACAGTAATTAATTAACACTAATAATAATTAAATTATTAATTAATTAACAGACAGTGGGCCCCACTGGACACGTGGCTCTGCCAGAGGCTGCCACGTGGCACTGTGGCCCCACCAGGGCTGAGTCAGCTCGGGTGACTGGGCAATGGGCCCCACGGGGAGCCGGACCGCCACGATTTGACCGGGCAGTGAGTCCCACTTGCCACGTGGCGGGCCCAGAGGCTGCCACGTCGCGCTGTGGGCGCCACTGGGGAGCCGAACAGCCACGCGGGCTCTGGATGTGGGCCCCCCACTTGCCACGTGGCGTGCCCAGAGGCTGCCATGTGGCCTGGTGGGCCCCACTGGGGAGCCGAACCGCCATGCGGGCTCGGGCTGTGGGCCCCACTTGCCACGTGGCATGCCCCAGAGGCTGCCACGTGGCCTGGTGGGCCCCACGGCCGAAGCCGAAGAGCCGTGAGGCTCGGCGTGTGGGCCCCACGTGACACGTGGCGGGCCCGAAGGCTGCAATGTGGCATGGTGGGCCCCACCGCGGCTTACGCGGACCTGACCCGGGCGGGTCGGGCTCGGGTCGACCCGGCCCGACCCGGACTTCGTCTTCTTCCGCGAAGACGGTCCGAGGGCGCCGGCTAGGGCACGGCTTTTGCCGGCCTTACCGACGCCGGACCACCTCGGCCCGCACGGCAGCTTATAGCCCTCGACGAGGGTTACACGCCGGCGGGCGGACCTTCGCCGGAGGTGGCCAGGATCGCCGGCAAAACCTAACCCTAATCCTAGGTCTACGGGACGAGGGGACGAGGCGGAATCCGAGAGGTTCCAGCCCTGATCTGAGTCGATCGGACCTGATCGAACTCGATCAGGTCCGATGGATCGACAATCCAGCCTAAACCCTACAATAATTGAGCGAAACATTGCAAATCCAACGGACGAGAGGGGGGGATCGGAGGTACCTGATACGACGGTGGAACGGGGCTTCGGGCTTGATCTAGGCTCGGGTTTGCGAAAACTCTAAGCCCAGAGGCCGGCCGGGGTCTTATAGAGCGGCCGACGACCTTGCCGAGGTCGGGGAGGGGTCCGATTGGCTAGGCGGGGCGGCGGGGCGCCGCGTGTCGCGCTGGACGGAGCCGACGATGGCTCCGTAGCCGTTGGATCCGGGCCCGATCCAACGGCTGCGATGGCACCGTTTGTATAGACGGCGCCGTCAGCTACAGCTGACGGGCCGTTAAGTACTTAACGGTGACCGTTAAGTAATTAATTAAATATTATTATTATTATTTTTTTTATAAATATTTTCCAGAAAATTTTGAACATATTTTTCCTAGCTAATTTGGGGTCAAGGAATTCAATGGCGCAGTCGGATTTTCGATCCGACGAGTATTTTGATACCTCCATTTCTGGGATATTTTTATTATTAAAATATTCGTCGAAATTTCGACGAGTTCCGATTAACACGAAATCTTCACCCCAAGCAAATTTGGGGTCAAGGAACGCAATGGCGGTGTCCGTTTTTCGATCGGAGGTCAATTTAAATAGGTCAATTTCTAGGATTTCTGGATTTTCCAGAAATCAGAATTCGATCCATTTGACTCCTGATTTGGACTAGGTCTCAGAGGTTGACTCCTTTTGACCTAATTAGTACTTATAATTGTGTTTAAGACCTAGGGTTAGTCTTAATGAACTATGATAACAACTTGGGTTGCTATAGACTCCCCCACTTAAGAACGATGTCGTCCTCGACATCACTCAAGTGGACCCCAGCATGACTCGCACGGAAATTTAAATGTTCAAAATACTAAGAAATAGAAGTACCTGAGTTTTCGAAGAGTTTGGGATGCTTGGATCGCATATCAGATTCCTTTTCCCAGGTGGCCTCGCTGCAGGAATGATTCTTCCATTGGACCTTAATCATGTCGATTGCACGATTCATGAGTTGCTTGCGATCACGGGCCAGGATTCTAATCGGTTCCTCAGCAAATGATAGGTCTGGTTGGATTTGAATCTCTGGAAGTTGCACAAGATGAGACGGGTCCCGAAGACACTTTCTTAGGGATGATACATGAAAAATATTGTGCACCGCTGCGAAATTCTCTGGCAAGTCTAATCGATAGGCAGCTGACCCAATCTTCCGGAGGACTTTGAATGGCCCAACATATCTTGGACTGAGCTTACCGGCAACCCCGAAGCGATGGACTCCTTTCATGGGGCTGACCTTTAAGTAAACGAAGTCTCCTTCTAAAAATTCTAAGGGTCGATGACGGAGATTATGATATTTACTTTGTCTATCCTGGGCTGCCTTGAGACGCTGTTGGATAAGTTTAACCTTTTTGTTTGTCTCCTCGACCAATTCTGAGCCGAACAACTGAACGTCTCTGGTTTCGGACCAAGACATGGGTGTTGAGCACTTCCTGCCGTAAAGTGCCTCGTAGGGAGCCATCTTGATACTTGCCCGGTAGCTATTGTTGTATGCGAATTCCACCAAGGGAAGGTGGTCTTCCCAGGACCCAGCTGTAACAACCCAGGTTGTTATCATGGTTGAGTAGGACTAACCCTAAGTATTAAACACAATTATAAGCGCTAATTAGGTCAAGTGGAGTCAACCTTTGAGACCTAGTCCAAATCAGGAGTCAAACGGATCGAATCCTAATTTCTAAATATCCAGAAACCCTAGAAATTGACCTATTTAAATTAATCTCCGATCGAAAAACGGACACCGCCATTGCGTTCCTTGACCCCAAATTAGCTTGGGGTGAAATTTTCGTGTCAATCGGAAGTCGTCGAAATTTCGACGAATATTTTCATAATAAAAATATCACGGAAATCGAGGTATCAAAATACTCGTCGGATCGAAAATCTGACTGCGCCATTGAATTCATTGGCCCCAAATTAGCTAGGAAAAACATGTTCAAAATTTTTTCTGGAAATGTTAAAAAAAAAAATTTAATTAATTAATTAATTATTAATTAATTAATTAACGGCACCGTCAGATCGGACGGATCCATCCGGACCGTCCGATCGCGCACGGATCCTACGGCCCTCGGCCGCGATCCGCGTCGCGCGGTCTGGCACGATCCGAGCGGTCCGCGATCGCGCAGATCCGACGGTCCGGAGGTGTTGTCCTCGCCCTCTCCGCCCGCGTGACACGCGGCGGCCCGTCGCGTTTTCTGGCCAATCCGGCCGCATCCAGACCTCGGCGAGGTCGCCGTCCGGTCTATAAGACCTCAGCCTACCCCTAGGCCTCGGGTTTGCACTGATCGGAGCCCGGATCGAGCCGGAATCAAGCCCCGAAGTCAGCCCTATTTTTCCGCCGAATCCTTCGCCGATCCAAACTTCAGGTACCCCAATCTCCCTCGTTTACCGTTCGATCGTTACAATATTTGTAGGATAGGTAGATTAGGATGTTATCTACACATGCACCGTTCCGATCGGGCTCAAACCAACCCGATCGGGCGCACCAGGCCCGCAAATGAGTCGGGGTTCGGTCCGCCGAACCCCAGGAAGACGAACGGTCGCCGCTTCGGGCCGGGCAGGGTCGACCCGCGCCCGTCCCGCTCGGGTCGGATCCGTATCAGCGCGGGTGGGGCCCACCCAGCCATGTGGCAGCCTACGAGCTCGCCACGTGTCACGTGGGGGCCCACACGCTGAACCCGCGTTGCTTCGGCTTCGGCCGTGGGGCCCACCAGTGCCACGTGGCAGCCTCTGGGCATGCCATGTGTCACGTGGAGCCCACAGCAGGAGCCCGCGCGACGGTTCGGCTCCCCAGTGGGGCCCACCGAGCCACGTGGCAGCCTCTGGGCCCGCCACGTGGCAGTGGGGCCCACTACCCGGTTTTACCTGCGGCGGTTCGCCTCCCAGTGGGGCCCACAGTGCCACATGGCAGCCGCTGGCACTGCCATGTGTCAAGTGGGGCCCACAGCCTGAGCTGAGTCAGCAACCCGTGGGACCGACAGTGCCACGTGGCAGCCTCTGGAAGTGCCACGTGTCAGGTGGGCCCACTGTCCAGTCAGCCGAGCTGAGTCAGCAACCCGTGAGACCCACAGTGCCACGTGGCAGCCTCTGGAAGTGCCACGTGTCAGGTGGGCCCACTGTTGATTAATTAGAAATTAATTAAGTTACTGTTATGTTTAATTAACCATAATTAACTACAGTTAGTATTAATTAACTCAGGATTAGTATTAATTACTTTTGAACAGTATATTTGATTAATTAAATATAATTATAAGTTAATTAGTATTAAACAATAATTAGGATAATTAATTAAACAGTAATTAGCTTAGTTACTTTTGAACAGTAAAATATAATTAAATTAATTCATAATTAATAAATAATTAGGACTAATTAAAAAATAATTAGCACTAATTACTTTGCTACAGTAAATGATATAAAAATCAGAAATATTAAATTTAAAATTTAGGAATGAACAGTAAAATAATATAATTTGAATAAATGAATAGTAAAATAATTCAAATTGTATTTTTGAATAGTAAAACTTAAAGTTTAATAACTTTTTGTAGGATGATCCAAACATAGCCAATATGGGTCTTAAAATACTCAGAAAAATATTTAGGATCAAATGGCATAATGTAAAATTTCGTTTCGAGGTATGCATAACGAGGTAGCGTTTTGGGGCCTCTTTAAGACCCCATAACTTTTTACCCGATTATCGAAACATAGTCCATATGGGTCTTAAAATGCTCAGGAGAGCGGCCCCATCACCGTGGTAGTATTAGTTTTTCCATTTGAATATCAGGACAAAAAGTCAACTCTAGAATTTATAGTTGACTTTAGTGAAAAATGACCAAAATGCCCTTGGACTTCAAATGGCCATAACTTGGTCAATTTAACTCCAAATCCAAAAATTCAAGAAGCTACCTAGTTTAGAATTTCAATGTCATCATTTTCACAGAAATAATATTTAGGATTTGAACCCGAAAATTTAGGAAAATGACCAAAATACCCCTAGCCTTATTTTAGCCATAACTCGGTCGTTTCTCATCTAAATTGGACGTACTTACTGTAAACCTTCAAGTTAGACAGTAAGAAATTAGTTGGAGAAGAGAAAACTCAGTTTGGACCCCTAAATCAATAGTTGACTTTTTGACCTTTAAAGTAAGGGCAAAATAGTCATTTTACCTTAAAATTAGAAATGCTCAACTTTAGCCCTTAATTAAAATCTTAGAATACTAGGATTAATAATGTAATCATATTAGTACCATATAAGTAAATAAAACAAGTCATTAAATTGAATTCCAATAATTTTTCCTAAATCTTAAGCACCCCACCTTAAGGATCTTTCCTGAGACTAGGACTAGATCATAGGTTAGTGTTCATTCATTGGGTAATTTAGGTTACCCTATGGGTGAAACCTTGGTTTTAGTAGTTTCTAGATATTATTTTGTTTTACAACCCATTCTGATTAGTTTATCTTTTAACTTTAGATTTAAGATAGGAGATTCATCCTATTAAGTTTGATTACTTAATAAGATCTGCCTTAACTAGTAGATCACTTATAGTATAAAACCTAGAACTTAGGTCTTATCCAGTTTGGATTATGTGATTAAACCTAAAATCTCATAGTGTTTAATCCATAATCTATAGGTGTAGAAGATCTTGATCTGATCTTAGTTAGAACGTCTAAATTCATAAAAATTAGGACGTATGATTTATTTGTTTAATTCATAGTCGTCTATCTGATTGATCTAGATTAGAACCTGATCAGTTCTAATTCTTTTAACTTATAAGGACAAGTTTCCAAATTACACTCGATAGTAGGAAAATGATTATCCTGAACTTGTGTAATTTTGGAATAGTTAGAATGGTTAAGTAAAAAATAAATAATATCACCATGTGTAGTCGAGTCTCTTGCTTACTTGTTATTTGTTGCTACGCATACCTTATAATTTTGTGCCTTATATTTTCTATGAACATATCATATAAGACATTTGATGTATAAATAAAATGTTATGATTATGGAGACTCTTTAGATTCCTTATGAAAATATTAAAGTAAATAAGTGAAATGATAATAAAGTGATGTGATTGAGCTGCCTCTCAGTTGTTTTCTTTTGATCAGACCGAATGTTGCCCTAGCCGTATCGTGCTAGGAGTTGCCATAGTTGTACTGTGCTAGGATATTTCGGTTTGATAGTTGGTGACCTAACCGTATCGAGCTAGGAGTAGCCATAGTCGTATCGTGTTATGGCCATATGTGACTGTTGTTGGCTTAGTTGTATCGAGCTAGGAGTAGCCCTAGCCTTTATTATGCTAAGATCTTCAGTTTCTTTTGGCAAGCTAGTGTAGCTCTTTTCTGTATGGCAGTTGATGTATTATAGTTTTATATGCAGTTGTGGTTGTTTCAGTATAATTTTTTTCAGTCAACTATTTCTTTGTACTGCGTTATATATATTAGAATCTTGCTGCTATATGTATATATCACTACTGAGTTATTCATTTTTTTAATTAGCATATTATTTTTATTGATCACCAGCATGTTTAGGATGTAGAATTTTTCTTCCAGTATTTATTCAGTTATATTTATACTTATATGCCTTTCCTTGATTACTTGTTATGCGAGGCATGCTTCAGCTTCTTTTCTTTGCCTTGTTTATACTATAGAGCATAGTCTATAGTTTGCCTTTTTACTTGTGTTGCTTACTGCTCCTGTATTTACACATCATGCTTAGAAGTAAATAGTAAAATGGTGATATTATATAACTTTATTAAAAATTCAGCTTAAAATGTACTTAGACAATTGTCTAACCAGATTTTCTCTTTTTGGCTGGGGCCATACATTGTGAAACTGACAATGTCAGGTGTAGATCAGTTTGAGGAGCCTGTACCCGAGGAGGAGCCTTTCTTGGAGGAGGCGCTGCAGCTGGGGTCAGAAGAGATCTAGCTATTTACTGCCAGTGAGGATGCACGTATTTGAACCATTATTTATTTAAACTTTCATGAATGTGATAATACAGGTACCATAACTGTGTATTCAGATTTTACTATGCTACTTTTCCTGAGTTATATTCCTCTTATATATATTATGATGCTTGGATGTCATTCATTTATCGCTTCTGCACTCTGTATTTTACTTATATAGTGACTGCTTGATTGATTCTGAGTTGACCTTTCCCTAATCAGGTGGATTGTGGAGTTTATCCTAATCCAATGGTAAGTGAGTGGTTAACCAGAGTGACACTCCACCCTTAATCTAGACCTATTGAGGGTTAAGGGTGAGGGTCGCCACACCAGCAAAATCTAAAATATAGAGACGGAGTAGGTCTTCCAGCACTTGATTTACTCTCTAGTCTAGCCATCTATCTGAGGATGGAATGCTGTGCTCATGGCCAGTGTGGTGCCTAAGTCTTGATGTACTGCCTGCCAGAATTTCGATGTAAATCGACTGTCTCTATCGGATATGATAGTTTTCAGGATACCATGAAGTCGAATTATTTCTTTGACGTATAACTTGGCAAGCCTTTTGACTGAATCAGTTTGTCAGATTGGAAGGAAGTGCGCAGACTTAGTCAGTCGATCAATGATGACCCAAATAGTGTCTGCCCCAGATCGCGCACGAGGCAGACCCATGACGAAGTCCATTGATATATCCGACCACTTCCATTCTGGGATTTCTAGCGGATGAAGGAGGCCTCCTGGCCTTTGGTGCTCTGCCTTTACTAGGAAATATTCGTGGCACTTCGCCACAAAGTTTGATATGCTTCTTTTCATCCCTGGCCACCAGAATGATGTTTTTAGATCTTGATACATCTTCGTGCCTCCTGGGTGCACTTGATACCTTGAATTATGTTCTTCAATTAATATTTCTCACTGCATGGACTTAGGTATCCATAATCGATTCCCCAGATAGATAGCACTGTTGTGGAAGCGAAGATCATTACAATGACCACTCTTGATAGCCATCTTGAAGTTCAAGAATTCCTCATCCTTGGTCTGCGACACAGACACACCCGGTGGAAGGTAGGTTCCACGTTGATATTTGATAGAGTTAGGCTGAGCCTATCCCCGTTGATAGGCTTGATACCCATTCTGTGAAATTCCTCTACCAACGGGCCTTCTGATATCATGGCATTTAGGGATGCCTGATGACTAAGGGCATCAGCCACCACATTGGTCTTTCTTGGATAATATTGAATATCCAGGTCGTAGTCGCTGATCAGCTCTAACCACCTTCTTTGTCTACAGCTTAACTCCCGCTGGGTGAATATATATCTTAGACTCTGGGGGTCGGTAAAGATTGAGCATTGGACTCCATTGAGATAGTGTCGCCAGATCTTCAAGGCAAACACTACGGCAGCCAGTTCAAGGTCGTGGACCGCGTAGTTCTTCTCGTGGACTTTCAGCTATCGCGAGGCATAGGCTATGAACTTCCCTTCTTGTATCAATATGGCTCCGAGGCCTATGCCCGAGGCGTCCGTGTATACTTGGAAATTTACTCCCTCCTTCGGAAGAACCAATACGGGAGCAGAGGTAAGTGCGTCCTTGAGAGCTTGGAAGGCCTTCTCACACGTTGGTGACCATTCAAGTGGTACCCCTTTCTGAGTGAGCTTGGTAATAGGGGAGGCGATCTGAGAAAATCCCTTCACAAATTTCCTATAATAACCTACTAATCCTAGGAAACTCTTGACTTCTGTCACTGTCTTGGGCTGAGCCAAGTTCTGGATTGCATGGATTTTGTTCTGATCCACCCTGATCCCTTCAGCATCCACAACGTGGCCTAAAAAGGCGATAGACTCTAGCCAAAACTCGCACTTTGAGTACTTGGCATAGAGTTGATGGTTCCTCAGCTCTTCCAATACAATTCAGAGATGTCCCTCATGTTTGCTTTTGGATTTAGAGTATATCAGAATATCATCTATGAACACAATGACAAATTTATCCAGATACGGCTTCAAGATACATTGCATTAAATCCATAAATATGGAAGGCGCATTTGTTAGTCCAAAAGACATCACTAGAAATTCGTAGTGACCGTATTTGGTTCGGAAGGCCGTCTTCGCAATGTCAGAGTCCTTTACCTGAAGTTGGTGGTAGCCTGATCGCAGATCGATCTTTGAGAATACCTTTGCTCCGGCTAGTTGATCGAATAGGTCATCGATGCGAGGTAGTGGATATTTATTCTTGATTGTGACCTTATTCAGCTCTCTATAGTCAATGCACATTCTCATTGACCCATCCTTCTTCTTCACGAACAGGACTAGAGCTCCCCACAGAGAAGAGCTTGGTCTTATAAGACCTTTTCCTAGCAATTCCTGCAGTTGCTTATGTAGCTCCTGCAACTCCTTGGGCGCCATCCTATAAGGCGCCTTTGAGATAGGCTGGGTTTCAGGAATCACGTCAATGGCGAATTCAACTTCTCGGGCGGGTGGAAGACCAGGAAGATCTTCAGGAAAGACGTCGGGGAACTCGCAGACGACAGGATTCTGGGAGAGAGGAACCTCTTCCTTCTTTTCACCTAGTATAGTTACTAGGAATGCCCTATAACCTTTGCTTACCAGTCTCTTTGCCTGAATAGCATTAAGTAGGGAAGCTCTAGTGCTGAAGTTCCCTACAAAGGACTTTGCGTGTTTGCCACTGCCTAAGGTAATCTTCTTCTTCTGGCAGTTAATAGTGGCATCATGCTGGCTTAGCCAATTCATGCCCAGGATAACATCAAAGTTGGCAATTGGCAATACTATCAATTTGGCCCCAACCTTTGCTCCTCCAAAGGGAACTTGTAATTTGCAAAACTAGTTGGCTTGAAGTTGTGCTCCGGATTGGCAGCCCAACGTTTAGCGGTGTCGTCAATCGGTGAACGGGTAAGTTGAAGGATTTTATCCAACTTTCAGAAACGAAGGAGTGGCTTGCTCCAGTATCGAATAGAATGTTACAGGGCTTACTATTTATATATATTGTACCTAATTATAGATGCAAGGTTTATCAGTTATAACAAAGCATGAATGAGTAAAAATTTATTGAATTGGTTTAGAAGCGTGTACCTGACACCACATGATTATCCTCAGTGGCCTCTGCTAGTGTGAGGGCATACACACGAGCTTGGACAGTGGGCCTATTATAGTAAGGCTGCTTGGCCGGCGGCCTGGGGGTACTGGGATGAGGAGCAAGAGGCATCTCTCGTTGTGGAGCAGGCGGTGGCAGGGCTGGACGTGCGGTAGTGGTGGCAGGGGCTCGTCGGTACAGATCAAACACAGGCTGGCCCTGTACCTGCTTGATGGGTGTGCAGTCAATCATCTCTGTGTATTGGCACTGTGTGTAGCCATGCCCTGGCCTGCCACAGGTGTAGCATACATTTTGCCCATGGAAGCACCTACCGTAGGGGTGCGGCCTCGCGCAGCCATTGTAGGGATTCACAGCAGGGGTTTCTGCCTCTAGTTGGTACACTCTGGCCCGCTTTGGGTTCCCCTGGCGTAGCATGGCAGAGCTGGCAAGCCATTTTGCCTCCCCCTACTGGCACTTTTTAGTGACATTTGCAGTCTCCAGCAGCTCTTGGTAGTTGGTGAGGCGGAAAGGCGCGACTTGGGTCTGGATGGACGGCCGAAGACCGCTCTGGAACCGGTGGCACCGGTCTTCTTTGGTGGGTACCAGACTCGAGGAGAATCTGGCGAGTCTTCGGAATTCCGCATCATACGCAGCCGCGGTGCGGTCCCCTTGTTGCAGCTTGAGGAATTCCTTCGTCATGCTGCGGCATTCGGACAGTGGGATATATTCTGCCCGGAACTCCTTTTCAAACTCATCGTAAGAAATATCCTCCTAGCTGATGCCCTCGAACTTGGTGGTGCGTATTTGGTGCCACCAATGTTCGGCCTCTCTGTATAGCAAATGTGTGACCAGTCGGATCACTTCTGTTTCGAGGCACTTGAGGCTGGTCATGTTCTTATCCACCATTCACAACCAATCTTCTGTGTCTACTGCTAATGCATTCCCATTGAACATGGGAGGCATCAAGCGGAGGAAGTTATGTAATAGTGTGTCAGCGGACGGGGTGTACTGCTGGTTGTAACTCTGGGGCGCCGAGGTAGATGTCGTCAATGCGCGATTCTAGTTGATATGTGATACCAGAAGGCGTTCCATCCGTTCCGCCTGACTGGCCTGTGCCTTGGCCACATCCTCAGCTTGTCACCGATGGGACTCTATCATCATTTTTACAGCCTCCAGTAAGGCGTTAACCTCACTGGATGCGGTGCTTGATGGGGCGGGAGAAGGGCTCTGTCCAGGATTCATTTTTGCTAGAAAACTGAATAAAAGACGACACCCATTTAGCATTCTAGAGAAAGGAGTCAACATAATAGCTTTTCTTTTTATTAAACAAAATAGACGATACAAATTTTTGGAAACAGAGTACAAAAGACAAGACAGTCATTGGAAAATGAAACACAGGATCTATCCTATGTATCTTCTCGTGAAAACCTGAGTAAAGTAAGCATAGGTTAGCATTCGGCGGCGGTGGGCGTGTCGTCGCTCGAACCTCCATACTTCCTATGCCCACCATTCCTCTGCGTAGTCCTGAAGGAGGATCTCCAGGATGTCCAATCGCGCGTCGTCAGGGCATTCCAGTTCTTCGAAGATCTGGGTCACCCTGCGCAACCATTCTCTGGCCAGGATGGGGAAGTCTAGTCCCCTGTATATCGCACCTTCCAGCATCCTTTCCAGAATGCTAGCCCCCACTGGGGAGACCCCCTGGACTTCCCTACCATATCTCCTTGCCAGGAACACGTCGTATACCCACCTATCCTTAAAGTGGGCGAAGAGATCCTGTCCTGACATGTTTGCACGGTATCCTAAACATCCATATTAATGAAGTAAGGTAAAATAGTTTTTTTTTTGAAAGACCCAATTTTAGATGATACAGAAGGGAATACAAATAGCATATGAAATAAAACTAAGGCTTCTATCCAATGTATCGGACTGTAAAGGCACGACGAAAGTCCTCGTAGATGACGTCCCGCTGTAGCCATCCGCGCTGATGGGTGAGGGCTCTAAGGTTAACATGCCACCAGTTTCTAGCCCTGTCCTGCAGGAGGCGTGTCATGAGGGCAAGCTTGACGTTGTCTATAATATCCATCATCCCCATTATATCGTCTGTCAGCATTAGCCATCTCTCGGCCAACACGGGGTGATCATGTCCTCTGAAGGTGCTTTCACGGAGCAATTGGTTCAGCCTCCTGACTTTTGGATATATGTATGGGTCAAGTCCTTCGTAAAATTGGACAAATTCTTCCCAGCTTTCATTGAATCGTCGAAGATGCCCTTAAACTGTCATCCTAGCGTATCTAACTGTGTTAACATTTAGATTTTTGTTTGATACATTGCTTATGTATTTTGATTATCAACTTCTTATTCTGAGTGTGACATTGTGATCCCTTGGATGTGACTCTAACATATACTGATATAGTGACTGAACTGGTAGAAGAATCTTCCATTAGGTAGATAAGAATGCAAATTCTCATCTGACACCTTATAGAATTCTCTGATACCAACTGTGGCGCTCCGCACCCCCTTAATCTGCCAAAGAATTAGATTAAGGGTGGGGTGTCACTCTGGCTAACCCCTCACTTATCATTGGATTAGGATAATATCCATAATTCACCTGATTAGGGAAGGATTAACATGGAATCAAACTAACAGTCCCTGTATAAGTAAATAAATAGAGTGCGGAAGCGATTTAAGGAAATGTAAACCATCCAAGTATCACAGTGCAAATATGAAAGAAAAATATAACTCAGAATATAAGTATACAATCCAAAATCACAGTCAATAGTACCTGTATTATTACATAATTTAAAATGTTTAAATTGAATGAAAACCACTCATCCTTACTTGAAGCAAAAGGGAACTAGACGACAGCTTCTTCCACGGGCTCCTCCTCTGGGTATGGCTCCACACCTAACTCCTGCTCGTTTAACTAAAAGGAGTCTGCCATTGTCGGTTTCACAATGTAGGGCCCCAACCAAAAAAAAGAAAAATCTGGTTAGACAATTGTCTAAGTACATTATAAGTTGATGAATTATTATAAGTGTTAAGTAATATCACCATTTGACAACATCTAAGCAACATATATATAAGAAAAGGAGCGGCAAGCAATACAAAGAAACAGGGAAGCTATAAACCATCATTTATAACTTAAGCAAAGAAAAGGAAAGAGGCTGAGATAGGCATCGCATACAAACTAAGCAAGGAAGGGCATATATATATACATAACTGTCATGTGCTGTAAGAAAAGTTCTACATCCTAAACATGCTGGTGATCAACAGAAAACATGCCAATTAAAATAAATAACTCAGCAGTGGTACATATAAATAGCACCAAGGTTCTAACATCCTAAATATATATACAAGCAGTACAAGGAAGTAGCTGACGGAATAAGAATACTAAAAAGTAAACAATAACAACTACATATAAAGCCACACATGCATCGACTGCCATACAGAAAAGAGCTACTCAAGCCCATCGAATACCAAAGAAGCTTAGCACCATCATGACTAAGGTATAAACTATGTACCCCTAACGACATAAGGAGGCTAGGCAAAATAAGCACACAAAGCAAATGAAGGGTCTTAGCACCAGTACGGTTAAGGCCCAACTGTATGCCCCTAGCGATATAAGGAGGCTAGTAAACTAAGCATACAAGGAAACCTTAACGCCAGTACGGCTAAGGCACCAATGGTGTACCCCTAGCGACATAAGGAGGCTAACAAACTAGGCACACAACAAAACGGATCCTTCCCCTAGTGACATAAGGAGGCTAGGCAATAAGGATATAACTGAGAGGCAGTTCATAAAATCATTATCTTTTCATAAATCACTTTAATATTTTCACAAGAAATCTAAGGAGTCTTCATATTTTCCTAACATTTTATTCATGCATCAAATGTCTTATATGATATGCTCAAAGAAATATGGCACAAAAATCAAGGAACGCGTAAGCAACAAAGTATCAAAGTAAGTAAGGGACTCTACTAAACATGGTGATATCAGTTGTTTTCTACTTAACCTTCTAACTATTCCAAGTTACACAAGTTCAGGATCACCATTTTCCTACTATCGAGTGTAACTCAAAAATTCATCCTTATAAGTTAAAAAGGATTAGAACTGATCAGGTTCTAATCTAGTTCAATCAAATAGACGACAACGAGTTAAATAAATGAATCATACGTCCTAATTTTGTAAATTTAGACGTTCTAACTAAGATCTGATCAAGATCTTCTAAACCTATAGATTATGGATTAAACACTACGAGAATTAGGTTTAATCACATAATCCAAAGGATAAGACCTAAGTTCTAAGTTTTTTTCTATTAGTGATCTACTAGTTGAGGCAAATCCTATTAAGTAATCAAATTTAATAGGATGAATCTCCCATCTTAAATCTAAAGTTAAAAGACAAAATAATCAGAATAAGTTATAAAATAAAATAAAAGTCTAGAAACTACTAAAACTAAGGTTTCACCTATTGAGTAACCCAATTTACCCAATGAATGAACTCTAACGTATGATCTAGTCCTAGTCTCAGGAAGTGTCCTTAAATTATAGTGCTTAGGACTTAACAAAAATTATTGGAAGCTAACATAAGGGTTGATTTCACTCACTTAAATATCACTAAGATCTTTATAACATTGGTTTAAGAGTTTTGAAATGTAAACTAGAGGTTAAGAGTACATAGTTCAATCTTAGGACAAAATGACTATTTTTCTCCTACCTTAAGGGTCAAAAAGTTAACTTTTGACTTATGGGTCAGAATTGAATTCTTTTAGTTCTAATTGGTTCCTTACTGTCTAACTTGAAGATAGACAGTAAGTACGCCTAAATCGGGCAAGAAACAGTCAAGTTATGGCTAAAATAAGGCTAGGGGTAGTTTGGTCATTTACCTAAATTTCCAGGGTTCAGATCCTAAATATTATTCTGTTATAATGATGACATTGAAATTCTAGGCTAGTTAGCATCTTGAATTTTCCAATTTAGAGTTGATCTGACTAAGTTATGACCGTTTGAAGTTTAGGAGTATTTTGGTCATTTTTGACTAAAGTCAACTCTAAATTCTAGAGTTGACTTTTTATCCTGACGTACGAATGAGAAAACTAATACTACTACGGTGATGGAGCCGCTCTCCTGAGCATTTTAAGACCCATATTGACTATGTTTCGATAACCGGGTAAAAAGTTATGAGGCTCTAAAGAGGTCCTAAAATGCTACCTCATTATACGTACCCTGAAATAAAGTTCTATATTACGTTATTTGAATCCTTGCATTTTTTTGAGTATTTTAAGACCTATATTGGCTATGTTTGGATCATCCTACAAAAAGTTATTAAACTTTTAAGATTTACTATTCAAAAATACAATTTGAATTATTTTACTATTCATTTATTCAAATTATATTATTTTACTGTTCATTCATAAAGTTTTTATATAAAATTTCTGAAATCATTAATCTTTAATTAATCTCTGATTAATTAGGCTTAATTATTAATTAACATTAATTAATCTATTATTTAATTAATTAAATTATATTTATTAATATTTTATTGTAGCAGAGTAATTAGCACTAATTACTTTTTAATTAGTCTTAATTACTCATTAATATCTAATTATGAATAATTAATTATACTTTACTGTTTAATCATAATTTATTATCCTAATTACTGTTTAAGGTTTAATTAACCTTTAATTAACATTTAATTAATTTCTAATTATACTTAATAAACTAAGATTACTGTACAAAAGTATTTAACACGAATCCTAACTTAATTAACTACTAACTATAATTAATTAAGGCTAAACAGTAATTAATTAACACTAACAGTAATTAAATTATTAATTAATTAACAAACAGTGGGCCCCACTGGACACGTGGCTCTGCCAGAGACTGCCACGTGGCACTGTGGGCCCTACTAGGGCTGAGTCAGCTTGGGTGACTGGGTAGTGGGCCCCCACTTGACACGTGGCACTGCCAGAGGCTGCCACGTGGCACTGTGGCCCCACGGGGAGCCGGATTGCCACGGTTTGACCTGGCAGTGGGTCCCACTTGCTACGTGGCGCTGTGGGCCCACTAGGGAGCGGAACAGCCACGCGGGCTCTGGCTGTGCGCCCCACTTGCCACGTGGCATGCCCAGAGGCTGCCACGTGGCCTGGTGGGCCCCACTAGGGAGCCGAACCGTCGCGCGGGCTCGGGCTGTGGTCCCCACTTGCCACGTGGCGTGCCCAGAGGCTGCAACGTGGCCTGGTGGGCCCCACTTCCGATGACGAAGAGCCGCGAGGCTCGGCGTGTGGGCCCCACGTGACACGTGGCGGGCCCGAAGGCTGCAGCGTGGCCTGGTGGGCCCCACCGCGGCTTATGCGGACCCGACCCGGACTTCGTCTTCTTCCGCGAAGACGGTCCGAGGGTGCCGGATAGGGCACGGCTTTTGCCGGCCTTACCGGCGCCGGACCACCTCGGCCCGCACGGCCGCCGGTCGCCCTCGACGAGGGCTACACGCCGGCGGGCGGACCTTCGCCGGAGGTGGCCGGGATCGCCGGCAAAACCTAACCCTAATCCTTTGTCTACGGGACGAGGGGACGAGGCGAAACCCGAGAGGTTCCAGCCCTGATCTGAGTCGATCGGACCTGATTGAACTCGATCAGGTTTGATGGATCGACAATCCAGCCTAAACCCTACAATAATTGAGCGAAACATTGCAAATCTAACGGACGAGATGGGGGGATCGGAGGTACCTGATTCGACGGCGGAACGGGGCTCGGGGCTTCGGGCTTGATCTGGGCTCGGGTTTGCAAAAACTCCGAGCCCAGAGGCCGGCAGGGGTCTTATAGACCGGCCAACGACCTCGCCGAGGTCGGGGAGAGGTCCGATTGGCCAGGCGGGGCGCCGCGTGTCGCGCTGAACGGAGCCGTCGAGGACGACGGCTCCGTAGCCGTTGGATCCGGGCCCGATCCAACGGCTGCGATGGCGCCATCTGGATAGACGGCGCCGTCAGCTACAGTTGACGGGCCGTTAAGTACTTAATGACGACCGTTAAGTAATTAATTAAATATTATTATTATTATTATTTTTTAAATATTTTCTAGAAAATTTTGAACATGTTTTTCCTAGCTAATTTGGGGTCAAGGAATTCAATGGCGCAGTCGGATTTTCGATCCGACGAGTATTTTGATACCTCAATTTCTGGATATTTTTATTATTAAAATATTCGTCGAAATTTTGACGACTTCCGATTGACACTAAAACTTCACCCCAAGCAAATTTGGGGTCAAGGAACGTAATGGCGGTATCTGTTTTTCGATCGGAAGTCAATTTAAATAGGTCAATTTCTAGGGTTTCTGGATTTTCCAGAAATCTTAATTCGATCCGTTTGACTCCTGATTTGGACTAGGTCTCAGAGGTTGACTCCATTTGACCTAATTAGCACTTATAATTATGTTTAAGATCTAGGGTTAGTCTTAATCAACTATGGTAATAACTTGGGTTGTTACATAAGTACCTGTATTATTATATCAATTTAAGTTCCAAATAATAATAATAAAAGTGCACTCATCCTCACTTATAATGAGAGATCTAAGTAGCTACTTCTTCCACAGGCTCCTCCTCCAGATATGGCTCCACACCAAGATCCTGATCGTCCAACTGAAGAGGATCTGCCATTGTCAGTTTCATAATGTAGGGCCCTAGCCAAAAAAAAAAAATCTGGTTAGACAATTGTCTAAGTACATTTTAAGCTGATAAGTTTTATATGTGTTATGTAATATCACCATTCTATAACTTCCAAGCAACAATATATAAGGGAGCAACAAGCAATACAAAAGGAATGAAAAGCTATAAACTATTATTTATAACTTAAGCAAAAAGAGAGGCTAAGACATGCCTCAATACAAGCTAAACAAGGTAAGGCATAAATGTAGATAATCAAATAAGTACTGTAAGAGGAATAATACATCGTAAACATGCTGGTGATCAAAAGAAATGTGCCAATTAAAATGAAATAACTCAGCAGTGATACATATAAATAGCAGCAAGGTTCTAACATCCTAAAATATATAAGCAATACCAGGAAATAGCAGACTGAATAAAAGTGCTGAAAAGTAAACAAAACATCATAACTGCATATATATAAGTATCCGTGCATCAACTGCCATATAAAAAAGAGCTAATACAGCCCATCGAATATCGAAAGATCTTAGCACCATCACGGCTAAGTCACAAAACTGTGTACCCCTAGCAACATAAGGAGGCTAGGCAACTAAGCACACAAAGTAATCGAAGGATCTTAGCACCAGTACGGCTAAGTCACCAACGGTGTACCCCTAGCGACATAAGGAGGCTAGGCAACTAGGCACACAACAAAACAAGTCCTTCCCCTAGTGACATAAGAAGACTAGGCAATAAGGACATATCTGAGAGGCAGCTCTTATAACTATTATCCTTTCATTAATCACTTTAATATTTTCACAAGGAATCTAAGGAGTCTCCATATTTTCCTAACATTTTATTTATGCATCAAAGATCCTATATGATATGCTCAAAAAATTAAGGCACAAAAATACAAGTAATACGTAGCAACAAAATATCAAAAAAAGCAAGGGACTCTACTAAACATGGTGATATCATTTTTTTTCTACTTAACCATTCTAGCTATTCCAAGTCACACAAGTTTAGGATCACCATCTTCCTACTATCGAGTGCAACTTAGAAATTCATCCTTATAAGTTAAAAATGATTAGAACTGATCAGGTTCTAATCTAGTCAATTAGATAGACGACTATGAGTTGAATCAATAAATCATACGTCTTAATTTTGTGAATTTAGACGTCCTATCTAAGATCTGATCAAAATCTTCTAAACCTATAGATTATGGATTAAACGCTACTAGATTTAGGTTTAATCACATAATCCAAAGGATAAGACCTAAGTTCTAGGTTTCATTCTATAAGTGATATACTAGTTAAGGCTAATCCTGTTAAGTAATCAAACTTAATAGGATGAATCTCCTATCCTAAACTAAAGTTAAAAAACAAAATAATCAGAACAAGTTGTAAAATAAAAGAAAAGTCTAGAAACTAATAAAACTAAGGTTTCACCCATCGGGTAACCCATTTACCCAAAGAATGAACTCTATAACTTACGATCTAGTCCTAGTCTCTAGAAAGGTCCTTAAGGTGTAGTGTTTAAGACTTAGAAGAATTTAGGAATCTGACTAAATGATTGATCTCACTCACTTAAATGTCACTAAGGTCTTTATAACATTGATTTACGAGTTTTGAAATGTTAGTTAGAGGTTAATAGTCCTTAGTCTAATCTTAGGGCAAAATGACTATTTTGCCCCTACTTTAAGGGCGAAAAGTCAACTTTTGACTTATGGGTCAAAATTGAATTATCTTAATTCCAACTGATTTCTTACTATTTAACTTGAAGATAGACAGTAAGTACGTCCAAATTGGACTCCAAACGGTCAAGTTATGACCAAAACGAGGTCAGGGGGTAATTTGGTCTTTTACCTAAACTTCTAGGGTTCAAATCTCAAATATTATTTCAGTTTATTGATGACATTGAAATCCTAAGTTAGTTAGCATCTTGAATTTTTAAATTTGGAGTTGATTTGACTAAGTTATGGATGTTTGAAGTTTAGGGGCATTTTGGTCATTTTTCATTGAGAATTCTAAGGTTGACTTTTTGTCCTGATGTCTAAATGAGAAAACTAATACTACTACAATGATGGGGCTGCTCTCCTGAGCATTTTAAGACCCATATTGACTATGTTCTGATAATTAGGTAAAAAGTTATGAGGTCCTAAAATGCTACCTCATTATGCGTACCCCGAAATTAATTTTTACATTATGCCATTTAATTCTATTTATTTTTCTGAGTATTTTGAGTCCTATATTTGTAATGTTTGGATTATCCTACAAAAAGTTATTAAACTTTTAAGTTTTACTATTCAAAAATACACTTTGAATTATTTTACTGTTCATTTATTCAAATTGAATGATTTTACTGTTCATTCATAAAGTTATATATATAATTTCTGAATTTATTAACCTTTAATTAGTCTGTGATTAATTAGGGTTAATTATTAATTAACAATAATTAATCTACTAATTAATGATTAAATTATATAATATTATTATTTTACTATTGAAAAGTCATTAGCACTAATTACTGTTTAATTAATCTTAATCACCTGTTACTATTTAACTAAGAATAATTGATTATAGTTTACTATTGAATAATAATTAATTATTCTAATAACTGTTAAGGTTTAATTAATATTAAAATAATGCTAATTAATCTCTTAATTATTAGTTAATTACAGTTAATTAATTATAAGGTTACTGTTCAAAAGTCATTAACACTAATCCTAATTAATTAGTCACTAACTGTAATTAATTAGGCTAACAATACTTAAATTATTTTAATTAACAGACAGTAGGCCCTACCTGACACGTGGCACTACCAGAAGCTGTCACGTGGCACTGCTAGAAGCTGCCACGTGGCACTATGGGCCCCACAGGGAAGCCGAATAGGCTCGGGTGACTGGGCAGTGGGCCCCACCTGACACATGGCGGGCCCATAGGCGCCACGTGGTACTATGGGCCCCACGCCCGGTGCCGGACCGCCTCGGCCCGCACGGCCGACAGTAGCCCAGGTCGGGGCCTACACGCCGGCGGGCGGACCTTCGCCGGAGACGGCTGGAGTAGCCGGCAATGCGGAACCCTAGGTCTAGGGTTACGGGGGTGCATACGGGGTTCGGCCCGAGGCTTCAAGCCTCGGTCTGAGTTGACCGGACCTGATCGAGCTCGATCAGGTCCGGTTGATTGTCGATCCACACCCTAACCTACAATACTAAGGCAATGCGACGGCAGAAGGTGAATGGAGGAGGGAGATCGGGGGTACCTGATTTGACGGCAAAGGGGGCTCGGCACGAGTTCGCTCGATCTGGGCTCGGGTTCGCAAAACCCGGAGCCCAGAGCTCGGCCGAGGCCTTATAGGCGCGTCGGCGACCTCGACAAGGCCGGGGAAGGCGCTGGTTAGCCCGGAGGGGTGGTAGGGCGTGCCGCGTGGCTCGCGGGTGATGGGGTCGAGGACGAAAGTCCGTGGCCGTCCGATCTCACGACACGCGGATGGCCCGGATCCGCCCGGACCGCGCGTCACGGATCGCGGCTTGTGAGCCGCTGGATAAAAGCGCGGATCAGATGGTCCGGATGGAACCGTCTGATCGAACGGCGCCATTAGCGCCGTCCACTTAAGTTGACGGCGCCGGACGGCGCCGTCAACTAATTAATTAATTAATTAAATATATATATATATTAACAAAAATTTCAAACATATTTTTCCTAGCTATTTCAGAGGTGAGGAACGCAATGGTGAGGTCGGATTTTCGATTCGATGAGTATTTTGATTCCTCGATTTCCGGGGCATTTTTAATATTAAAATATTCGTCGAAATTTCGACGACTTCCGATTGACACGAAAACTTCACCCCAAGCTAATTTGGGGTGAATGAATGCAACGGCGGTGTCCATATTCCAATATGATGTCAATTTAGATAGGTCAATTTTAGGGTTTCTGGATTTTCCAGATATCAGGATTCGATCCATTTGATCCCTGATTTTGGGGTAGGACCTAGAGGTTGACTCCAATCGACCTAATTAGCACTTATAATTATATTTTAGACTAAGATTATTCCTAATTAACTAAGGTAACAACTTGGGTTGTTACAGGTAGTGGGGAGCAGGAAGGATCCCCATACTACCACGCCAGCATTGACAGCAGAGGATGTCGGGATCCTTCGGGAAATTCGAGGACGACGATCCACAGTGGGTGATGGCCCCGGGATCATCCGATCATGCATTAGTTAGAAGCGGACTGTACGATTCTAGCCCTGTCAATGAACGAACGCAGAAGGGATCGCGACTGTTCGATCCTTGGAAAAGATCCGACGGCAGATCGGCTATATTTAGACGCGGAATCGGGACCACTAGATCAAAGCACCAAGATTCGTGCGGCGCCATCCATGTGCCACAATTGCTGAGCTGCAGTCTGGGTCTCGCAGCGGATCCTCCACGGTCCCGACAGCGGATCCCGACCATTAGAAGGTATATGTGTAATTTAAATTTGTTAGGAGCCCTAGAGTGCAATTAAACCATTTTAATTACATGTGAATTATGGTCTAAATGATTTCTAAATTGCACCAAACTTTCACCCCTAGATAATTTGGGGGTGAGGAATTCAAAAATACTATTAGATTTTAATTTTGAGATCAAAATATTTTAGGTCTAAGCTAGGGCATCTAGAGTGATCAAAATATCATTTTGGACTTAGAGAAGTCCTATGGACTTCAAATTTTTAGGATATAATTCATTTGATGTTCTAAAAACAATGCAATAAAAAATAATGGCTACTTAGGCTATAATTTAGCAGAGTAACAACCCTAGGTTAGGTGTTACACTATCAAAAATAAGTATCAATTGCCAAGAATTGATGATCTCTTTGATCAATTAGCAGGTGCATCAATATTTTCTAAGATTGATTTAAGATCTGGTTATTATCAACTCTGTATACGAGAAGAATATATACTTAAATCTACTTTTATTACTCATTATGCATATTTGAATTTATAGTAATGGCTTTTGGTTTAACTAATGCACCTTCATGCTTTATGAATTTGATGCATATAATTTTGAAACCATATTTAGACTCCTTTATTATTGTGTTTATTGATGATATACTCATTTATTCAAAGAGTATTGAAGAACACAAAGAACACCTTAAGATTATTCTGTCTTTTAAGACAGCACCAACTATTTGTAAAATTTACAAAATGCGAATTTTAGTCAATGTCAGTATCATTTCTGGGACATATAAAGTGGCGCCCCACCCCCTGATCAGCAGGATTAGACCCAAGGAGTGGTATGCCACTCTGGCAAATCTCTCACTTATCATTGGATCAGGTAAGATCCACAATCTACTAATAAGGGAAGGGCATGCATAGAATAACTAAGAAGATCAGTCACTAAATAAGAGATACATACAGAGTGCAGAAGAAAAATAAAATAAGTATTACATTCATTCACCATAAATCAAGTAAGAGATAGCACTATAGCTCAGTAGAAAATAAAGTGCAAAAAAGTAATCACAATCACAGTACCTGTATTATTATAACATTTAAATGAATATCTTAAAAAGACAAAAAATAAAATCTCTCATTCTCACAGAAGGCTAAGAAGGACTAGACAATGTCTGGCTCTCCTGGCTGGCGCTTCTCCTCTATGAATAACTCATCTTTCTCAGCACTTAGCTTCTCAAATCTATCTGAATCTGATATTATCAATTTCATAATGCCAGGGCCCCAACTAATAAAAGAAAATCTTATTAGACAATAGTTTAAGTATATTTTAGGCTGAATATTTTATATAAATTATTAATGTCACCATTTTATACTTAAACACAACAAAAGTGAACTAAAGGCATAGGAGCAGTAAGCGTACAAGGAACATGGTAAGTTATAAATATAGCATTTATAACTAAATAAAAAGTGAGGTTAAGAGCCCACCTCAAGCAAACTAAGCAAAGAATGGGCATATACATGTATATAATGCAGTAAGTAAAAGTACTGAAAGTAAAGTCTAATCCTAAACATGATGATGATCATATGATATATGCTAATTAAAGACAAAAATATGAAAATGGTACATATAGTAAGTAGTAAAGTCTAGCATTCTATAAATACATACAAGTGAGCAGGTAAGTAAGGAAACATAGCTGACTGAAATATACATCAAAAATATTATACACAATAAACTAAAATTGAATAGGTATGTAAAACTACCATATCAAAAAATTGGCCAATCAGGCCCAGGCAAAAATTCCCATAGCCTTTCTAGGCTTGGGCAGACAGAACAGAACAGCAGAACTGAGAAGGCAGTAAATATAAATGCAAAATATTTTAGTTATTTTACTTTTGTTTCTGTGGACACATCCAGAAATAGCTAAGGACTCAAGCATGTCTGCAAGACTATATGAGTTCCAAACTTAACACATGCTCCTCAATGAGTAATGTTAAGCATCATTATTACTCCTTACCCATGTCCATTAGAGTAAATGTGCACCAGAATCTACTAGAATAAACTGAACCCAAAGGCAACTATAATCCTAATTATTCTAAGTTTTCATTTCATGCACAAAGTTTTCTTATATGATATGTCTAATGAATTAAGCATAAATTACAAGGAAATGCGTAGCACAAAATAAATCAAGTAAGTATGGGACTCTTCTATACATGGTGACACTGTTGTTATCTAATTAACTAATTCTAACTATTCTAAGTTACACAAGTTCAGGATCTCCAATTCCTACTATCGAGTGTAACTTAGAAGCACGACCTTATAAGCTTAAGAGGATTAGAACTAATCAGGTTCTAATCTAATTCAATCAAGCAGACTAATGGTTTAAATCAATAAATCATAATGTCATAATTTGATGAATTTAGATGTTCTATCTAAGATCTGATCAAGATCTACTAAACTATATATTATGGATTAAACACCACGAGATTGGGCTTAATCCCATAATCCAAAAGGATAAGGCATAAGATCTAGATTTCAGTCTAAAAGTGATCTTTTGATTAAGGTAAAACCTATTAAATAAATCAAACTTAATAGGATGAATCTCCTATCCTAAATCTAAGGTTAAAAGACAAAATAATCAAAATAATTTGTAAAAAATCTCAAAACTAATAAAACCAAAGATTCATCCATTAAATAATCTATTTATCCAATGAATAAAATATAACCTATGAGCTAGTCCTAGTCTTAGGAATAATCATAATGTGAAGGTGTAAAGTCCTAAGAAAATACTTTGAGAAAATTTAGGAAATTTAACTATCTTAACCTTATAATTGATTTTAACATTTAGAATGATTCTATTACAATTCTAATATTAGTTTTATTAACTTAGAAAAATAATTTAGGGTTTAAATATGCTTAACCTAGAATTTGGGCAAAATAACCATTTTGCCCCATCCAAAAAGCTACTTTTTAAATTAGGGTTCCAAATTTAATATTCTTACTGCCAAATAATTACTTACTGTTTAACTTGAAGATAGATAGTAAGTACGCTCAATTTGGATAAGAAACGAGTCATATAGGTCCAAATTAAGGATTTTGATCGAAGGGATATTTTAGTAATTTATACTTAATGGAACCTCAAATTTTATGCAGTTTACTATTGTTTACTATTCAAGGATTCCATAGAGTCCAAGAACACTGCATTATGAGGTCAAATGGCTAAGTTATGGCTATTTCAATTTCTAAGGGTAATTCAGTAATTTTGTCGGTCAACGGGGGACAAAAACCGAACTTTTCCGTTTGAAGTCTAATTTCAGAAAACTCAGTTTTTATAGCTTCCTTATAATATACTGAGTGTGTTGACAGAGAGTAAACCCAATTTGGACTTCAAATGGTCAAGTTATGGTCTAACTAGGGTTAGGGATATTTTGATCATTTCTAATTTGCTAGGTCTCAAATCCTAAATTATATTTCAGTTAATTGATGACACTAAAAGTTTAAGCTAGTTAGCACTTTGAATTTCTGAATTTAGAGTTGAATTGAGTAAGTTATGGTCAATTGAAGTCTAGGAGCATTTTTATCATTTTTATGGTAGGATCCTAAATGTTACTTTTCAAATTAAGCTCTAAATAGGGAAAACTAATACCTCTATAATATTGGGGCTATTTTCCTAAGTATTTTAAGACCCATATTACCTATGTTTGGATGACTAGGTAAAAATTTGTGAGGCTTTGTTTAAGTCATAAAATGTCATTACATTATACGTACCCTAAAATGAATTTTTGAATTACGTCATTTGATTCATTTTATTTTTCTGAGTAAAATGAGACCTATAATTGCTATGTTTGGATCATTCACTAAAAAGTTATTAAACTTTTAAGTTTTAATTAAATTTAATTTAAATTTATTATTCATTTATACAATTTGAATTAATTTACTATTCAAAATCATATTTTAACTTTAATTTTATTATTTATTTATACAATTTAAATTAATTTACTATTCAAAATCATGATTAATCTCTCTATTTTTAATTTAATTAATTAAATAATATTAATTAATTAAATTAAACTAATTAATTAATTGCATAATACTAATTACTTAAATTAAACTAATAAATTAAATAATTCTAATTAATTACACAAATTAATGTTTACTAACTTAATTGAATTTACTTAATTAATATTAACTAAATTTACTAATCCTCTTCTACAAATTAATCATATTAAGGTTAATTATCTAACTAATTAACTGATAATTACTTAATTAATCAATTAACAGAAATATAATTATAATTAATATTTATGTTAATGAGAATGTTAATTATAATTATATTATTAAATCTAATATTATATCTGCAGGTATTAATAGCGGCGGGGCCCAGCAGGACACGTGGCGCCCTCTGGCAAGCTGGACCAAAGGGGGCGGGCCCCACTAGCTGACGACGGGGTAGACGCAGGACCCACCGAAGACGCGCGGCGCAACGACACTGGCCGCTGCGCTGCGAGTGGGTCCCATTAGAAGCGACGCGTGACACGCGTCACGCTAAGATACGCGGACGGGATCCTCGCGGGTCCCACGGCAGCAGTGGAGTTAATTGCGGGACCCGCAGCCACGTGGCCGCGAGAGGTCACGATAGCGCGACCCGAGGGGCCCCAGCTTCGCGTCCGATGTCTCGGACACGCCTGGGTCGGGCTCGGGTCGACCCTGCCCGACCCGGATGACTTCACCTTCTCCCCCGAGCTGATGGGGCTAGCGCTTGCTGGATGGTCGGCTTCCCGGCGCTGGATGGGTTCGGCCCTCATGCCATTCGATATAGGACACCGATGGCTTGCCAACCGTAGCCGGACCGGCGCCTAGAGTGGATGGTGCCGCCGGCAAAACCTAACCCTAGGTTCTAGGTTTACGGGTCAGCGGGTTTTAACGAACACGACTGTGGATCGATCCTAAAATTCGGTTGATCGATCCAGTTAAATGACAATCAGATACAATCCATACCTAATCTACCGTGCGGAATAAGAATATATGCAAGGAGATTGTGCATAAACGAAAGGATGAGTGAAGTGGAGTACCTGGAAGATGGACGGACCGAGGTCGGTAGGGTTCGCAGAGGATCCAAACGGTCACTATTACGCCAAACAGATGTGTTCTACGTGCGCGGGAATCCTTATGGGCTTCTGGATGGACCTACCGAAGAGAGGGGCACCCGGACTGGTCGGGATGCACGGTGGGCACCGCGTGGCAGGCGGGCGATACGAGCGAGGGATGACGACGTCAGAGCCGTCCGATTTGGTCTCGATCGGACAGCTCGGATCGCACAATCCGAGCAAATGGCGGAAAGGACGGCGTCGGTTCAATCCTGACGGCGCGCGATTTTAAGTGGACGGCACCGTCAGGGTTAATTAATTAAATTAATTATTATTCATTTACTATTTAATTAATTAAATTCTTATTTAATTTGAATAATTAAATTGATTTCAAAAAATTTTCAAATATTCACCCATAGCTAATTGAGGGGTGAGGAATGCAATATCGGTGTCAAATTTTTGATTCGACGAGTATTTTAAATTTCCCAATTTTTTAGTGTTTAAATATTAATAAAATATTCGTTGAAATTTTGACGATTTCCGATTGACACGAAAACATCACCCCTAGCTAATTTGAGGACAATGAGCATAATGGTGAAGTCCGTTTTTCGATCTGAGGTCAATTTAGATAAATCAAATTTTAGGGTTTCTGGATTTTCCATAAATCAGGATTCGATCCATTTAACTCCTGATTTGGACTGGATCCTAGAGGTTGGCTCCTAATGACTTGATTAATACTTAGGATCAAGGTTAAGACTAAAATTAGTCTAAATTGATTAAGGTAATAACTTGGGTTATTATAGGCTCCCCCACTTAAGAACGATATCGCCCTCGACATCACTCAAGTGGAAAGAAGAAGGCAAGATTAAAACATGAGTTGAAGTTTGAAAGCTTAGAATGCTAAGAAAGAGTACTGGATTCTCTAACAGTCTAGGATATTTGGCTCGCATATCTGATTCCTTTACCCAAGTGGCTTCGTTCCGAGAACAATTCTTCTACTTGACTTTGATCATCTTGATTGCACGATTCCTAAGTTGCTTTTGCGATCACGAGCCAGTATTCGAATTGGTTCCTTGGCATATGATAGATTAGGTTGGATTTGAACTTCTGGGAACTAAATTAAGTGAGATGGCTCTCTGAGGCATCTTCTTAATGATGATACATGAAATACGTTATGAACCACGACAAAGTCATCTGGAAGGTTTAGTCTGTAGACGGAAGAACCTATTCTGGCTGCTACTTCAAATGGACCAACATATCGGGGACTAAGTTTCCCACATATGCCGAATCTAAAAATTCCTTTCATTGGACTAGCCTTTAGGTAGGCAACGTATCCAACCTTAAATTCCAGAAGACGGTGGTGGAGGTCATGGTATTTATTCTGACGGTCTTGAGCTGCACAAATGCGCTGTTGAATCAACTGAACTTTCTTATTTGTTTCTTCTACTAGTTCAGATCCATACAACTGTACACTGCCTATTTATGACCATGCTAATGGGGTACTACACTTCCTACCATATAGAGCTTCATATGGAGCCATCTTTATGCTAGCTTGAAAGCTATTATTATAAGCAAATTCTACAAACGGAAAATGATCCTCCCAAGATCCAGCAAAATCAAGGATACAAAGTCTAAGCAGATCTTTGAGAACCTAATTTACTCATTCTGTCTGACCAACTATTTGAGAATGAAAGGCTGTACTCATTGCTAGAGTTGTGCCTAGATCTTGATGCACGACTTGCCAGAACTTGGAGGTAAATCGACTGTCTTTATCAGATACGATTGACTTGGGAATTCCATGCAACCTTATTACCTCCTTGATGTAAAGCTTTGCAAGTTTCTCAACCGAATCTGTTTGACGGACAGGAATGAAATGGGCGGACTTGGTCAATCGGTCAATTATGACCCAAATAGCATCGGTTTCAGATTTCGCACGAGGCAATCCCATAATGTAGTTCATCGATATATCTAGCCATTTTCATTCAGGAATTTCAAGTAGGTGAAGCAGACCACCGGTCTTTGATGCTCTACATTGACTAAACTGCAAGCATGGCACTTTGCGACGAACTCAACCACATTTTTCTTCATCCCTGGCCACCAGAAAGATTGTTTCAGGTCTTGGTACATTTTTGAACTTCCCGGATGAACCTGGTATCCGGAGTTATGGCCTTCAACTAGCATCTCCTGATGCATGGACTTAGGGATCCATAAGCGATCTCCTTGATAAATGGAACCTTTATGGAATTGAATGTCGGTGTGATGACCACTTTCTATGGCTTACTTAAAGCTTAGGTACTCGTCATCTTTTGTTTGAGTAATAGATACATCTCTGAGGAGCGTGGGCTCCACATTAATCATTGAGAGCATTGTACTCATCTGGTCACTACGCACTGATTGGATATCCAATTTATGCAATTTTTCTTCTTGAGGACTCTTAGAGATCAGAGCATTAAGAGTAGCATGACAGCTCAGAGTGTCAGCTGCAACATTGCCTTTCCAGGGTGGTACTGGATATCCAGGTCATAGTCGCTTATTAGTTCTAACTACCTTCTCTGTCGGTAGTTCAACTCCCTTTGAGTGAATATGTACTTCAGACTCTGGTGATCTATGAAAATCGAGCACTGAATCCCATATAGATAGTGATGCCAAATCTTTAAGGCGAACACTATAGCAGCTAATTCTAGATCGTGGACGACATAGTTTCTTTCGTGAGTCTTCAGCTGATGGGAAGCATAGGCAATGACCTTTCCTTCTTGCATTAACACAGCACCTAAGCCTATACCAGAGGCATCAGTATAGACTTGATAGTTTACTCCTTCTTTAGGAAGAACTAGAATGGGGGTAGAGGTAAGCACATCTTTCAGTGCTTGGAACACTGCTTCACAAGCTGAAGACCATTCAAAGGGTACAGCCTTCTAGGTGAGTTTGGTGAGTGGGGAGGCTATTTGAAAAAAGCCTTTCACAAATCTTTTGCAATAACTAGCCAAACTCAAGAAGCTTCTGATTTCTGTCACTGATTTGGGTTGTACCCATTCTGGGATTGCACTGACCTTGTTCTGATCTACTTTGATTCCTTGGGCATCTACTATATGGCCTAAGAAGGCAACAAATTCAAGCCAAAATTCACATTTTGAATATTTGGCATACAGCCGGTGGTTTCTCAGTTCTTCTAATACTGTCCTGAGATGACTTTTGTGTTCTTTCTTTGCCTTGGAGTATATTAAATATCATCTATGAATACGATGATGAATTTGTCAAGGTATGGTTTCAAGATACACTGCATTAGGTTGATAAAGATGAAAGGTGCTTTGTCAATCCAAATGACATATCTAGAAATTCATACTGGCCATATCTAGTTCTGAAAGCAGTCTTCGCTATATTAAAATCTTTCACTTGGAGCTGGTGGTATCCTGATCGCAGGTCGATTATCAAAAACACTTTTACTCTGGCCAATTTATTGAATAGATCATCATTGTAGAACAGCGGGTATTTGTTCTTTATGGTTACTTTGTTCAGTTCCTATAATCAATACACATCCGCATTGACCCATTCTTCTTCTTGACGAATAAAACTGGCACTCCCCATTGGGAATAACTAGGCCTAATTTGACCATTTTCCAATAACTCTTACAATTGCTTGTTCAATTCCTACAACTCCTTGGGTGCCATTTGATAGGGAGCCTTGGAAATTGGTTGGGTTCCTGGGGCAACATCGATTACAAATTCTACTTCCCGTACAGGTGGAAGTCGGGTAGGTCTTCGGAGAAAACATTGGCAAATTCACAAATGATGGGACTCTTGGATTGGGGAATGTCTTCCTTCTTCTCTCCTAGTATTGTCATTAAGAAGGCGCTGCAACCTTTACTTACTAGCTTCTTGGCTTTGATAGCATTGACTAAAGAAACTCTTGTACTAAAGTTCCCAACAAACAACTTAGCTCGTTTTCCATTATCCATGGTAATCTTCTTCTTTTGGCAGTTGATGATGGCGTCATGCTGACTTAGCCAATTCATGCCCAAAATAATATCAAAGTTGGTTATGGGCAAGATGATGAATCCATAAATTATATCTAAAATAAAGGAAAATTTCATTCATTTCTGATCTTTAAACTGCTCCTAAAATCAAATTTTGTCTATCTTTTCAGGAAAATGGCTTATCCAAAGGAGTTCTGAGACATTTATGCAAATTTCCAAAATTTTTCAAAGGAAACCGCTGTCGCACGCTGCAGCGCGCTACGGGGGTCATTTTGCAAAATCTTGTGCGGTAGCACGCTACAGCGGGTCCATTTGCAAACCGTGGGCACGATCGCGCTCTACAGTGGGTCCGTTTGCAAATCGTGGGCACGATCGTGTGCTACAGTGGGTCCGTTTGCAAACCATGGGCGCGGTAGTGCGCTGCAGCGGGTTTGTTTGCGAACCGCAGGTGCGGTAGCGCGCTGCAGCGAGTGACTTTGCGAAATGCGGACGTGGCAATGCGCTGCAGCAGTTCAGCTTGCAAACCGCAGGCACGGTAGCACGCTGCATCGGGTGACTTTGCGAAATATGGACGCAGTAGCGCGCGGCAGCGGGACACTTAACAAAAATTGCTTGAGCCATTGCACGCCGCAGTGCGCCGGAGCGCGTTGCAGTGGCCTGCCACAATTTTTCCTGGCAGATGCATTTATTGTGGATGAGACAAGACCCTCACCTAGCATCTTGTCCCAGCCATCATTCCCTCTGCAGCTGCTTCATTTTTAATTGAAAAGGAAGCTTATGAGGTAATGTATTGGCTAAACAAATGAAGATATTAGTCACCTCACCATCAATTGGGATTTTTACCATCATTGCTCAGAATTTTTAAATGGAATTGCTGGTTTAGATCTTAAGTGGAAGAATGCAGCCCCTCTCCTATATATATCACTCCTCTTGACTAGAGGAGGGTTCCAATATTTGCCCAAATCACTTAAGTATGAAGAAGGGTTGCATAGTGGAAGAGAGGAACTCCCCAAGGGTGGAAGAGCCAATTTACCAAGGAGAAGAAGAAGGAATGCAGCACTAGCGACCTAAGAGAGAAACTTCAAGAAGGAGAAGAAGGATCCGGAGAACTTCTAAGGAACGTTCCTAGTATCTTCTAAACTCTTCTTTTGTAATTTTTTTCTTAGTTGATCATGACAGGGTCTTTATCCATGTATATGTTCTTTTTCATCTCTTTTGTAATAGATAGCTAAATCTCTCTTGGGGAGGGTTCAGATAATCCTATGTGTTTGATAGTTACATTTTAATTGTATGAAGTTTTCCTCAAGTATTAATAAAATGTATGAACTCAATGCCTTGCTCAAAAAATGCTTAGTATTACTTTAGTCTTGATTGTGAATTAAAAGAAATGAACTAATGAACTCAAGAACTAAATTGTCTTATGCTCCATAGCTCATATTTGGTTAGATGCTAGATTTATGAGTGCATAAAAGCTTAGAACTATATGAGAAAAGTTCTTGAGCTTAGTGCACATTAATCTAAGCTCAACTATAGTATTGATGTGTGTGATGCTAAGACCCACTAAGTGAGCTCCTTAGCTCAACATAATTGAGGGTTGGAAAGAATTAGTTGTGTGCTCATGAATGAGGTGACATAGTCATAGAGCCCAACATATTATTCCCTCATCTCAATTGTGTGTGATGCGAGTGATGCTCCTAGTGGAATCAATGCTTATAAGAGATAAGATAAAAACTCAAAACCTAAAATCTTATAAGAACCTTTATGCCAAAATAGAACTGATTGTGTGTTCATTTTGTGCACAAGATTTGAACTTATGAAACCTTGAGATAAAACTCAAGGGAGAACAAAGTGCACTTAATTGAATTTTAAGTAAATAAAGGACAAAGCTTGAGGAATCATCATGCATTATTGACTTATCATGACATGTGGGATGAACCCAACTCTCCTCTTCCTTTATCTGACTTTTTTTCCACTTAGTGATTTTTGTGCTTAATATGGGACCAATTCAACTAATTATATCATAGCTTAAACATTAGTGATAATAGATAAACCTTAGTGACTAAACAACCAATTCTCTGTGGTTCGATAAATCCTAGAAACTAACACTTTCCACTTATTACTCCATACCACGTACACTTGTGTGCAAACACAGACATGTATTTACAGTCTTTCACTAAAATCTGAATAAAAAATAATACATTTTCATAAATCCATAAAGTAGGAGATTATAACATTCCATCTTTTTTATTAATCAGGAATAAAAATGAAAAATACATCATCAGAGGCAGTAGATAGAACATAAGATAATGAAAAATAGTAACTAGAATAACATAGAGTCTATCATATGTATTCTTCAGTGAAGGTCTGTGAAAAGTCAATGTAGGTCATCTTTTGGCACATGCGATTGGCTCTGTGTCTGAGTGTCCATTGTTTTCGGGCCCACCACTCCTTGGCATAATCCTGGAGTAGGAGCTCGACAATGCTGAGCCAGATATAATCTGGGTAACTTAGCTTGTCGAATGTTTTGGATACTCTTCGTAACCACTCTGTGGACAGGATGGGGAAATCCAATCCCCTGTATACAGAGTCTTCTAGCATTCTTTCTAGTATGCTGGCTCCTGCTGGGGAAACTCCTTGGACTTCCCTCCTGTATCATTTTTCCATGAGCACATCAAATTTCCATTTATTCTCAAAGCGGGTGTAGAAATTGCACACTGACATGATCGTGTAGTAGTATCCCTAGGTATTCATATCAAGCATCATAAGAATAATAATTCAATTCTAACTCCAATATTCAAAATTAATATACATAATATGGAAAATAGAATAGGTAGCATAGGAATGAATGCTAAAAGATCTATCCGATATATCTAGCGGTAAAAGCACGGCAAAAGTCTGCATAGGTGATCACCCTTTGCATTTCTTCACGCAGATGGGTGAGTGCCCGTAGTGTGACGCTCCATCAACCCTTGGCTCCACCGTGTAGGATACGAGATATAATGGGGACTCTAACGTTGTCTGGGAAGTTAATAATTTCAAACACAAAATCTACCCATTTCAGGTTCTAATTTAATTCAATTAGATTCGACTACAAGTTAAATAATAAATCATCACATCCTAATTGATGAATTTAGACATTCTAAGCTAAAGTCTGACCAAGATCTACTAAACTAGGAATTATGATCTTAACACCACGATATTGGAGTTAATCACATAATCCAAAGGTATAGCTTAAGGACTAAGGTTTCAATTCTAAGTGTGAACTAAGATTAAGGCAAAATCCTATAAAGCAAAAAATCAAACTTAATAGGATGATTCTTTTATTCTTAATTTAAAATTAAAAGATAAAATAATCAGAATCAAGTTATAAATCTAAAGATTTATAAAACTTAAGCTTTATTCATTGAATAACCCACTTTATTCAATGAATAAAGTGGGACCAAGGATATATTCTTAATCTTAAGGGAAAAAGTCCTAGGGTGCAAGTGAAGTTTCTAAGGAAGCTCATACTAAAAGAATTAGACAATTTATGGAGTTGATAGTAGTTATTATAATTTCTCTTTATTTGCTGATTTAATTCATCTAAGGAAGTTAGGGATGTGAAATTGAAACTAGGTTAGAAACTCATAGATTTTACTTGGGAAATTTTCAAGCCTTTAATGGGATTTCTATCAATTTATTCAATTATAGGTTAAGTTTTAAATTGATTCCAAATCAATTTTATTATTGATTTTAATGATTTAAATGACATTTTGGAGGTTAAGGGTACTTAACCTAAATTTTGGGCAAAATGACTATTTTGCCCCAACTTAAGGGTCCAAAATGTTACTTTTTAGTTAAGGGCTTCAAATTAAATTTATTAATGCTAAATAATTTCTTATTGTCTAACATGAATATAGACAATAAGTACTTTAAATTTGGATAATTATTAAGTCTTATAAGTCCAATTTAAGGATTTTAACCTATAAGGGCATGTTGATAATTTTACTTAGTGAATTCTAAAAATCTAATTAGTTTATTGTTATTTACTATCCAAAGATTTCATAGAGTCTAAGAACATTGAATTTTGATGTCTAATGATCAAATTATGGTTATATCAATGTTATGGTTCAACTTTCACGAAAAAGGTCAAAACCTAATTTTTTTATATTAAAAAATCACATATAATTTTATACAATATTTAGTTTTACTAAAACTAGGTTTGATTTTGAAATATTTTGGCTCCATTTGGGTCCTAGGGTCATTAAAATGCAAAAAATACGAAGTTTCGACCATTCTGAATAGTTCTAAGTACTTTCAGACAGTTTTGGGCACTACGGCGCGTTGGAGCGCCTTCTGGCCGAGAGCTAGGTGTTGCGGTGCGTAGTGGGGCCGTTATTCTGAGGCGCGAGGGCTACGACGCGCTGCGACGCCTTTGAGCACTACAACAGATTTAGCGAGGTGGCGTGCTACAGCGCTTTTAGGCACTGCGGCCGGCTATGGCGCCAGAACTTCCCGGGTCTAGGTGCTGCAGCGCGCCGCAGCGGATTTCAGAACTAAGGCGCATTTAAATTTAATTTCATCAAATTTACTAGCTTCATCAAATTTATTCTCGGAATCAAATTAATATGCCGCTGTGGCGTGCGATGGCGCACTACGGTGGACTCAGCTCGAGACTCGAACGCGACGGCGTGCTGTGGCGCCCGACGGTGATTTCGTCTGTGCGAAAATTACAGCGGGTGACCTTTCACACTCAAATACTATTAATCTAGAGCACATCTCATGCGGTTCCATATACCGATGGAAAGATATTTTTGATATCTTTCCATTCATAAAAAATTGGTACGAAATGATTATTTTAACTATGCAAATAATAGAGTTAAAGGTCAGGGTATACAGAAAGAAGAAAAAATAAAGCTCATTTTTCTTCCTAAAATTTTCTAGCTTAAGAAGCTCTAATGGATTTCATATCTCATTCACAGATTTCTAATGATGCAAGATAAGCATAAGAGCAAAAAAAAGAAGTAGCCATTGAATCCATTCAATGGGGGAAATGAGGTACCTTGGCTTTCAAATGGAAGTAGATGGAGGAGGAGAGCTCAGTTTATGCAGGAACTTGGGTGCTTTCCTTTAGCAACAAGCACAACAATGGAGAAAGAAGAGAGGAGAACTCAGCTTTCTAAACGGAGGAAGTGGAGGGGTTGAGCTCCATTTAAAAAAGAATAGAGCATGGCCTTTAGGATAGGATGAGATTGACACATCCCATCACAAGCATGGGAGAGATGGCTTGGAGAAATGGAGAGGGAGAGGGAGACTTTCATGTGTAGGGCTTGGGAGGCACCGAATTCAGCTGGTGTGGGTCCCAGCTAGAAAGGAAATAAAAATAGAGGAAAATAAGAAATGGATTTTAATAAATTTTTAGTAAAATTAATTAATGCTCTGAAAATTTAATTTATGTAAGCGGACTCCAAAAAATCCCAAAAATTCACCTCTAGCTAATTTTGGGGTGAGGAATTCAACGGCGAAGTCAAATTTTGATTCCGATGAGTATTTAATTTTTCTATTTTTTTTGAGGAATTATATTAAAATATTTGATAAAATCCCACAAGTTCCAAACACGTTCAAAACATCACCCTAAGCTAATTTGGAGGTGACGATCGCAGTGACGAAGTCGGATTTTGATTTTGAGGTCATATTAAATATCTCAATTTTCTATAAATTAAATATTATTAAAATATTTGACGAAATTTTGATGACTTTCGATTGCGCCAAAATATCACCCTTAGTTAATTTGGGGGCAATGAGCGCAAAGGAAAAGTTCAATTTTTGATTTGAGGTTAAAATAATTAGGTCCAATTTTAGGATTCTTGAAATTTTCAAAATTAGGATTTGATCCATTTGCCTCCTGATTTAGTCTAGATCTTGATGGTGAACTCATAATGACTTAATTAATACACTAAGATCAGAATTATGACTCAAATTAGTTATAATTAACCAGGGTAACAATTTGAGTTGTTATAGAAGATTTGACTAAAGGTTTCTAAGTGGGAGATTGTTATATATGAGCCTTTAGTGTCCAGGAGCAGCAAAAGCACTGCTGCGGCCGTAGCGTGTCCAAACGGTTCTCTTTCAAAACTGGATACATTCCTAGGTCACCGGCGGTGGGGCGATCCTCAAAGTCTTAAGAGATTCATAAAGATATTGTTCTCAACACTGGACACGTGCTGAGGTCACACAGGGGAGGGGGGCCATAACTCATGCTTAGGACACAGGGGGAGTGTGGGGGGGGGGGGTTGACGCTTGCCTATGGCACGTGGCGTGCCTTTATGGAACGAAAAGGTAGGGAGGTACGTGGCCTGGAAGCATGCCGAGGGCACGTGGGACGGGGCTTGGATACGTGCCTAGGTCACAAGCAGTGGGGGGCATTTGGACGAGTGCCTAGGTCGCGAGGGGGAGAGGTGGGGGGGGGGGGGGGGGGGGGGGCGGTGGGGGGTTGCTCCTGAACCCTTGCCTAGGTCATGATAATGAAGGGGCCTTAAAACATGCTTAAGACATGGGAGGGGGGAGGGGCACATAGATAGGTGCCTACAGCACGAGGGGGGGGGGGGGGGGGGTTGTTCCTGGACCCTTGCCTAGGTCATAATAATGAAGGGGCCTTAAGACATGCTTAAGACATGGGAGGGGGGAGGGGTGGGGGAGATGGGCGTGGCTCCTGAACGCATATTTAGGGCACGGGAGCCTGGACCTCTGCCTAAGCCACGGGATGGAGGGGGCCTAAATATGTGCCTAAGACACGGGGAGGGGGGGGGTGGTCCCTGGATGCGTGCTTAGGGCACGGAGGGGAGGGGCGCCTGAACGCTTGCCTAAGATACGAAGGGGGTGTATTTCATGCGTGCCTATGGCATGGAGGTGGGGGATGGCCCCTGGACGCATGCCCAGGGCACTGGGGGGGGGTAGGGGGTTGTTCCTGGACGCGTGCTTATGGCACGGAGTGGAGGTGAGCCTGAACGCTTGCCTAAGACATGAAGTGGGTGTATTTAACGTGTGCTTATGGCACGGAGGTGGGGGATGGCCCTTGGATGCGTTCCTAGGGCACAGGGGGACTTTGACGCGTGCCTATGGCACGTGGCATGCCTTTTAGGCACGGAGGATTAGGGGGGTTCTTGGACGCGTGCCTAGGGCAAGTGGAGGAGAGGGCTAGAAGAAGGGGGGAGGTGGGTGGTGGCCCCTGAAGCGTGCCTAAGACACGAAGGGGGGTGGAATTGATGCGTGCCTATGACACATGGCATGCCCTTATGTCACGGAGGTGGGGGGTGGCCCTTGGACGCGTGCCTAGGGCACGGGGTGGAGGGGGGGCCTAAACGCTTGCCTAAGACACGAGGGTGTGTGGCTTTGACGCATTCTTCTGGCACATGGCGTGCCCCTGTGGCACGGAGGGGTAGGGGGAACCCTAGAAATACTAATTCTTTTATTACGTACAAATTTACCATAATTTTTAATAGTAGCACTTAAGATAGTTAAAATATAATAACAATGCTTTCATAAGATATTTTAAATACTAACGAATAATATCATATTTGGACGATAGCACAATTAAATACTGTGGACCCAAGAAATAAGATTCCATAATGTTTGGACAATAGCACAATTATCCTAATATTATTTTATCAATTGATTCTAGAATAAATTCCATCTGTGTTTATATGCACACAAATAACTTCCCAATAGAGGCCCAATACACAAAAATAACTTTAACACTAGTTTTATATGTAATAAAAAAATTATTAAATATTTTTATAAAATATTTGAGAAATATTTATAAATTACGTATCAAAGCCTTAAATATTATATGATGGATGAAAGCATTTTCGACATTTTCAAGAGTTAGTCGAGAAAAATTTTTAATTTTAGTTTTAGGGCTTAGAAAGCACCTCAGTACAACAAAATCCTTCTAGAAAGCACCTCATTTTGAAATCCTATTTTCGTAAGATTCAATACTACTAAATGCAAACTTATTATAAAGAAGCAATTATGAACATTTGGGGAACCCATTATGGGAGAACATTTGGGGGATCCCATTATGGGAGAGATCTAATGTATAATCTTTTTCAAAAATTTTCTCTAGAAAATGATGATCTTAAATCTTTATATTCACATATGATAAGAAGGAGAATTTTTTTTTGTATATACCTCTGTTTGTCATATTCTAAAAGTTTCATAAAGGAATATGTTATAAATTGTTCAGATTTGCCTAATTTGTCTTCAGGTGATCAATCTTTAAACATCCCATATGGATCTAAACTCTCCTCTGACACTCATATTGGTATTTATTTATTCCTCTCTCTAGAAGAGATAAGAATATCTATTTTCAGCATAAACAATAATGTCTCTCTAGGATCTGAAAGCTTTTTTTTTTATTTCTATAAAACTAATTGGGAAACATTGGCATTTATGTCAAAAATGTTGTCATTCATTTTTTAAGAAGAATACAATGCTAAGATGGTTGAATCAGTACATTTTCACTTTGATCCTTAAGACTAAAAAATCCAAAACATTAGAGGTCTTTAGGCCTGTCTCTATGTAATATGACTTACAAAGCAATTATTAGAATCATAGCTATATGACTGACTCCTTTACTTCTGGAATTCATCTTTTATACACAAGTTGGCTATATTAATGGAAGGAAAATTATTGCATAATGTCATAATATATAATAGGATATTTCAATTGTTAGAGTCCTGGCAAAAAACCAAGTTGTTCTGTGTTAAGCTTGATCCTAAGAAAGCCATTATAAACATAAAGAAAGATTTTATAAATTTTATAATCTTCACTAATCAAGTTTTAGGGCATGGGAGCCTGGACCCCGGCCTAAGCCACGGGAAGGAGGGGGCCTTAATACGTGTCTAAGACACGGGGGGTGGTGGGGGGGGGGGGGGGGCGGGGTGGTCCCTGGATGCGCGCTTAGGGTACGGAGGGGAGGGGCGCCTGAATGCTTGCCTAAGACACGAGGGGGGTGTCTTTCATGCGTGCCTATGGCACGGAGGTGGGGATATCCCCTGGACGCATGCCTAGGGCACTGGGGGGGGTGGAGGGGTAAGGGGTGGTTCCTGGGCGTGCCTAGGGCACGGAGTGGAGGTGGGCCTGAACGCTTGTTTAAGACATGAGGTGGGTGCCTTTAACGCGTGTTTAAGGCACGGAGGTGGGGAATGGCCCCTGGACGCGTTCCTAGGGCACGGGGGGGCTTTGTTGCGTGCATATGGCACGTGGCATGCCTTTTAGGCATGAAGGGTTAGGGGGGGTTCTTAGACGCGTGCCTAAGGCAAGTGGAGGAGGGAGCTAGATGAAGGGGGGGAGGTGGGTGGTGGCCCCTGAACGCATGCCTAGGGCACTGGGGGGGAGGTAGGGGTGGTCCCTGGATGCGCGCTTAGGGTACGGAGGGGAGGGGCGCCTGAATGCTTGCCTAAGACACGAGGGGGGTGTCTTTCATGCGTGCCTATGGCACGGAGGTGGGGATATCCCCTGGACGCATGCCTAGGGCACTGGGGGGGGGTGGAGGGGTAAGGGGTGGTTCCTGGGCGTGCCTAGGGCACGGAGTGGAGGTGGGCCTGAACGCTTGTTTAAGACATGAGGTGGGTGCCTTTAACGCGTGTTTAAGGCACGGAGGTGGGGAATGGCCCCTGGACGCGTTCCTAGGGCACGGGGGGGCTTTGTTGCGTGCATATGGCACGTGGCATGCCTTTTAGGCATGAAGGGTTAGGGGGGTTCTTAGACGCGTGCCTAAGGCAAGTGGAGGAGGGAGCTAGATGAAGGGGGGGAGGTGGGTGGTGGCCCCTGAACGCATGCCTAGGGCACTGGGGGGGAGGTAGGGGTGGTTCCTGGATGCGTGCCTAGGGCACGGAGTGGAGGTGGGCCCTGAACGCTTGCCTAAGACATGAGGTGGGTGCTTTTAACACGTGCTTATGCATAGAGGTGGGGAATGGCCCTTGGACGCGTTCCTAAGGCACGGGGGCTTTGATGCGTGCATATGGCACATGGCATGCCTTTTAGGCACGGAGGGTTAGGGGGGTTCTTGGACGTGTGCCTAGGGCAAGTGGAGGAGGGAGCTAGATGAAGGGGGGGAGGTAGGTGGTGGCCCATGGACGCGTGCCTAAGCACGAAGGGTGGTCCCTGGACACGTGCCTAGGGTACGGAGGGGCGGGGCGCCTGAACGCTTGCCTAAGACACGAGGGGGGTGTCTTTCAGGCGTGCCTATGGCACGACGGTGGGGGATAGCCCTTGGACGCATGACTAGGGCACTGGGGAGGGGGGAGGTTGGGGGTGGTTCCTGGACGCGTGCCTAGGGCACGGAGTGGAGGTGCGCCTGAACGCTTGCCCATGATATGAGGTGGGTGCCTTTAACTCGTGCTTATGGCATGGAGGTGGGGAATGGCCCCTGGACGCGTTCCTAGGGCATCGGGGGGCTTTAATGCGTGCATATGGCACGTGGCATGCCTTTTAGGCATGGAGGGTTAGGTGGGTTCTTGGACGCGTGCCTAGGGTAAGTGGTGGAGGGAGCTAGATGAAGGGGAGGAGGTGGGGGGGGGGGGCGGGGTGGTCCCTGGATGCGTGCCTAGGGTACGGAGGGGAGGGGCGCCTGAAAGCTTGCCTAAGACACGAGGGGGGTGTCTTTCATGCGTGCCTATGGCACGGAGGTGGGGGATGGCCCCTGGACGCATGCCTAGGGCACTGGGGGGTGGTTTCTGGACACGTGCCTAGGGCACAGAGTGGAGGTGGGCCTGAATGCTTGCTTAAGACATGAGGTGGGTGCTTTTAACGCGTGCTTATGGCACGGAGGTGGGGAATGGCCCCTGGACGTGTCCCTAGGGCACGGGGGGGCTTTGATGGGTGCATATGGCACGTTGCATTCCCTTTAGGCACGGAGGGTTAGTGGGGTTTTTGGACGCGTGCCGAGGGCAAGTGGAGGAGGGAGCTAGATGAAGGGGGGGGGGGTGGGTGGTGGCCCTGGATGCATGTCGAGGGCACTGCGCGGGGGGGGGGGGGGGGGGGGGCGGAGGGGGGGGGGGGGGGAGGTAGGGGGTGGTTCCTGGACGCGTGCTAGGGCACAAAGTGGAGGTGAGCTTGAACGCTTGCCCAAGACATGAGGTGGGTTCCTTTAACGCGTGCTTATGGCACGAAGGTGGGAATGACCCTTGGACGCGTTACTAAGGCACGGGGGGGCTTTGATGCGTGCATATGGCACGTGGCATGCCTTTTAGGCACGGAGGGTTCTTGGATGTGTGCCTAGGGCAAGTGGAGGAGGGAGCTAGATGAAGGGGGGAGGTGGGTGGTGGCCCCTGGACGCATGCTTAAGACACGAAGGGTGGTCCCTGGATGCGTGCCTAGGGTACGGAGGGGAGGGGCGCCTGAACGCTTGCCTAAGACACGAGGGGGTGTCTTTCATGCGTGCCTATGGCACGGAGGTGGGGGATGGCCCCTGGACGCATGCCTAGGGCACTTGGGGGGGTGGTGGTTCCTGGATGCGTGCCTAGGGCACGGAGTGGAGGTGGGCCTGGACGCTTGCCAAGATATGAGGTGGGTGCCTTTAACGCGTGCTTATGGCACGGAGGTGGGGAATGGCCCCTGGACGTGTTCCTAGGGCACGGGGGGGCTTTGATGCATGCATATGGCACGTGGCATGCCTTTTAGGCACGGAGGGTTAGGGAGGTTCTTGGACGCGTGCCTAGGGCAAGTGGAGGAGAGAGCTAGATGAAGTGGGGGAGATGGGTGGTGGCTGGACGCGTGCCTAAGACACGAAGGGGGGGTGGATTTGATGCGTGTCTTTGGCACATGGCGCGCCCTTATGTCACGGAGGTGGGGGGTGGCCCTTGGACGCGTGCCTAGGACACTGGGTGGAGGGAGGCCAGAACGCTTGCCTAAGACACGAGGGTGTGTGGCTTTGACATTTTCTTATGGCACATGGCATGCCCCTATGGCACGGAGGGGTAGGGGGACCCTAGAAATACTAATTCTTTTATTACGTACAAGTTTACCATAATTTTTAATAGCAATACTTAAGATAGTTAAAATATAATAATAACACTTTCATAAGATAATTAAAATACTAACGAATAATATCATATTTAGACGATAGCACAATTAAATAATGTGAACCCAAGAAATTAGATTCCATAATATTTGGACAATAGCACAATTATCCTAATGTCATTTTGTCAATTGATTCTAGAATAAATTCCATCTGTGTTTATATGCACACAAATAACTTCTCAATAGAGGCCCAATACACAAAAATAACTTTTACACTTGTTTTATATGTAATAAAAAAATTATTAAGTATTCTTATAAAATATTAGAGAAATATTTATAAATTATGTATCAAAGCCTTATAGATTATATGATGATGAAAGCATTTAATTCGACATTTTAAAGAGTTAGACGAGAAAATTTTTTAATTTTAGATTTTAGGGCTTAGAAAGCACCTCAGTACAACTAAAAATGCAATACAATAAAACCCTTCTAGAAAGCACCTCATTTTGAGATCGTATTTTCGTAAGGTTCAATACTACTAAATGCAAACTTATTATAAAGAAGCAATCATGAACATTTGGGGAACCCATTATGGGGGAACATTTGGGGGATCTCATTATATGAGAGATCTAATGTATAATCTTTTTCAAAAATGTTCTCTAGAAGATGATGATCTTAAATCTTTATATTCACATATGGCTTGAAGGAGAATTTTTTTTTTGTATATGCCTCTCTTTGTCCTATTCTAAAAGTTCCCTAGAGTAAGGGGTGGTTCCTGGACGCGTGCCTAGGGCACGGAGTGGAGGTGGGCCTGAATGCTTATTTAAGACATGAGGTGGGTGCTTTTAACGCGTGCTTAAGGCACGGAGGTGGGGAATGGCCCCTGGACGCGTTCCTAGGGCACGGGGGGGGCTTTGATGCGTGCATATGACACGTGGCATTCCTTTTAGGCACGAAAGGTTAGGGGGGTTCTTAGACGCGTGGTTAAGGCAAGTGGAGGAGGGAGCTAGATGAAGGGGGGGGAGCTGGGTGGTGGCCCCTAGACTCATACCTAGGGCACTGGGGGGAGTAGGGGTGGTTCCTGGACGCGTGCTTAGGGCACGGAGTGGAGGTGGGCCTGAATGCTTATTTAAGACATGAGGTGGGTGCCTTTAACGCATGCTTAAGGCACGGAGGTGGGGAATGGCCCCTGGACGCGTTCCTAGGGCACGGGGGGGCTTTGATGCGTGCATATGACACGTGGCATGCCTTTTAGGCACGAAGGGTTAGGGGGGGTTCTTAGACGCGTGGTTAAGGCAAGTGGAGGAGGGAGCTAGATGAAGGGGGGGAGCTGGGTGGTGGCCCCTGGACGCATGCCTAGGGCACTGGGGGGGTAGGGGTGGTTCCTGGACGCGTGCCTAGGGCACGGAGTGGAGGTGGGCCTAAACGCTTGCCCAAGATATGAGGTGGGTGCCTTTAACGCGTGCTTATGGCACAGAGGTGGGGAATGGCCCCTGGATGCGTTCCTAGGGCACGGGGGGGCTTTGATGCATGCATATGGCACGTGGCATGCCTTTTAGGCACGGAGGATTAGGGGGGTTCTTGGACGCGTGCCTAGGGCAAGTGGAGGAGGGAGCTAGATGAAGGGGGGGAGGTGGGTGGTGGCTGGACGCGTGCCTAAGACACGAAGGGAGGTGGGTGGCCCCTGGACGCATGCCTAGGGCACTGGGGGGGTGGTTTCTGGACGCGTGCCTAGGGCACGGAGTGGAGGTGGGCCTGAACGCTTGCTTAAGACATGAGGTAGGTGCCTTTAACGCGTGCTTATGGCACGGAGGTGGGGTATGGCGCCTGGACGTGTTCCTAGGGCACGGGGGGGGCTTTGATGGGTGCATATGGCACGTGGCATGCCTTTTAGGCACGAAGGGTTAGGGGGGTTCTTGGACGTATGCCTAGGGCAAGTGGAGGAGGGAGCAAGATGAAGGGGGGGAGGTAGGTGGTGGCCCCTGGACGCGTGCCTAAGCACGAAGGGTGGTCCCTGGACATGTGCCTAGGGTACGGAGGGGAGGGGCACCTGAACGCTTGCCTAAGACACGAGGGGGGTGTCTTTCATGCGTGCCTATGGCACAGAGGTGGGGGATAGCCCTTGGACGCATGCCTAGGGCACTGAGGGGGGGGGGGGGGGGAGGTTGGGGGTGGTTCTTGGATGCGTGGCTAGGGCACGGAGTAGAGGTGCGTCTGAATGCTTGCCCAAGATATGAGGTGGGTGCATTTAACGCGTGCTCATGGCACGGAGGTGAGGAATGGCCCCTAGACGCGTTCTTAGGGAACCGGGGGGCTTTAATGCGTGCATATGGCACGTGGTATGCCTTTTAGGCATGGAGGGTTAGGGGGGTTCTTGGACACGTGCCTAGGGCAAGCGGAGGAGGGAGCTAGATGAAGGGCGGGAGGTGGGGGATGGCCCCTAGATGCATGCCTAGGGCACTGGGGGGGTGGTTCCTGGACGCGTGGCTAGGGCACGGAGTGGAGGTGGGCATGAATGCTTGCTTAAGATATGAGGTGGGTGCATTTAGCGCGTGCTCATGGCACGGAGGTGAGGAATGGCCCCTAGACGCGTTCTTAGGGAACCGGGGGGCTTTAATGCGTGCATATGGCACGTGGTATGCCTTTTAGGCATGGAGGGTTAGGGGGGTTCTTGGACACGTGCCTAGGGCAAGCGGAGGAGGGAGCTAGATGAAGGGCGGGAGGTGGGGGATGGCCCCTAGATGCATGCCTAGGGCACTGGGGGGGTGGTTCCTGGACGCGTGGCTAGGGCACGGAGTGGAGGTGGGCATGAACGCTTGCTTAAGACATGAGGTGGGTGCCTTTAATGCATGCTTATGGCACGGAGGTGGGGAATGGCCCCTGGACGTGTTCCTAGGGCACGGGGGGGCTTTGATGGGTGCATATGGCACGTGGCATGCCTTTTAGGCACGGAGGGTTGGGGGTTTTTGGACGCGTGCCTAGGGCAAGTGGAGGAGGGAGCTAGATGAAGGGGGGGAGGTGGGTGGTGGCCCCTGGACGCATGCCTAGGGCACTGCGGGGGGGAGGTAGGGGGTGGTTCCTGGATGCGTGCTAATGCACAAAGTGGAGGTGGGCCTGAACGCTTGCCCAAGTCATGAGATGGGTGCCGTTAATGCGTGCTTATGGCACGAAGGTGGGGAATGGCCCTTGGATGCGTTACTAAGGCACGGGGGGGCTTTGATGCGTGCATATGGCACTTGGCATGCGTTTTAGGCACGGAGGGTTAGGAGGGTTCTTGGACGTGTGCCTAGGGCAAGTGGAGGAGGGAGCTAGATGAAGGGGGGGAGGTTGGGGGTGGCCCCTGGACGCGTGCCTAAGACACGAAGGGTGGTCCCTGGATGCGTGCCTGGGCTACGGAGGGGAGGGGCGCCTGAACGCTTGCCTAAGACACAAGGGGGGCGTCTTTCATGCGTGCCTATGGCACGGAGGTGGGGGATGGCCCCTGGACGCATGCCTAGGGCACTAGGGGGGGTGGTTCCTGGATGCGTGCTTAGGGCACGGAGTGGAGGTGGGCCTGAACGCTTGCCCAAGATATGAGGTGGGTGCCTTTAACGCGTGCTTATGGCACAGAGGTGGGGAATGGCCCCTGGACGCGTTCCTAGGGCACGTGGGGGCTTTGATGCATTCATATGGCACGTGGCATGCCTTTTAGGCACAGAGGATTAGGGGGGTTCTAGGACGCGTGCCTAGGGCAAGTGGAGGAGGGAGCTAGATGAAGGGGGGGAGGTCGGTGGTGGCTGGATGCGTGCCTAAGACACGAATGGGGGTGGATTTGATGTGTTTTTATGGCACATGGCGCGCCCTTATGTCACGGAGGTGGGGGTGGCCCTTGGACGCGTGCTTAGGACACTGGGTGGAGGGAGGCCGGAACGCTTGCCTAAGACACGAGGGTGTGTGGCTTTGACGTTTTCTTATGGCACATGACATGCCCCTATGGCACGGAGGAGTAGGGGGGCCCTAGAAATACTAATTCTTTTATTACGTATAAGTTTATCATAATTTTTAATAGCAATACTTAAGATAGTTAAAATATAATAACAACACTTTCATAAGATAATTAAAATACTACCGAATAATATCATATTTAGACGATAGCACAATTAAAGAATGTGAACCCAAGAAATTAGATTCCATAATATTTGGACAATAGCACAATTATCCTAATGTCATTTTGTCAATTGATTCTATAATAAATTCCATCTGTGTTTATATGCACACAAATAACTTCCCAATAGAGGCCCAATACACAAAAATAGCTTTTACACTAGTTTTATATGTAATAAAAAAATTATTAAATATTCTTATAAAATATTGGAGAAATATTTATAAATTATGTATCAAAGCCTTATAGATTATATGATGATGAAAGCATTTAATTTGACATTTTAAAGAGTTAGACGAGAAAATATTTTAATTTTAGATTTTAGGGCTTATAAAGCACCTCACAACTAAAAATGCAATACAATAAAACCTTTCTAGAAAGCACCTCATTTTGAGATCGTATTTTCGTAAGATTCAATACTACTAAATGCAAACTTATTATAAAGAAGCAATCATGAATATTTGGGGAACCCATTATGGGGGAACATTTGGGGGATCTCATTATGGGAGAGATCTAATGTATAGTCTTTTTCAAAAATATTCTCTAGAAGATGATGATCTTAAATCTTTATATTCACATATGGCTTGAAGGAGAATTTTTTTTTTGTATATGCCTCTCTTTGTCCTATTCTAAAAGTTCCCTAAAGGAATATGTTATAAATTTTTCAGATTTGCCGAATTTGTCTTCATGTGATCAATCTTTAAACATCCCATGTGGATCCAAGGTCTCCTCTAACACTCATATTGGTATTTGTTTATTCCTCTCTCTAGAAGAGATAAGAATATCTATGTGGCGACCGGGGATCGAAGTTCGAGAGTCTCAAGAGAATGGTTCATACATTGAAATATACATTCATGAAAGTAAAGAAAACAAAATACATAAATATCCATATTTACATTCAGAACCATTCATATATGAATTTACAATAATTTAATATTTATAATAAAGATTAAATATTCTCATTTTCTCACATCTCTATTTCTTCTCTCTTTTATTACTTAGGTGGATCTTCAAATTTTACTTATCAAAACTTGAAAAACACAATTACCAGTCAGGTAGGAGTATGCAAATCATTCTTATAAGAATAATTCTAGCATCCTATAATAGGTATAAATCAAATATGAAAATGAGTGTGATATCTGCATAGCATATATAAATGAAAAACAAATTTTCAACTTTTAAATATTGCCCTGCAAGTTAGCTGTGACATTCAATATAAATAGAAAGCATAAATTTTATCAAAAGCACTTGTAACATAAAATCGAGTCCATAGACTCCTGAGCCCAAATGGGTAAACACATAGGCATAATCTTTATGAAGCTTTTCTTACTACCCGTCGGTAGCTTATTCAAACTTTTGGAACTGATGGTGTATATTTCCTCTAAATTTTCCCACTTCTTAATAAGGGCTAAATCCCTCCATATAACTCCTAGGGGCTGCCAGCATGCCCAATATGTACAGATTATCAGTATTGCTTTTCTATCCTCCACAGGCAAACACCACAATAATATATACCACATTTCATCTTTTTGTTACATGCTTCTTGATAATATTCTTTTGCAAATTTATAAGCGGTAAGCAATAAATAATATTCAAATGAAAATGGCTCAAAATAAGGATAATAAAATAAAAACTTATAAGTATATTTAAGTACCTGACTGTTTTGATAAAATTACAACCAAGTCAATTTCTTTGATCTGCAAAAAATAATTTAATTTATTAATATTTTATTAAGTTTATTTATAATTTAGGTTTCTAAAATAATAATAAAAGGAATATTTAAATTTATTTATTTATTAATTTTTTGAGTGATTATTAAGCCTTATAAGGTCAAATTAGGAATTTGATCTATAAGGGCAATTTAGTAATGTTACCCTAATAAAATCTAAAATTTTTATTAGTTTACTGTAGATTATGTCATAAGATTTCTATAGAACCTAAAATTATCAAATTCTGATATGTATTGGCTAAGTTATAGCTAATATAATTTTTTGGGTTAATAATTAGGATTTAATATGATTAGTGAGTGATTAGTGAAATAAATCACAAAATCACTAAACCAATAACACAGCTAGGTTCTAATCTATTTTATGAGTTTTCTAAAACTAAAATTACTCAATTTGGATCATTAACATTGCTAATTTTCACTAATCAAGTTTTAGAGTAATTAGAATTAATTAAGAGATCTAACCATTGGATCCTAAATACTTTTATAAATTACTATAAATTAGGTTTTTTTGATCTAATTAATGTTTGGATCACCTAATTTAGAGTTTAATTGACCAAGTTATGATCAATTAAAGTTCTAGGATTAAATGGCTTAATTAGGGTTAGGTCATAAGTGTGATTAGTCTAAATCTAATCCAAATAGCAAAGTTAATATTACTAAAATATTCCTTAGGATTTTTTGAGTATTTTGAGACCTATATTGGGTATATTTGGATTAAGGGGTACAAAGATATGGCTAAATGAAATTTAGTTGTATTTTTGTAATAATTTAAATACTTAAAATGTCACTATAAGAAATAATAGTCTTTCAGCAAAATAAATTACATCATTAAATTCCTTATATTTTTTTGATGAATTTAAAATATTTAATTGTATAATTTGGATAAATATTATAGGAGTTATGTATGTTTAAAATTTAGGGTATTAATTAAATTTATTCATTTAATAATGCTATTTTATTTAATTTATGTTAATTATATTTATCTAAATTAACTAATACAAATATTATATTTATTAATTAATCATTCATTATTCTATATATATATATATATATATATATATAAGTATATATATACATATAACTTTAGGTAGATTAATTAATATATATAAGTATTATAAGATTTATAACGATTATATATATTAATTTATAATAATTTTATTATTTCTTTTAACTGCAGGAAAAGACGGAGGTGGACCCCACATCCACGTGGCGCGCGGGGATTGGCAGGGCAGAGGATGGCGGGCCCCACAACTGAACACACAACAGAGGCGTCATCGTCGAGTGGGTCCCGCGCCCACGTGTCGAGCTAAGAAGACGATCCGTGTAGAGTGGGCCCCACCCTTCTATCCACGAGCGCAAAGGCCACGGGTCGGGCCTGCCCCGGCCGGACGCGGATTTGAAGAGACCCCGCGAGCTACGGACCCCGACGGCTAGGGTAGTGAAAACGACGGCCAAGATGCCGGCGTTGGGCGTCGACCCGCATACCGGTCGAAAGGTCTTGGAGAGACCTTTTGATTGGTACCTGAAACACTGCCAGAGATGACTGGTACTTGCTAAGAAACTTAACCCTAGCTGCTACCTATGGAGCGAGACGGGCCGAGCTTAGATAACGAGAAAAATTGTGGATTGAATTCCAAATTCGCTCGATCAAGTTCGATCGAGCCAGACAAAGTTGAATCTAGCATGCAGAATAAGATTGCGAATTGAAACAAATGAAATTAGATGCAAGGTTTGGGAGATCAGGTACCTAGATTCGACGGTCCAGAATGAGGATTCGAACGGAGATCCTCTTCGTCTTCGTTGAGATACGATTTGAGCAAATGAGGCATTGAGAATCCGATCAGGAACCTTAATCTCAACGTTAGAGCGGCAAAATTGACATGTGTTGAGGAGGCGCGAAGAAATGGCGACGCGCGTCTCTTCTTCGCGACACGCGGATCTCCGCGGAGAAGACGGGTCTTGTAACAGCCCAAACTCTTAAGCACAAAGGTATTGTCCACTTTGGCCAGAAAGGCCTCACGGTTTTATCCTCAGAAGATAACTTCTCAGCAGGTCACCCATCCTGGGAGTGCTCCCACCTGAGCACGCTTAACTTTGGAGTTCTATCAGGAACTCCACCGTTATCTGAAAAGGTACCTCGATGTTTAAGAGTTTCACTTATTACTACTTAAGTGGGTCATCACAATCTCCCCAACTTAAGTAACTGATGTCCTTGTCAGTATCCACACACAGATCCAAGAACCATCCATTGGGTAGATAGAACTAGAGGTGACCCCTACAGGCGCAAGAGGTACCCACAACCATGTAGCACCTTAACCATCATGGGTTCAAGAGGCTGCTCACATGAAGTGATACTTTTCCCTGTATGGCACTTAGCTCCTATCTGACACCCTATGGTTTGCTTTGATACTATTTGTAACAGCCCAAACTCTTAAGCACCAAGGTATTGTCCGCTTTGGCCAGAAAGGCCTCACGATTTTGTCCTCAGAAGATAACTTCTCAGCAGGTCACCCATCCTGGGAGTGCCCCACCTGAGCAGACTTAACTTTGGAGTTCTTATCAGGAACTCCACCGTTATCTGAAAAGGTGCCTCGATGTTTAAGAGTTTCACTTATTACTACTTAAGTGGGTCATCACAGGTCTACTGCCGTCTGATCGAATGATCAGATGACCACGAACCTCCGTCCCGATTGACGGAAAGATTTGACGGCGTCGTTTGAAGGGAACGACGCTCTAAATTCTTAACAGAAATCCGTTAAATTTATTTAATAAATTTTATTAAATTATTTTATATTGATATCTTAATTACAAATTTTAACTAATAATTTTGTACTCCAAAAATTCCCAATAAATCACTCTTAGCTAAATGAGGGGTGAGGAACGCAACGGCGTAATCAGATTTTTGTTTTGACGAATATTTAATTACTTGATTTTTTGGGGTATTTAAATAATATTAAAATATTCGCCAAAAATTTAACAACTTTCAGATGCCTCCAAAATTTCAACCCTAGCTAATTTGGGGGTGGTGAACACAATGGTGAAGTCAAATTTTTGATTTGAGGTCAAAATTATTTGAATATTAATAAATGAATTTGAAAAGAAAATTTGGTATTTTACAATCTATTTTCAGCATAAGCAATAATATCTCTCTAGGATCTGAAGGCTTTTGTTTATGCTTTATAAAACTAATTGGGAAAACATTGACATTCATGTCAAAAATGTTGTCATTCATTATTTAAGAAGAATACAATGCTAAGGTGGTTGAATCAATACATTTTCACTTTGATCCTTAAGACTAAAAAATCCAACACATTAGGGGTCTATAGGCTTGTATCTCTTTGTAATATTACTTACAAAGCTATTATTAAAATCATAGTTGTATGTATGATTCCTTTACTTCTTGAATTCATCTTTCATGCACAAGTTGGCTATATTAAAGGAAGGAAAATCTTCGCATAATGTTATAATATATAATAGGATATTTCAATTGTTAGAGTCCTAGCATAAAACCAAGTTGTTCTGTGTTAAGCTTAATCCTAAGAAAGCATTTATAAACATAAAAAAAGATTTTATGAATTTGCTAATCTTTACTAATCAAGTTTTAGGGCACGGGAGCCTGGACCGCTGCCTAAGCCACGGGAAGGAGGGGGCCTTAATACGTACCTAAGACATGGGGGCGGGGTGGTCCCTGAACATGTGCCTAGGGCACAGAGGGGAGGGGCACCTGAACACTTGCCTAAAACACGAGGGGGGTGTCTTTCATGCGTGCCTATGGCACGGAGGAGGGGATGGCCCCTGGACGCATGCCTAGAGCACTGGGGGTGTGGGGGGAGGTAAGGGTGGTTCCTGGACGCGTGCCTAGGGCACAGAGTGGAGGTGGGCCTGAATGCTTGCCTAAGACACGAGGACGCATGCCTAGGGCAAGTGGGGGAGGTAGGGGGTGGTTCTTGGATGCGTGCCTAAGGCACAGAGTGGAGGTGGGCCTGAACGCTTGCCTAATACATGAGGTGGGTATCTTTAATGCATGCCTATGGCACGGAGGTGGGGAATGGCCCCTAGACACGTTCCTAGGGCACGAGGGGACTTTGACGGGTGCATATGGCACCTGGCATGCCTTTTAGGCACTGAGGGTTAGTGGGGTTCTTGGACGCGTGCCTAGGGCAAGTGGAGGAGGGAGCTAGATGAAGGGGGGGAGGTGGGTGGTGGCCCCTGGACGCGTGCCTAAGACACGAAGGGGGGTGGATTTGACGCGTGCCTATGGCACATGGCGTGCCCTTATGTCACGGAGGTGGGGGGTGGCCCTTGGACGCGTGCCTAGGGCACGGGGTGGAGGGGGCCTGAACGCTTTCCTAAGACATGAGGGTGTGTGGCTTTGACGCATTCTTATGGCACATGGTGTGCCCCTATGGCACGAAGGGGTAGGGGGGACCCTAGAAATACTAATTCTTTTATTACGTACAAGTTTACCATAATTTTTAATAACAGCACTTAAGATAGTTAAAATATAATAACAACGCTTTCATAAGATAATTTAAATACTAACGAATAATATCATGCTTGGACGATAGCACAATTAAGTACTGTGGACCCAAGAAATTAGATTCCATAATGTTTGGACAATATCACAATTATCCTAATGTCATTTTGTCAATTGATTCTAGAATAATTTCCATCTGTGTTTATATGCACATAAATAACTTCCCAATAGAGGCCCAATACACAAAAATAACTTTAACACTAGTTTTATGTGTAATAAAAAAATTATTAAATATTTTTATAAAATATTTGAGAAATATTTATAAATTATGTATCAAAGCCTTATAGATTATATGATGGATGAAAGCATTTAATTCGACATTTTAAAGAGTTATACGAGAAAATTTTTTAATTTTAGATTTTAGGGCTTAGAAAGCACCTCAGTACAACTAAAAATGCAATACAATAAAACCCTTCTAGAAAGCACCGCATTTTGAATTCGTATTTTCGTAAGATTCAATACTACTAAACGCAAACTTATTATAAAGAAGCAATCATGAACATTTGGGGAACCCATTCTGGGGGAACAGTTGGGGATCCCATTATGGGAGAGATCTAATGTATAATCTTTTTCAAAAATGTTTTCTAGAAGATGATGATCTTAAATCTTTATATTCACATATGGCAAGAAGGAGAAATTTTTTTTATATATGCCTCTCTTTGTCCTATTCTAAAAGTTCCCTAGAGGAATATGCTATAAATTATTCAGATTTGCCTAATTTGTCTTCATGTGATTAATCTTTAAACATCCCATGTGAATCCAAACTCTCCTCTGACACTCATATTGGTATTTGTTTATTCCTCTCTCTAGAAGAGATAAGAATATCTATTTTCAACATAAACAATAATGTCTCTCTAGGATCTGAAGGCTTTTCTTTATGTTTCTATAAAATTAATTGGGAAAACATTGACATTCATGTCAAAAATATTGTCATTCATTTTTTAAGAAGAATACAATGCTAAGGTGGTTGAATCACTACATTTTCACTTTGATCCTTAACACTAAAAAATCCAAAACATTAGGGGTCTATAGGCCTGTATTTCTATGTAATATGACTTACAAAGCTATTATTAGAATCATAGCCATATGATTGACTCCCTTACTTTTGGAATTCATCTTTCATACAGAAGTTGGCTATATTAATGGAAGGAAAATCTTTGCATAATGTCATAATATCTAATAGGATATTTCAATTGTTAGAGTCCTGACAAAAAACCAAGTTGTTCTGTGTTAAGCTTGATCCTAAGTAAGCCTTTATAAAAATAAAGAAAGATTTTATAAATTTGCTAATCTTCACTAATCAAGTTTTAGGGTGATTAGGATTGATTAAGAGATCCAGCAATCAAATCTTAAATATTTTTGCAGTTTACTATTTATTAGGTCTTCCTGATCAAAATAGTATATTGGAAGACTTAATTTGGAGCTCAATTGACCAAGTTATGCTCAATTAAATTCTAGGGTTAATTAGGGTAATTAGGGTTTGGTCATAAAAGTGATTATGCTAAATACAACCCAAACATATAAATTGACACTATCAAAGTAATTTAGAGCTTCTTCTAATTACTTTAAGAGCTATATTGGCTATGTTTGGGTGAGTGTGTGCAAAGTTACGACTAGTTGAACATTTGTATTATTTAGGCCAAATTATAGGGACCCTAAATGTCACTAAGTGAAATAATGATCATACTGAAAATTGGACAGTACCATAATATTCTTCTATTTTTGCTGAATAAAATGACATATATATTCAATACATTTGGATTTAAAGTTTGCAAATTATGAGGGTTTAAATATTTTAGATTATTTATATTAATAAATTTAATTTTTGCTTTAAATTAAACTATAGTATATGTAAATTACTCATATGCAGATTTGGCGGGAGCCACAAATTGAGGCAGTCAGTGGCTGGAGTGGGACCCACAGATTGATTTTTTTAAATTCTTAGTTTAGGGATTCATTGTGCATGTCAATAGTGTAAAGAATTTGGCTACCAAGTAATGCTCTAAGTTAAGAAGACTTCAAACCTTTCAATTTCTACTACCCCCTTTTAACAAGTTCAAATTTCTACTCATAATTTGGTTTCACATCAAATGCTATACTTAAGGTTTTATTATGGGGGAGGTGATCAGAAAATTCAAACCTTAGTGGTGCAATTGGTGAGTACTTTAGCATTGTATGATTCACAAGGAACATTTTAACATCATAGGAGAGATATTTTTTCTTCATCCTATATGTTCAATTTTTTTTTTAACTTCGGAGACATACTTTTCATCATCCCTATATTTTTATTTCTTTTAAACTTTTAGCTCTAAAGGAGAAATATTTTTCTTCATCCCTTAATGTAGTTCCTTGTGGTCATTAAGTCCTACAGGAGCTTAGCACCTCAATTTCTCACCCACCTCTTGCAACTTTGGTTTAATTCTTAGAATTTTTACCCCCCACACTTAAACTTCAGTACATCTCATTTTAATTTCTAGAAACTAAGCATTAGTAGAGCCTTAAACTGAATAAAAGGGTGTAGGATTGAAGTTAATTTTTCTCTTACATGCAAGCATCCTTGAGTCTTAATTTCTACAAAATTGATTTTAACAATAAATCCTGAAATTTAATTCATTCAAAAAATTATTTTTGAAGTTTAATTGTAGCAATGATGAGGGTGCACTACATACGAAATCCATTTTATTAAAATGAAATAAAAATTACAAAAAAAAAAACAAAAAAGAGAAATAGAAAGCAGAAATTCAAGTTAATACAACCTTATTAAAGTGGGTTGCCTCCCATCAAGTGCTTGTTTTTACGTTTCAGCTCAATACCAATTTTGCTCACTACGTGACTCCTTCTCTTGGGAGGTCCGATAATATCCATCCTTCTTTCTCTTGCACTTCAAATCCATCGAATTAAGGCTTTAGACGGTTCCCATTTACCTTTAGTGTCCCATCAGACGGAGTGATATCCACACTTCCATGGGGATACATTTTTTCGATTGTGAATGGGCCCGTCCATATTGATTTTAGCTTTCCTAGAAAGTGCCTTAACCTGGAATTAATAATAGTACCTTCATTTTTGGTTCTAGGTGTTTCAATTTTATCAGCTTATCGTGCCATTTCTTTGTTCTCTCCTTGTACAGCTTGACATTCTCATATGCACCTAACCTGAATTCATCAAATTCATGTAGTTGCAGAACTCTTTTCTAACCCGCTAGTTTGAAGTCAAAATTCAGTTTTTTAATTGCCCAAAAGGCCTGGTATTCCAACTCAACCAGCAAGTGATAAGAATTACCATAAACCAGCTTGTAAGGGGACATTCCTAAAGGAATTTTGAATATTATTCTATAAACTCAAAGTGCATCATTTAATTTTATGGACCAGTCCTTTCTATTTTTGCTAATCATTTTCTCTAGGATTTGCTTTAATACTCGATTTGACACTTCTACTTGACCGCTGGTTTGAGGGTGGTAAGCAGTACCTACCTTATGCTTCACCCCATACCCCTTCAAGAGGGTTTCTAATTGTTTATTGCAGAAATATTTTCCACCATCACTTATTAGGACATGGGGTGTACCAAACCTAGCAAGGACATGATCCTTCAAAAATTTGATTACAATTTTGGCATCATTATTTGCACAAGCTACAGCTTTGACCCATTTTGGCACATATTCAACCCTCACTAATATATATTTATTCAAATTAGAGATGGGGAATGGTACCATAAAATTAATTCCCCAAACATCAAATAGTTCAACATCAAAGATGTCAGTCATGGGTAACTCATCTCTTTTACTTAAATTCCTCATCCTTTGACATTGATCATAGCTCTTCACAAACTTAACAACATCCGTAAACAATTTTGGCCAATAAAATCTAGATTGCAGCACCTTTACTACTGTTCGATCAATACAATAATGTCCTCCATAAGGGGATGTGTGGCAATGATATAAGATGTTGTTTGTTTCAATTTCAGGCACACATCTCCTTAGGATTTGATCGGCATAGCATTTGAATAAGAAAGGATCATACCAAAAGTAATTCTTAACATCAGCAAAAAAATTTTCCTTTGATAAAAATTATATTCTTTTGGGATCACTTTCCTAGCAAAATAGTTAGCAAAATTAGCAAGTCAGGGAGGATTGCTTACTATAATTGCGCCAAGCTGCTCATCAGTAAAAGTCTCACAAATTTCCTTACTTTCCTTATGATTTAAATGTTATCTAGAGAGGTGATCAGCCACCACATTATCACAACCTTTTTTATCATGGATCTCCAAGTCAAATTCTTGAAGAAATAAAACCCAACGTATGAGTTGTGGTTTTGCCTCTTTCTTTTAAAGAAGATACTTGATTGCAGCATGATCTGTGTACACAATTATTTTTGATCCAATAAATAAGGCTTGAATTTGTTGAATGCGAAAACAATTGCTAAAAGCTCTTTTTCAGTGGTGGCATAGTTTCTTTGGGCTTCATCCATTAACTTACTTGCGTAATAGATGGAATAAAAAATTCTCTCCTTTTGTTGTCCTAAAACTGCTCCCACTGCAAGGTCACTAGCTTCACACATGATTTCAAAAGGAAGATCCCAGCTAGGTATAGAAATTATTGGGGCTGAAATAAGAGAAAATTTTATTACATTGAACCCCTTTGTGCAGTTTACATCAAATTTGAATTCAACATCATTTCCTAGAAGCCTGCACAAAGGCAAACTGATTTTGGAGAAATCTTTTATGAACCTTCTGTAAAATCCAGCATGCCCAAGAAAACTCCTAACTCCCTTTACATTGGTGGGTGGGGGTAATTTCTCAATAACCTCAATTTTGTCTTTGTCAACCTCAATTCCTTTTTTATATATAAGGTGACCCAAAACAATCCCCTTCTCCACCATAGAGTGACACTTTTCCCAATTCAGAATAAGATTAGTTTCTTTACATTTTATCAGAACCTTACCCAAGTTTGTTAAATAATCTTCAAAAGATTTTCTCACTACCAAAAAATTGTCCATAAATATCTCTAGGAAATTACCTATCATGTCAAACAAAATTGTCATCATGCACCTTTGAAAAGTTGTGGGTGCATTGCATAGATAAAAGGGCATACTTCTGAATGCAAATGCTCCATAGGGGCAAGTGAGGGTTGTTTTCTCTTGATCTTTTGGGGCTATCAAAATTTGATTGTACCCCGAGTATCCATCCAGAAAACTGAAGTATGGGTTTTCTGCCAATCTATCTAACATCTGATCAATAAATGGGAGAGGATAGTGATCTTTTCGAGTTACCTCATTTAGCCTCCAATAATCTATACATACTCTCCACCCCGTAACTTTCCTGGTTGAAATCAATTCATTATTTTTTTTAGAGTTACAATTATCCCACACTTCTTAGGGACCACATGAATTGAACTTACCCAAGGGCTATCCAAAATTGGGAAAATAATCCTAGCATCTAGTAGTTTAATGATTTCCTTATGCACCACTTCTTTTATATTTGGGTTTAATCTTCTTTGAGGTTCTATGGATGGTTTAGAGTTGTCTTCCAGTAGGATACAGTGCATGCATATGGTAGGATGAATTCCCTTCAAATCAGCAACACTCCATCCAAACACCCTCTTATGTTCTCTCAACAACTTCCACAGTTTAGCCTCCTGCGTTAGGCTTAATAAAGTAGAAATAATAACCAGTAGTGATGTTCCCTTCCCAATATAAATATATTTTAAGTGATTGGGCAAAGGTCTTAAATCTAATTCAAGAGGTTCATTTATAAACAACTGCATTTTCTTCCCTTCCTGAATCAACTTGTCAATTTTTTTTTCTACCTCATCAATTCCAGCTCCTTCTTCCTCTAAATCAGATTCCCCTATATCTCTAGAAATTAGCACCTCCTCCAACACATTAACTTCCCAACACTCGTCATTTGGCTTAATGGGATGCCTCATTGAATCCCTTATATTAAAACCCACCTCCTCCCCCTCGCAGAGAAGACTCAATTGACCCTTATCAACATCTATCATGGTTTTGCCAGTAGCAAGGAATGGTCTCCCCAGAATTATAGGAATCTCTTGATTTTCATCTTTCATTTCCAACACAATAAAATTGGCAGGGAAGATAAATTTATCAATTTTGACTGAGGTAGGTCTTAAAGAATCAATTCCCAGTTTTTTGAATATGTAGAATGGCATTAAATTTATTGAAGCCCCCAAATCACACAAAGCCTTTTTAAAAGAGTGATTTCCTATGGTGCAAGGAATGGTGAAAATCCTAGGGTCCTTCCTTTTAAGGAGAATTTTTTGCTGGAGAATGGCACTACATTCCTCAGTCAAGGCAACCATTTCCTTCTCATTTATTTTTCTTTTCCTTGTAAGAATGTCCTTCATAAACTTAGCATAACTGGGCATATGTTCTAATGCTTCAACGAAAGGAATGTTTATATGAAGAGTTTTAAATATTTCTAAGAATTTTTGGAATTGGAGGTCTAACTTTTCCCTTGCTATTCTTTGCGGATAGGGGATGTGAGGGGTGTAATCAGGAAGCTTAGTCATCTGCATGTTAGTTCCCTCATTCTTCTCTTTCTATTTGTCCTTATTAATTTCCTGTTCCTCAATTGATCCCTCTCCCAAAACCTTAGATGTAATTTTTCCACTTCTTAAGGTTATGGAATTTCTTGATTCATTCCCATAGTCTCCTATAGCTCCTACTAAGACAGGTTGATTTAGTTGTATCATAATTTCCTTTAATTTTAACTCAATTCTTTTGACAGCTTTTTCTTGATTCAAAAGTGTGTGTTCATGTCGATTTAATGTTGCATCAGTTCTATTCATAGAATTGGTTATGTAAGTTCTAAACTCTTTTAAGGAATGCTCTAATCCTTTCCATCCTCAACTTGCTGATTTCTATAGTTTAGGATAGCATTTACTCCTTCAATTTCTCCAGTATGATGAGAAATAAGCTGCATGCCCTCAAGTCTTTGGGTTAACATATCAATTTTATTTTTTAATTCAATAATTTGATTTGACTCGTTAAAGTTATTCACCTCTATTTTATTGGAGTTCAGTCGCTCAGTTAGCCATTGGTATGCATTATTTGCCATTTGCTCTAGGAGATCAAAAGCCTCCTCAAGGGTTTTACTACTTAAAGACCCTCTTGCGGTTGCATAAATAAGGGTCCTTGTGGGTGCATTAAATCTATTGTAAAAGATTTGCACCTACATCCACAGAGAGAACTCATGATGTGGGCAATGCCTTAAGCAGTCCTTAAAGTGTTCCCAATCGTCATACAAATTCTCACCATGTTGCTGAGAGAAATTTGAGATTTCATTTCTCAATCTAGCTATCATGGCAGGTGAGAAATACTTTGCTAGGAATATCCTTGCCAAGTCATCCCAAGTCCTAATAGACTCACCGAGTAGAGAATTGAGCCAAGATTTAGCTCTATCTCTCAGTGAAAATGGGAATAATCTTAATCTTAAAGCATCATTGGATACATCGTTAAATCAGAATGTGTCGCATATTTCCAGAAAGTTTGAAATATGCATGTTCGGGTCATCCGATGCTAGCCCACTAAATTGATTATTCTGAATCATATTCAATGTGGATGGTTTAATTTCAAAATTATTAGCCTGAATAGGAGGTCTAACAATGGCATTGGGAACCCCTTCTACAATAGGAAGTGCGTATTCTCTAAGAAGTCTCCTCCTAGCATTTACCATAGGTTCTACTGGGCTTACTTCTAAATCTTCCATCTGTGCATTTTGTTGATTAAGAAATACTTATTCTCTCCTAGTTCTTAGATAAGTTCTATCAATTTTAGGATCGTAAAAGAATTTAGGAAAGTTTCTCCTACTCATACAGTTAAAGAATCACTAGCTAGAGCAAGTTGCAGCAATCAAAATCAGCAATGTAAATTCACCCACAAATGGCCAGCAGATAAAAATTTCAGTAATGATAATAAGCAATAACTTTCAGCAAACAAGTATATATATATATATATATATATATATATATATATATATACTTTCTTAATAAAAATAATCACAGATATAATTACCAAAAATGAAAATATATGCAAATAAGTAAAAAATCTAAATCACTATTTACTAGAAGATTGTACTTGATACAAAACAAAATTGTTCCCCAGTAATGGCGCCAAAAACCTGACAGATGAAAAATACACATTTGCGTTTACACGCAAGTGTACATAGTTTGAAGTAATAAGTGAAAGTTTTAATTCTGAGATTTATCGTCCTCTAGGAACAGTGGTTCTGACACTAAGTTATATTTTCTTTCAATAATATTTAGGTATCAATTTTTGTAATGATTTTTGGTTCCTAATTTAGCAATACAAATTACCTTAAGTTAAGATGCGATTTGATTAAAAGGAGAGAGTTGAGTTTTTATTGTAATATTTGTAAGGGCTTGGTGATATAACTTCATTGTTGAATGTATGGCTTAAATCTTCATGCTTAATACAATCAAGTGAGCACTATTGGAATCAGAGTTACCCTCCAATTACAATATGTTCAAGTTTAGTGCACAAAGAGAACTCCAATTAAAGTTCTTCCTTAGCACATAAACTTTCATGAGATCATGATTTATTAATTAGACTCAATTCCCTGTGTTTAGGTTACCAAATGATATATTTTTGTTCCTATTGATCTCACAAATAAGATTTCCATTATCCATGCATCATGCGTTTCACACGCAGTTTAGCTAGATGGGAGGATGCATTGGGTTGATGGACTATGTCACACCATCCATCGAGTTTTCTAATGTCCTCTCATCCCTTCTACTTTACTGAGCAGCAGAGCAAAGTTAATGGAGAACTTGAGAAAATCTCTTGGTAGAGCTTTTAAGGAAAGGTGCAAGTGAGCTTGAGAATTTGTCACATAATTCTTAGCTCTACTTGCACTACCTTCCTTGCTCTTACCCAATTGATGAGGTTGGAACACAAGTTCTTTAATGAATAAATTTACACTTTATTTCATCCAAGCATTCATTTCATCATAAGTAATAAAAATAAGAACATCTTTTCATTCATTCAAACAATGTCATTACATCACCACCATGCCCCTAACAATTTCTTACAACTACATCTCAACCCTCTCCAAAGGGATTTTAGCATTCCATTACTAAGTAAGCACAAGCACACATACAAAGAAAAGTGAACCTCATCATCAGTTCACAACAGAAAGAAATCAGAGAAGTTTAGGAAGAAATACTAGGAATGACTCGGAGGTTTTCTGGGGTTCTCTTGGACTCCTCATGCACTTCTTCTTGACTGCTCCTCCCTTTTTCCTTTGCAGTTTACCTTTCCTTACTATTCTTGGTAAAACTTCTTCCCTTTGGAGAGTTCTCCTTTCTATGCTTGCTGCAGCTATTCCTTTATGGCACTTGAATGTCAAAAATTGGAACCCTCTTAAGGTCTGAGATTGGCCCTTAAATAGGGAAGTTCTCAACCCCCAAGGCATTAATCATATAACTCTCACCTTCCTTGGCTTTAATTCAAAATCTTTTAAATGTTTGTCCTGTTTAGTCTATTGGGATTCAGTAGAAATAATGTATTTCAGTTTTCAAGAGTTGGGGAAGGCTAAAGGTTGCATTTTGTGGCCTTCCCTATGCTGCAATTATGTTATTTTGGAAAATTCTGGCTCATCCGCTACGGCGCATTAATGCAGCAGCATCCCAAATGTTGTTCCACTACATCGCACTATGGTAGCAGTATTCCAAACACTGTTCCGCTACGGCACACTATGGCAGCAGCGTTCCAAGCAGTTTTCCTGCATGAAAGTTATTATCTTTTCCTTCGGTCACCGCAATGTCCGCTGTGGCACGCTGCGGTGTGCGACAGCAGATAAACCTTCATAAAGACTATTCAAATAGTTCATCTAAAGTTTTCATGATTAATAAAACATTCGTCTGTGACGCGCTGCGGTGCGCTATAGTAGAAATTCCTTCGTAAACGCGGATGAATTAGTTCACATATTGTTTTCATGATTAATAAAATATTCTGCTGTGGCGCGCTGCGATGCGTTATAGCTAAAAATACTTCATAAATGCAGATCAATTAGTTCACATATAGTTTGTGTGGATAATCCGAAATGTCGCAGCAGCGCGCCACAGCGCGCTACGGCGGTTGAAAGTTTGTAAATGCGGAAGATTTACAGTTCAATTAGTTCACATAAAGTTCTTTGAATAATAAAATATTTTGCTGTGGCGCGCAGCGGCGCTCTGCGACGGATATACTTTCAAAAATACTGTTCAATTTTTCTTTATATGATTTAAATTTAAACTTACAAAAATGACACTGTGGCGTGTTGCGGTGCGCGGTAGCACACTGCAGCAGTCATTCTTCTAGGTCCTTTAGATAGTCTTCCAGGTGAATAATTTTTATGAACTGCCATGGCGTGCCATGACAGTTTTCTTCTAGAATTTATATAATTTGCCCAGATCTTCGTTGTTGTTCTTTTTTCCCTGAAAAAATATGATTCCATTAAATGTACCTTGTTTCATATGTTTCTTAGTGATGTTTTAACACTATATTTAGCTATAAATTCCGTTAATATAATGGACCCAAAGTGTCCTTAGAAGAGGCAGTCGGCAATCTAAGAAAAATACTAGAATGATGCCAAAGAAGGGCATTTTAAGAGGAATTGCATTGACCCAATGACAACCAGAGGCATAAGCTAGATGATTAAAGGTGTAAATAGTATGACAACATTAAATTAATCTTGACATTACATTGATCCTATGCTCAAACAGGATGTCATCTTAGGCTAAATAATTAATATACGGAGAATGAAAATAAACTGAAATAAACATCTTGTGCTCCATAGCTCATTGTTTGGCTTAGAGCTGGGCATGTGTGCGTCAGTGCTCAGAACTATGTGAGAAGTTCTTGAGCCTAACTGCACCATACTCTGAGCTCAGTCAAAAGGTCGAAGCATGTGAGCTAAGATGCACTAACGGAGCTCTGTAGCTTAGAAGACATGAAAGGAGGAAGAGGATTCATCGAGAGCTCAAGGATTATGTGACATAGTCCATGAAGCATGACGAATTCACTTTCTTATCTGAACTATGTGTGAAGCACATGATGCACATTAGTGGAATCAATGCTCATGAGATTGCTTAATTAAAATGAATATTTTAACAACCTAGATGTAGGAAAACTAAGATAATCTGATTGCAGTTTCATAAGAATCTTTGTGCTGAGATAGAACCAAAGTGTGTTCATTTCATGCATATGATTTGAACTTGTTGGAATTAGAGGACCAATCTAAGGAATAAATGTTCACTTGATTATTTGGCATGACAACAAGAGAATGAAAAGTTACTTAAGAAGTATTTCAACATGAGTCCTTATCAATTCACATAGAGGAATCCCAACTCTCCTCTCTTAATCAAATATTATCTTAAATTCAAAAATTTGCATTATTAAGTAGGAACAAAATTAAAAGTGAAAACATACAGTTTAAACATTATTAAACATATATATATACCTTAGTACCAAAATACACCGTTCCCTGAGAACGATAAATCTCAGAACTTACCTTCCAATTATTATTTCAGACCACGTACACTTGCGTGCAAGTGTAGACGTGTAATTGCCATCTGTCACCTCCATTTGGAGATTCAGTGAGCTTCATAGTTATTTTTTCTCCTTCAAGCAATTTATTTTTATAGTGGTGTGAAGTGTCTCAAACTGGCATAATCATCATGTTCCAAGGACTATTGAAGGCAAGTATATATTTAACTTGCACATTATTATAATCTCTATATGCATATATGTTATGTTTCGAAAGTTATGCATTCTCTCTAGCTTAAACCCATTTTTCTCTAAAAGTGTTTAAATGAAACTAAAATAATGTTGTATATGATTTATCCTTGCATGAAAATCTATGATCTTTGCTAGATGGATTGCATTATGACTATCACTATGTAATTTGTTGTTTTTATACTTCCTACCCAAATCCTCTATAACTCCTTTTGCCATATCATCTCCTTAGTTACTGTTACTATTTTACTTCCAGTGTTCATAGGCAATAATTTTTTGTAGTCTAAACATCCAACTTACCAAAGTGCCATTTATGTTAAATTTATAACTCAACATGATTAACATCATATCCACATCCCAAACTTTGTTTGAGACTGAGTAACCTTACATTTTCCCTCTCAAATGTATGAAAATCACTTTACTATATTTTAGTGCACCTTCTATGGATCGCTCATGAACTTGGTCACCAGTCCCCTTGTATGGGAAATGTTTGTATGTGTGCAAATTATTGATTACATCAAGCTTATGAAGGGTAAGAAATTTGGAGTTTACTCTTTTTTCCTTCTATCATTGTTAACCTTTTAGTGATTGTTCTTTTGATGTGGAAGTTAACCCTAATTATGTGTTATCAAGATTTGTCACATATATGTTGAACCTCTATAGAAATATCACAATGTAGCCATGTTAACTTAGTTTTAATGACTTTTTCTTCCTATCCTTATGAATTCCCTATCAAAGAATTTGCTAGGTGTACCCAAGATTTTTTATCTCAAATTATTTCAATAGCCTCCCTTTCAGGCATTTGATAGCTTCCATATTTGCTATTGTACTTAAAGTGCTATCCTTATATTGTAAGAGTAACAATAGTTGTGTATTTGACACTGGGTGTATTAATTCTTCTACATAAATGTGCCAAACATTTTGTTTCATTGACTTAATACCTTAAAATTGTACAAGCTCTTCTTTAGTAGGCACACCAAATTCTTTATATCATAAGCTACATATATGTAAAAACCAAGTGTTATTACATGAATTTGGGATGTCTAAATTGCTTAAAAACCCCCACCATTAGCTCCAAATGTCATTAGGAGCAAACTCCTAAAATTTGGTTCAATTTGGAGGTTGTTTGAATTTTAGAAAATATTATAATTAAATTAAATAAATAGAAAATTAAGAAAATTAAATTGACCTCTAATCAAAAATTAGACTTTATTTTTGAGTTCTTTACCCCCAAATTAGCTAGGTATAAGTTTCTGGGATTTGTTTGGAACTCATTTGATGGCTTAATTTTAATTAATTATAAAGTTATAATTTATTATTTAATTAAGTTTTTTTGCATTGCTTACCCCGTTTGATTCAACATCAAGTGATCCGAGCTATCTGATCAAGCCTAATCGCCAAGATCAAATGGCTGCGGGTGCCTTCCACGGATTAAAGTGATCCGAGCTATCTGATCAAGCCTAATCGCCAAGATCAAATGGCTGCGGGTGCCTTCCACGGATTAAAGTGATCCGACCGGTGGATCGAGCTGCGATCCAACTGCCATAACACGACACAAAACTATTCCCTCTCATGTTCCCCATGCAGGCCACAACCGCAGGTCATGACACAGAGCCATGCCATGGCCTGTTCTGACTGCGTAATAGGCTCTCCCACGATCTTCAAAACTCACCATCTTTTTCTTCTCTCACTTGTTGATCGTTTGGGGCCACTTGGAAGGTGCAGCGAAACGTACAGGTGGCTAATTTGAGCAAGGAATTTGGCATTCATCGGTGATTAGGTATGCCATTTTCTCTATCAATTCCATTCAAATGCCCTTATATTGCATTTCATTCGTCAATTCGAGTAATTGTTGTATCGTCTGGTAGCCTCTTTGGCGCTCGATACGGTCCAATTTGTAACAACATCAGGTTATTACCTTAGTCAATTAGGATAAAACTAAATACTAATTTTAATTCTATCACTCTTAATAAGTTATTAGGAGTTCACCCTGATGTTTAGGTCCAAATCAAATGTCAACTGCATCAAACTCTAATTTTGAGAATTTTAGGAATCTTGGAATTTGACTTATTTAATTTGACCTCAAATCAAAAATCTTACTTTGTCATTATGCTCATCACCCCGAAATTAACTAGGGGTGATATTTTGGATGCATTTAGAAGTCATCAGAATTTTGTTTAATATTTTATTGTATTTTAAATACCCCAAAAATTTGAATAATTAATTACTCATCGAAGTTAAAATCCAGCTTCACCGTTGTGTTCATCACCCTCAATTAGCTATGGGTGATGTGTTGGGAATTTTAAGATATAATTAATGAGTTTATTTTTAATAAAGAAATCAATGGAAATTCATTTATTAATATTAATATTAATTATGCATTAACAGTTCCTGTAATAACCCTAGTATTATTACCTGTTAATTAGTGACATATTTGACTCTAATCCTTTTCCATTAGTCTTATAATAGTATTAAGAGCCTCCACTTCAATTTCATGTGATTTGGAGATCATTTGTCAATTTCCAATATTTTTTGGTTTTTTGATAATTCTGAAAATGCCTAATTTACTTAGACCTTAGAATTGGAAACAGAGTCCACTATTGGACTCACCACACCCAAATTAGCTAGGGGTGGTATTTTAGAAGTTGTCAAATTTTTCCCAAATATTTTATTAATAATTAAATACTCAGAAAATTAAGATAATTAAATTGACCTCCGATCAAAAATCCAATTTTATTTTTGAGTTCCCACACCTCAATTAGGTAAGGGTAAATTTTTGGGAGTGCATTTGGTTATTTTATTTTGAGTAATAAGTTGTGTTTAAGTAAATAATTTAATAAAGTTTATAAATTAAATAATTAAATATATTAAATAATTATTCAACGACTCATTTTCTGATTTCATGCGGATCCCGTGCGTGAGACAGCGGACAGGACAGTGAGCTACCGAGATCCGGGCCGTAGAGCATTTTAGGGTTGAGATCCAACAGTTTTAAACTCACTTTAAAAGTAAATTTAATATGGCTGTTCGATTTACTTCTTGAACGAACAGCCAGATCTCATGCTAATGTACGTCTCTCCCACTTTGCCTGCTACTGTACCTCTACCGAAGGAAGTGGGGGTACGGGTGTGCCGATGATTTCATTTTGCCCTCTACTCCTTTGCATTCTTTCATTTTCTTGGTGTATCGCTCCCAAATGCTCTGGCGGAAGCTCATCGTTGCTTAGGCGACTCCTAAGGGATTTTCATGAGCCTCCTAAGAACTCTACCTTTTCAGTCGGCGCATCTAGGTACCATTTTCCCTAATACCTTGATCTTTTTTTTTAGTTTAATATCTATACACCTAAGTTTAGTAAACTTGGTTTAGAGATTTATTTTTAGAAGTGTTGAAATCCAGACGACTTCAAAGCAGTTAAATTTGTTTTCCTTATTTAGTTAACCTAATAGTTTCCTCTTTATTTCTGTATATATTTTATAACTCGAGGATTAGGAGTTTTAAATCCTTCAGCTAGATCTCTTCGCTAGCTTTCATTTGATAGGTTGTATGCCTCATGAAACCACCAGATGACGGAGGTAGAGTAGGCCCTAAATCAATCCTTTACTGGTCTCGATGAGAAAGAAAGGTGCACAGTGCGCGGTTCAATCGAACCGCGACACTGTGCGGTTCACAGAGCAAACCATGCTGTGGACTGTCCGGTCCACCCTGGGAATCGACGCCCATACGTGTCGAATTGGGACTCTCTCCCGCTGTCTTGCTGGGGCCCACCGGCAGCCATTTCAATCCTGTCGTCGAATCAATTTCTGAGCCACTTCATTCAGAGCTGTTAGCTGTCTAAGCGTGGTAGACAGCAACAAAGATAAGAATATAATAAGTTAATTCAAATAAATTAAATTTAAATATAAATATTATATCAATAATAATTTTAAATACACATAACCAAATAATACAATATTATATATTATTTTGATCACAAAAATAAGTAGATAAATAATTTGCAATTTAATTCTATTTTAATAAATGTTTTAATTAGTCAATATTTAAGATTAATTAATTAATTACTAATTTACTTCATCATGTCATGTGACCTAATTTGATCATTTAATATCCAAATTAAATGAATAGTCCATTTCACTCACAAAATGTGAGAAATGTTAATATGGAATCAAATTTAACATTTGAACCATAATTTTCTTAATCACTTTTTAACCCTAATTAGGAGTCCCGAAAACCCTAAAATTCAAACGTTGTCCAAAATTAACCTACTTTGTGTCACTTTTCTCTTTATGATATAAGGATTTCATTTATATGTAAATTATTTCTATTGGACAATAATTAGTAATTTTAGGTTATTAACTCTTAATTAGGTGTTATTGTGATGAATTCTAATTTTCTTAGATAGTATGTTTTAGGTTTTATAAAACCCTAGGATAGCTAACATGTCATATTTATTATTTCTCATACCAAAATAGATTACTTAGGTTTAAGCTTAGTTCTCATTTTCTAGCTATATGAATTAATTGCAAATTGTTTGACCCTAAGGTAGAAATCCTAGGATTGATTTAAACATGAATGATAATTAATCCATAGAACTATCTATCACATCCATTAAGAGTAGTTAGCCTTAATGCCTTAGTAATTGTAGACTAATGAATCAACTAGGACTAGCCTTTAGTGACTAGATTAAAACCTAGTTTATTCACCCTAATCCCTAAAGGCTTCATTTGATTTCTTTAAGGACTAGTAATAGAAATCCCAATTTACTTAGAGTAGTTTAGGAATCCTATTGGATTCCTTAAACTTTAACTATTTGGATACTTAGAACTTATAGTTCTTAAATCTCATCTTTTATTTAACTAGTAAACCTTTCATTTTATTATATACTAATTAGGTTAGCACTTGATTGATTTGATCCTTCAAATTATAACTTGGCTAGATTAGTATTTGATTTAGATAAAACTTTCAAGTTACAACATAGCTAGTGAGTTTTAGTGAATTAAATCTTAACTTCTAATTTTTTATATTGTTAATTTCATAATCTTAATCCTTTCCTACTAGTCACCTAAGCCATGATTAGTTAAATTATTTAAATGTTACAGTTTAGGACTAGATTAAAACTAGCTTCTATTTGCATTGATTATACTTATAAGTTATTTTGTCATATCATAATAAATGAAATGAAATCATTATTTTTAAAGCTCCAATTATTACTATTAATTCTAATTAACTTGAGATCAATATCTCAAAGTTAATTGGGAGCTCAATTAGCTCCAATCATTAAGTAGATTATTATAAAAAAAAATTAGATAACTTTGGATATCACTTAGTTGCAATTATTGAATTTTTCTTTGAATGCTTGCTTAGCTTTGTGCCTTTTTCATTTGAATCATTCATATAACACTTTGAGCACAAATAAAACTTTCATATTTAAAACAATAGGGGTTGCTAATTGAAGTAGCCAAGGGCAGGCTAAATTAGAGAAATAAGGATCCTCATATTCTCAGAGATTGAATATTGAAGTGTAAGTTACATTTGAAACCCCATTTTCTAGTACCAGTTAGGTAGACGTGCTTAACTTCTCTCTTCATACTGTAAGTCTCTGTAGAATGAGACCCTTTCTAAAAATAACTTCAATTAAATAAGATGTGAGATCCTCTACAATCTTATTGATTGTGAAGACTCATCATAGCTTTTTAGTTGTGTTCCTTACATAGTCCTAGGCTATGTTTGTCTTGGAACACGAGTCTAAGATACTTTCTTTACTATGTAAGATTTACACTCTCTATCTTTAGTGTTGTGTTTTGCTTACTTATAATTCATTTTGAATACAGTATATATTGCTTAATTTCAATTAATACTTTATCGTCTCTTTTACTTACTCAGCATAAGCTCATTGAACATATACATGCTTTATTTTATTTACTTTTATATGCATGTTAGTTTCTTTCTAGCCTATTTAGGATGCTCTTACCCTTATTTTAATTGCAGGTTAGGATGTTTAACTCACTTTGCCTTTTTCTTACTTACTTTTTCCACACTTGTATGCTTACTTTCTTGCACCCTTACTTATGCAAATTTTGTACCTTTAATGATATCTAATTGAATTAATATAATGTTTAGCCTAATCTTAAATTGTGCTTAGACTATTTTGTCTAATTAGATTTTCTCTTTCTTGGCTTTGCCCTAGCACATTTAAATGCCAAAATGTGATAGATCATGTGCATTTGGAGGCTAGTGGAGCGAGACCAAGTGCATAGCTTAAATTGCTTCCATTTTTAATATAATAAAAAATATAGCTTATTAACTTTTTACATTTGAGCTATTACTTTCTTTTTAATTATAAATAATTTATAATAATTAAAGTTATTTACTTCATATTTACTATGCTTGTGTTGGAGTTTAATTAAATACTTAAATGCTTGGGATGAGATGAATGGATGAATAAATATAATTGAATATTAATTAAGTCATTAGTTGCATAATAATTTTTGCATAATTACTTTGCATATTAAACTGGAGTTTAGTTGCATATTTACTTATATGTTAAATTGGAATTAGTAGTATACTAACTTTTATATAGAATTGAAAAAATAGTTACATGTTTAATTTGAGAATCTCTCCTTATCCTCTTGTATGAATTAAGTGATAATTGAATTATGTATACTCTAGGATAGATAATTGATACACATATATTTTCTCATTTCAAACAATTAGAATTATAAATAAGTAATCCCAAGTAACGGATTGACTTTATTTTAGAATTATAAATTAGCAATCCCATGTAATGGATTGACTTTATATTAGAACTGGAAATGAGCAAATCCTATGTAATGGACTAGCTTTATATTAGAACTGGAACTAATTAATTCTATATAATAGATTGATTTCATATTTATTTTATGTTGTTTTTCTTTCAATTATTCCATTGGAATGGAAGATTTGTATGTCTATATTGCAGGTGTTTCTTTATCCAAATACAGTAGAAACTTTATCGAAATTTTAAAGAATTTAAGGACTTAGAAATTTTATTGAAAATTACAAACTCATGTTTCATATGCTAAATACTTAGAATTTTTATATCTAGAATTGCAAGCATTCATATCACTGGTTTTAAATTACATTCTCACATGTTCTTACATATATTGCATCTTCATATGTATTTCACATAATATATTTCATAAATTCCCTTCCATCTTAACTTAAGACGCTCTTCTAAATCCTGGCCAAACACAATATCTAATGATTTAGATTAGTTTTCTTCTAATCTAGTATTAGGTATTGTGGCGACGTATCAATGTTGAGTTAAGTGATTCTCAATATTGGGGTCATCACAGTTCCGTTCCTTTTCTTCTACGTCGTTAAATACATGTCGTTCCAACGAACGACGAATCTTTGTCGTTCCATCAGACAGTCGAACGACTTTCACGTCGTCATCCCCAACGCACCGCGGTGCCCTCGGTGGTATGTGGCTACTCCCACTGATGAAGTGCGCTGCTCTAGTCTTCCATTAAGGACCCCTGTACTCTTTTGATCTCAGTTCCTCCATTTTGGAACTTAGCCTGAAGCGGCCAATCTGATTCAAGCAGTTTCGATCAAACTTTAATTCTGCACTGTTGAATTAAGGTACCTCCGATCTTTGCCTCCATTCAAGCAATTCTCAATTTTCAAATTTGTATATCTATTTCACATGCTTGATTGCAATCATAGAGGGTTTAATCGAGTTCAAATTAACTGGATCTGATGAATTTGAGCAAGTCTCTACAGCGACCTATAGTAAAACAACCACAGTGACTGAACACCTCAATGGGTTCAACACTGTGACGAGCCTGTTGAGTTTGGTGAGCATCAATTTTGATGATGAGATACGGGCTCTGTTGTTCCTTTCTTCATTTACAAATAGTTGGGATGGGCTTGTTACATCCAGTCATATTTGTCATTTATTGAAGAGCCTGTCAAGATTATAGGAAAGGATCAAAAGCAGCTTAGCAACTGATCAATCCCTTTAGTTAAAGTTTAATGGAAGAATCGCTCTCCTGAAGAAGCCACTAGGGAGAAGGAATCAGATATGCAATCAATGTACCCGAAGTAATTTGAGAATTTTGGTACTTCCTCAACTCTCCTTATTTATTCTTTATCGTCTTTATTCTTACATTCTTGTTTCTACTTAAGTGATGTTGAGGATAATGTCGTTCTTAAGTGTGGGAGTTTGTAATAACCCAAAATTGTTTCCCTAATCAATTAGGAGTAGACCATGTCCTTATCCTTATTCTAATAATCTTAATAAGTCATTAGGAGCAAACCTTAAGATTTTGGTCTAAATCAAGAGTCAATTGAACCAAACTCTAATTTTAGAAAATCCAAATAATATGGAAAATGAGCTAATTAAATGCTTGTCAAAATCAAAATCCAACTTCGTCATTGCGCTCATGACTCCCAAATTAGCTAGGAGTGATGTTTAGGAAGTGTTTGGTAGCCATTGAATTTTCTCATAATATTTTAATATATTTAAAATTTTCCAAAAAATAGAATAATTAAATACTCATCAAAATCAAAATTTGACTTTATCGTTGCGTTCTTCACTCTTGAATTAACTAGGGATAAAATTTTGGGATTTTTTGGAGCCTATCTAATAGCCCAATTTTAAATTTGAATTTTGAATTTATTAAATTAAATTATTAATTATTAAATTCATCGGGTGGGGCCCGCTTTTGCAAATCGGGTCAGACCCAGTTTTCCATTTAGGCTGATCCCATCTATCAGGCCTAAGTTGGACCCGCATTTTGCGTTCGGGCCAGTTCGACAGGTCTTGATCGGCTCCATCCGAGCTGAACGATCGGGTCATTCCGATCGGATAGCCTAGGGTTCTCTTTCTCGTCATGCTTGCGCATTTCTCTCGCAAAACACTTAGCCATGGCTGACCTTTGCAGATGGCTTCCACCTCCTAAGCTACGTTAAAGCCTCATTTGAACCTTAGGTAGCTCGAAAACCTCAAAAGCATCGAAATCTAATCTCTGTAGCCTTTAGGTCGTGTGAATCGTCGAAACCCCAAGAACCCTAAGGTACCTCACTTCTCTTCCAATCTCCTGTCAATCTTTAATTAGTGTTTATTTATCAAGTTATTACAATCACATGACTTGTTGGTTGTTGGTTGAAGCCCTCACAAATTCGCTTAAGGTTGTTTTTTCGCTAACCCTAGGTTTCGGTCATGTCGGATCATCGAGGAAGATGAAGGGACCTCCGAATTTGGCCAAATCGGGTCAAGCCCGGCCCGCGCATCCGCCCATGGGACCATTCACAATTCCATTTTACTGAGATGCAGTGGAGACCGCATCTTTAGCCTCTACCGGGCAGTGGGACCCGCTAACCGTTGACCTACCGAGTCGGGTGTGTCATTGTAGTTTGATAACATCGTTGGGCTTGTACTGAATGAGGAGGTGCAGAAGAAATCTCATGGCGAGGCATCTACCTCAACATTGAATGCTGAAAGCAGAGGGAGACATGCTGAGAGGAGACATACCAAGAATAGTTATGTGTCTCAATGAGGTAAATCAAGTCCTAGAAAAGTCAAGCCAGATTGCTAGAATTATGGGAAGGCGGGTTACTACAAGGAATGCCCTACCCTGAAGAAGCTAAGTGGTGGTGGTAAAATGATGAACCCCACTGTGAATGTCTTAGCTGAGGAGGATCAAGATGCTCAGATCCTTTCACTGGTCAACACAGAGTCATGGGTTGTGGACTCGAGAGCATATTATCATGCGACTCTGTCGAGGAGTGCCTTCAAGAACTGCACCAAGGGTGACTTGTGGAAAGCGTATCTTGGAGATGATAAGGCGTGTTACTTCATAGGCAAAAGTGATGTGGATGTAAAGCTACCAAGTAGCATTGTTTGGAAGCTGAAGGATGTTAGACATGTGCTATGTCTAAGAAGAAACTTGATCTCATTAAGTCAGTTAGCTAGAGAGGGCTACAACACTTATTTCATAGGAGATTCATGGAAGGTCACCAATGGTGCACTCATTATTACACAAGGCAGTATGGAAGGTACACTTTACTTGATCAATAAAATATCTGGTACTATTGCAGTTGTAGAGGAGATAGATGCAGATCTATGGCACCGAAGGTTTGGCTATATTAGTGAGAGGGGGCTGAAATCCCTACAGTCAAAAGGGAAGTTCCAAGGGCTGAAGTTAGTTAACTAAGATTTTTGTGAAGATTACGTGCTAGGAAAATTGAAGAAAGTTTATTTCTCCAAAGTTAGAATTGAGCTGAAAGGCAAGAAATTGGACTTAGTGCATACAGATGTATGAGAGCCAGCTCCTACATCTTCCATAAGTAGAGCAACATATTTCATCACCTTTATTGATGATCATGCAAGAAAGGTATGGGTTTACTTTCTAAAGCACAAATCTAACATATTTGATGTGTTTGGAAAGTGGCTAACTTTGGTGGAGAACAAGACCATATTAAAGCTAAAATGCTTAAGGTCTGACAGTGATGGTGAGTACTATGATAGGGAGTTGAAGGAGTTTTATGACTTGAGAGGGATTAAAAGGGAGTTTATAGTCCCTAGAACACCACAACAAAATGGTGTTGCAGAACGGATGAACAGGACAATTATAGAGAGAGCCAGGAGCATGAGATTGTATGCAGGTCTCCCAAAGAAGTTCTGGGATGAAGTCGTTAACACAGTTGTATATTTAATCAATAGGAACATTTTGTACCCTTGAATGAAGGGATCCTTAAAGAAGCTTAGAGTGGAAAGGGGGTGAAACTAAATCACCTCAAGGTATTTGACTGCTCATCCTATGTGCTATTGATGCAGGATCCAAGAGCAAACTTAATGCTAAGGCGATCAAGTGCACATTTGTTGGATATGACATGGGTGAGTTCAGATACAGATTTTGGGACAATCAGAACCAGAAAGTCATCAGAAGCGGGGATATCACTTTTAATGAAAATGAAATGTATAAGGATTGTATGGGAGCCAAAACTGACTCCAAAGATGCTTCAGATGGAGAACTCCAGTATATAGAGATTAATGATAGCATTGAGCTAGATGTTAGAAAATAGAAGATGCTCGGGAGGGTGTCAATGTTGAACTACAAACACCCATGTTAAGAAGATCCACAAGAGTGTCTGAACCGCCATAGAGGTACTCACCTTCCTTGTTCTATTTGTTGCTAATGAATAGTGGTGAACTAGAAAGATTAGAAGTGGCACTTTAAGTTGAAGATTCAAGCAAGTGGGAGGCTACCATGAATGATGAAATGGCATCACTCATGACAAATGAGACATGGGAGTTGGCACCCTTACCAGCTGGGAAGAAAGCTCTTCAGTATTAGTGAGTTTACCAGCTGAAGGAAGAGATGAATGAGAGCAAATGTTACATGGCAAGACTTGTAGTAAAAGGTTTCCAGCAAAGGCTTGGGATTGACTACAGTGAGATATTCACCCCAGTTGTGAAGATGGAAACCATCAGGGTTATACTGAATATAGTAGTAATTGAGAATTTGTATTTGGTGCAAGTGGATGTTAAAACTGCATTCCTTCATGGAGAGCTAGAAGAAGAGCTATACACGCAACAGCCTGAATGGTACAAGGCTCAAGAAAAAGGAAAGCCTGAGCTAGTCTGAAAGCTCAAGAAAAACCTCTATGGCTTGAAGCAGGTGCCAAGGTAGTTGTACAAAAGGCTTGACAAGTTCATGTTAGAATCAGGGTACAAAAGATGCCAGGCGGATCACTACTGTTACATAAAGCAGTGTAAGTCCTCCTATATCATCCTATTGTTGTATGATGATGATATGTTGATTGCTAGATTAGATATGGAGGAGATAAAGATGCTAAAAGAGCTGATGTCAAAGGAGTTTTACATGAAGGACTTGGGGCCAGCCAAGTATATTATAGGAATGAGAATCAATAGGGAGAGAAGTGCATGAATTCTGAAGCTATCGCGGCAGGAATATGTTGAAAATGTGCTGAAAAGATTCAACATGAATGAAGCGAAGCTAGTGGGCACTCCCCTAGCAAGTTACTTTAGCTTATCAAAATAACAAATGCCAAAGTTTGTAGAGGAGAAAGAACATATGATGAAGGTTCCTTATGTTTCAGTAATTAGGAGCTTGATATACGCAATGATCTGCATGAGACCAGACATTTCTCATGCAGTGGGAGTGGTCAATAGGTTTATGGAAAACTTAGGAAAGCACCATTGGGATGCGATCAAGATGATCCTAAGGTATCTGAAAGGTACAATAGGAAAAACTTTATGCATTGGAAGATCTGATATTATTTTATAAGGATATGTAAATTCAGATCTTGCAACAGATGTTGATAGCAGGAGAAGCATTACAGGCTATGTTTATACCTTGGGAAGTGTGGCGTCACGCCCCCTAATCCGCAAGATGGATACTTAAGGGGAGGTGTGCCACTCTTGCAGATCCCTCACTTATCATTGGATTAGATGTTAACCACAATATACTAATAAGAGAGAGGTATGCTCAGAATACATACAACATGAATCAATCACTAAGTAAACATAACTCAGAGTGTGTAAGCAAAGTAAAGTAAATATTACATCCAATTTACTCTAATATATAGAGAAAATATAATATACAGCTCAAAATAAATAATACAGTGAGAAAAATACAGTAAAAGGGTACCTATATTCTTATATCATTTTAATTAAGTTTAATGAAATAAAGAGAAATCACTCATCCTCACACGAAAGCAATAAAGGAAATATATAACTTCAGCACCACCCTGCTGATCTTCTTCTAAGAAAGGCTCCTCTTCCTCTGACACAAGCTCCTCAAAATGAGAATAAATATCTCATAATAACATATAGCTCAGAATAAATAGTAAAATGAAGAAAAACACATTGTCGATTTCACAATGCTAGGGCTCCAGACAAAAAAAAAATTATTAGGCAATTGTCTAAGTACATTTTAGGCTGAATATTAGTTTTTGTGTACTATTAATGTCACCATTTTTTTTTACTTAACTAGACAAATAAATTATCTAGCATAGGAGCAGTAGGCATACAAAAGAAGTGGTAAGTTAAAAATACAGCATTTATGGCTAAGTAATAATGAGGCAAAAGATATACCTCAAAATAAGCTAAAATAAGGCTAGGCATACATGCATAAATAAATAAAATAAAAATGCTGAATGAAAAGAATATACCTAAACATGCTGATGATCATAGGACATATGCAGGCTTAAAAGTAAATAATTTGGCTGTGATACATATAATAAGTAATAATAAAATCTAGCATCCTATGATATACGAGTAAGCAGGTAAGGTAAAGTAAAGCTGACTTAAGTAATATGCATCAGTAAAATAATAAATAAAGAATAAGTATGTACAAAATGCCATATCAGAAAATTAGCCAATCAGGCACAACATATTTCCAAAGCCTTTCTAGGCTTGGGCAGAATAGAAATTCCCAAAGTCTTTCTGGGCTAGGGAAAAATAGAACAGTACAGTACTGAAGAGGCAAAAAATACAAGTGTAGTTGATTTTAGTTATTTTACTTTTGCTCATATGAACACATCCAGAAGCAGCTGAGGAGTCAAGCACGTCTGCAAGACTATACGAGTTCTAAACTTAACAATACACTCCTTAATGAGTAATGTTAAGTAATTCTTATTACTCCTTACCTCTGTCCATTGGGGTAAATGTGCATCAGAACCTATCAGAAGATAATTGAGCCCAATGCAAATATTTTCCTAATTATTCTTATTTTTTATTTCATGCAAAAATATTATCTTTATGACATGTTCAAGAAAATGGCAAAAATATAAGGAATGCAAAAGCAACAAATAATTCAAGTGCGCAAGAGACTCTACTACACAATGTGACATCATTTGTTATTTAATTAACCATTATAACTATTCTAAGTTATATAACTTAGAAGCACAACCTTATAAGGTTAAGAACAATTAGAACTGATCAGGTTCTAATTTAATTCAATCAGATTCGACTACAAGTTAAATAATAAATCATCACATCCTAATTGATGAATTTAGATGTTCTAAGCTAAGATCTGACCAAGATCTACTAAACTTGGGATTATGATTTTAGCACAATGAGATTATATTTAATCACATAATCCAAAGGTATAGCTTAAGGACTAAGCTTTCAACTCTAAGTGTGAATTAAGATTAAGGCAAAATTCTATTAAGCAAAAAATCAAACTTAATAGGATGATTCTCCTATTTTTAATCTAAAATTGAAAGATACAATAATCAGAATCAAGTTAGAAAATCTAGAGACTAATTAAAACAAAGCTCCATTTATTGAATAACCCACTTTATTTAATGGATAAAATATAATCTATGATCTATTCCTAATCTTAAGGGAAAAGATCCTAGGGTGCAAGTGAAGTTTTTAAGGAAGCTCATACTAAAAGAATTAGGCAATTTATGGAATTAATGATAGTTATTATAATTTTTCTTTATTTGCTAATTTAATTCACCTATGAAAGTTAGGGATGTGAAATTGAAACTAGGTTAGAAACATGTAGATTTTACTTAGAAAATTTTCAAGCCTTTAATGGGGTTTCTATCAAGTTACTCTATTATAGGTTAAGGGTTCTAAATTGATTCCAAATCAGTTTTATTACTGATTTTAATAATTTAAATGATATTTGAGAGGTTATGGGCACTTAACCTAAATTTTGAGCAAAATGACTATTTTGCCCCTATTTAAGGATCTAAAATGCTAGTTTTTGGTTAAGGGCTCCAAATTAGATTTTTGTTAATGTCAAATGGTTCATTGATGTCTAACATAAAGATAGACAATAAATACTTCAAATTTGGACAATTATTAAGTCCTATAAGTCCAATTTAAGGATTTTAACATATAAGGACATTTTGGTGATTTCATTTATTGAAGTTTAAAAATTTAGTTAGTTTATTATTGTTTACTATCCAAGGATTTTATAGAGTTTGAGAGCACTGAATTCTAATATCTAATGATCAAATTGTGGATATTTCAATGTTATGGTTCTACTTTTATGAAAGGGGTCAAAACCTAATTTTTCCATATTCAAAAATCACATACAATTTTATACAATATTTAATTTTATGCCATTATGGTCCTAGGGTCATTAAAATACAAAAAATATAAAGTTTTGGCCATTACAGATAATTTTGGGCACTTTCATACATTTATGGGCGCTACGGCGCGCTGGAGTGCCTTCTGGCCGAGAGTCAGGCGCTGTGGCATGTTGTGGCGCCTACTATTTTGATGTGCGAGTGCTCTGGTGTACACAGCGCCTTCATGCACTATCGTTGCGGTGCACTGCAGAGAATTTTAGCGCTGTGGCAAGCTATAACACTTTTAGGCACTGCGGTGCACTGCGGCGCACTACGGTGCCATAACTTCTCGGGTCTAGATGCTACAGCGCGCCGCAGCGCTTTCAGCACTAATGCCCATTTAATTTAATTTCAGCAAATTTACTTGCTTCATTAAATTTATTCGTCGCATCAAATTAATAAGCCGCTACAGCGCACTGTGGTGCGCTACGATGCGCTACGGCGGACTCAGCTCGAGACTCGGGCGCAACGGCGCGCTGTGGCACCCGACGGTTATTTCACATTTGCTAAAACCGCAATGGTCACCTTTCACACTCAAATATTATCAATCTAGAGTATCTCTTGTGCGGTGCCATATACTAATGGAAAGGTATTTTCGATACATTTCCATTGATACCAAAATCGGCACGAAATGAGTATTCTAACTATGCAAACAATGGAGTTAAAAACAATAGTATACAGAAAGTAGGAAAAATAAAGTTGATTTTTCTTCCAAAAATTTTCTAGCTCAAGGAGCTCTAATGGATTTCATATCACATTCACATATTTCTTATGATTCAAGATAAGTATAATTGCAAAAAAATGAAGTAGCTATTGAATCCATTTAATGGGGGAAAGGAGGTACCTTAGCTTTCAAATGGAAGCAGATGGAGGAGGAGAGCTTTGTTTTTTGCAAGAACTTGGGAGCTTTCCTTCAGCAATAAGCACAATAATAGAGGAAGAAGAGAGGAGAACTCAGCCTGCCAAATGGAGGAAGTGGAGGGGCTGAGCTCCATTTAAAAGAGAAAAGAGCATGGCCTTTAGGATGGGATGAGATTGACTCATCCCATCACAAGCATGGGAGAGATGGCTTAGAGAAATGGAGAGGGAGAGGGATACTTTCATGCGTAGAGCTTGGGAGGTGCCGAATTCAACTGGTGTGGGTCCCAGTCAGGAAGGAAATAAATAATAGAGGAAAATAAGAAATGTATTTTAATAAATTTTTAATTAAATTAATTAATGCTCTAAAAATTTAATATTTGTAAATGGACTCCAAAAAATCCTAAGAATTTACCCTAGCTAATTTGGGGTGAGGAATTCAACGGTGAAGTCGGATTTCAATTACCATGAGTATTTAATTTTCTTATTTTTCGGAGTAATTAATTATATTAAAATATTCGATAAAATTCGATGACTTCCAAACTCGTCCAAAACGTCACCTCAAGCTAATTTGGGGGTGACGATCGCACTGGCGAAGTCAGATTTTGATTTTGAGGTCACATTAAATATCTCAATTTCCATCAATTAAATATTATTAAAATATTTATCAAAATTTTGACGACTTCCGATTGCCACCAAAATATCACCCCTAGATAATTTGGGGGTATGAGCGCAATGGCAAAGTCCGATTTTTGATATGAAGTTAAGATAATTAGGTTCAATTTCAGGATTCCTAAAATTACTAAAATCAGGATTTGATTTATTTACCTCCTGATTTAGACTAGGGCTTGATGGTGAACTCCTAATGACTTATTTAAAACACTAAGATCAGAATCATAACTCAAATTAATCCTAATTGACCATGGTAATAACTTGGGTTATTATAGAAGATTTGACTAAAGGTCTTCGAGTGGGAGATTATTTTGTATGAAGAGCCATTAGTGCCCAGAAGCAACAAAAGTTTTGCAGTGCGCCGTAGCGCACCCAAACAATTCTATTTCAAAACTGAGGCGCTGTAACGTGCCTCAGTGATTAGCATTTGAGAAGTATGTGCTGCAGCGTGCCGCAGCAAAAATTGTCGCTGCAGCACGTCGCAGCAGAAACTGGCACCATAGTGTGCACCCCAACGGAACCATTCCAAGACATGGGTACCAAACCTGACTGCGCGCCACTGCTCATCGTAGCGCGTTGCTGCGGATAATTATTGGAAAGTTGGGCACTATGGTGCACCATAGCACCTGACAGATTTCTGCTTCATTACAGGTTTCATTTTAAATAGAAACAGATCTGAGGGTATTTTGGACTTTTGGGGTTTAAAATTGAGCTGACTACTTAAGCCTAAGTGTTGGAAGAAAACCTAAGCTGTTGGCATATCATTTTTGGAGGCTAAGGCTACTTGAAAAGAGAAGAACCCTAAGCTAAACCCTAGGGAGCTGTTGTGTAAGAAAGATCTTGCAGGTTGTAATAAGAACTTCAGGAGGTAGCTGCTTCTTACTTTCTCCATTATAAGAGTAGAACTACAGCTTCTGTGCTGAGGTGATATAGCTCTTGTAACTCTTTAAACTTCAAGTTATTTTCTAGTGGATTTTCTCATTGGTTTGGCTCTGCGATTTTTCCCATTCATGAGTTTTCCATATATATCTTTGTATTTGGATGATTGTATGTGCTGCAATCTTTGTCTTATGATTTTGTGATATCTAGACTTGCTTGGTAACTGTCAATGCATTCCCCTATCCTCAAAGTCTTAGGAGATTCATAGAGATATTGTTCTCAACACTGGACACGTGTTGTGGTAACACAAGGGAGGGGGGCCTTAACTCATGCCAAGGACACAAGGGAGGGTGGGGGGGTTGACGCTTGCCTATGGTACATGGCATGCCTTTTAGGCACAGAAGGTTGGGGGGAAACTTGGACGCGTGCCTAGGGCAAGTGGGGGAGGGAGCGAGATGGATGAGGAGGGGGGGGGGGGAGGTGGGTGGTGGCTCCTAGATGCGTGCCTAAGACATGAGGGGGGTGTATTTGATACGTGCCTATGGCACATGGGGTGCCCTTATGGCACGGAGGTGGGGGGTAGCCCCTGGACGCATGCCTAGGGCATGGGGTGGAGGGGGGCTTGAACACTTGCCTAAGACATGAGGGTGTGTGGCTTTGACATGTTTTTATGGCACATGGCATGCCCTTGTAGCACAGAGGGGTAGGGGTGCTCCTAGACACATGACAATCAGGGCACTCCCTACATACTACACAAGTGTGTTATTACTGATGAGGACATTGGATACTTAAGTTAAGGATATTGTAATGACCCCCTTAAGTAGTATTAAGGGAAAATATTAAACATCAAGATGCTTTTTCAAATAATGGTGGAGTTCCTAATAAGAACTCCAAAATTAAGCATGTTCATGTGAGAGCACTCCCAGGATGGGTGACTTACTAAGAAGTTATCTTCTAATGGCAAAGTTGTGAGACCTATTTGGCCAAAATAGATAATACCTTAATGCTTAATAGTTCGGGCTATTACAAATAGTAACTATGATTTCAACCTCTACAATCAGTATCAAAGTTATCAGTTTATTATTGGTTATAATCAACATTAGGCTGGTTCATCTAGTGGTGGAAGCTACACATTTGATATTATAATATGATGGTGCTTGGTAGTCTTTTGGTGAGTTATATGCCATAAAATAATATGGATGATTAGTGCATTATTTAAAGAATAATTTAGAGCTTTTGGTGGGTAAACTAATAGTTTGGGAGGATTACTAAAATGTATGTTGAGACTAGTATATAAAGAGTTTAATTATGGTTGATTTGAAATATATTTATTGTGGGTGAGATTTTTGTGAGTTAAATGGTTATAAATAAGTTATTATAACCAGCTTAAGATATATAGTTTTTATTTGGAGTAGATGGTCAAAGTTTGGTGGGGTTTAGATGAATGTCGAGGGGTAAGGAACAAAACTTGTCTTTTTGTTTCTAGGTTTGACATGGAGATCATTGTGGAGTTTAGTGTGGGTATGATGGTTCAATTAATGGCTTAAGAGCTTTCTAGACTTTTAAGAAGTGGTAGAAGAGATGTGGAGAGTTTGAGAGTAACAGATTGAGAGATTAGCAGTAAAATTAAACTAAAATAATAAGATGCTAACTTAGCTAATTATAGAAAAGCAATGAACTTGACATTATTACGCACCAAGCAAAGTTAAAATAATTTATTAAGAAAATACATCATTCACCCCTTGTATTACAAAATATTTTAGCCCATATTTATTGATCTTACAAGTCTCTTACCTTAAGGGTTTGATACGACCTCTTAGGGGTCTTCAAGAGCTAAATGATTAATTTGCTCTGTTGGAATATTTGGGGTATTTGGAATTACCTCCTCTAAGAGTAAATTTAAGCATTTAAAATACTGTAATTTTCCTTGAGCATAAAGTTCAACCTTTTTTAGGTAAGTTATAAGTTAGCTAATTTCCAAGAGGTTTATACTTATTATACTAAAAAGAACCAGGAGTTTTGGAGGGTGCGTGATCAAATCATTCACAAGAAGCTTCACAATCCTGCTAACCAAATTGTCTTTACCTTTGTCCATGAATCTTCAGAGCATATAAAGAAAGACTTCAATAAATTTTAAGGTCTTGTAGTCATAATATCCTCCCATAATGTACAACCTAAGACTATTACTCAATCTAATTAGGTTTAATCAAAACTTAAACTCACACCGTAATGTTTTAATCATCGTTACGTGAGTCTGCTCCATTGTATAGTGGATGGAAGCTAAAATGAAGCTGGGTGTGGATATGACGATTTACGGGTGCTTGACTGAACCCTAAAAATTTGGATCTGAAAATAAATGCCTAGAAAAATAGAAAAATTATTTTGATCTCAAATACCAAATATGAGGGCATATTTTAATACATCACATGAAAATATGCTAGGGTTGTATATTTCATAATTTTTTGACTTGTATTGGTCAAAATATGCACAAAATACAATTTATATTTCTATTTAAATCAAAACTATATGATTTTAATTAAAAGGAAATTTTAATACTTGTTATAACATTAAAATGGAAACCACAAAAATCCTGTGCAGCGGGACAAAACATGGAACACTGGATCCAGAGGATCACGACCGTTCTGTGTTTTAGAGATTCAATCAGACGGCTCTGATCGAGTTGTACCGCTGCAACCCATTAAATTTAAATTTGGGCTGATAGATAGCGTAATAGATACAATGGAAAGGGTTTAATTTCACAATGAAAATTAGATCAGAGCGATATGGGCCGTGGTGCCTTCTCTGATCGCAGATCAGATGACATCCACAACTCTCGCTCCTGTTCTCATTCGTCCCGAAGAGAGAGCGCCTGACAGATATTGTAACGACCCCAATATTGGATTGGGAACCCAATCCAGCACTAAGCATTATCATAGTACTTAACACTGAATTAGTAGGAATTTAATTCAATATTAAGTACTATATGGCCAAGAATCTTTTGAGGCAAAAAATTATAATAAATATGAACAAGTAAGCAATATATATGTAGGAGCATCCAAGTCCATCATCCAAACCAAGCATATATATAAGAATAAAAATGCATTCATCATAGAAAAAGGAAGTAAGAATATCCAGAGTTAAAGTTATTACAGATAGATTTAAATGTTATAAATTGCACTCATCCTCTCAAAAAGCAATAAAATGTGCAAGTCTCCAAGCTAATGATGGCAGGTACTTGTCCAACTCCAAGATCCACAAGATGCTCCATATCTACTATATTTAGTATTTAATATGGTAGGGTACAACCAACAAAGTAAAAATAAGTGATTAGACTTAAAATTCTTAAGTATATTTTAGGGTTATAATAAGTTTTATTAAGATTTAAATGGATATCACATTAGCCATTTACAATTATTTGAGTAAGCGGAGCACTAAGCATCAAAGGAAGGATATGAAAGTATGAAAAAATAGTAAAGTAAAATAAGAAACTAAAGTACACACGAGTAGTTTTCTTTAGCCTGCATCAAACAAGTAAAAGAAGTATGCATCATATAAAGGCTAAAAACTACTATAGTGCATATGAAAACATGAAGAGATATATGAATATGTCTATTGGAATTATGCTAAGTAATATTTAAAAGAGAGCACTGTAAGCATAAATGTAAATAAAAAGCAACATACATTGCAAGTAAGTAAAGTAAAGATTGTATTAGAAGAAATAATAAAAAGAAGTGTTGTATTATAAAATAAAGTGAAATCCAGTCACAAGAACTAAGTAAATATAGTCAAAGACTATGATAAGTCATTCACAATCAAGAAGATTGTGAGAAATGTAAGAATAGTTATAAGGGAATGTGAGGTGCCCCACCACTCCACTCCATGCAAATGGAGTGTAATTAAGCGATGGGATGGGTCATCACTATGGGATAACCCTAGTTTAGCATTAAAAAGGAAAATATATACTAAGAGGCCACTTACTTTGCTAATGCTAATACTGCTAAGGTGCCTAAGTAAGGAAATTCTTAGACACACAATTGTACCACGAATTATCATATAAGGATATTATAATTCAATGTACAAATATAAGTAGGTGCAACAAATAAATAGAGTGTGGAAGCTAACTGAATTAAATGCATCAATTCATCACATTGCAGAAATATCAAAAAATAAAGAGTAATTATTATATCCTAGACATAACACTGAAATAAAAATATATAGTGCCGAAATTAAATTATTATTATTCAATTAAAAAGTTCTAAAAGAAAGAAAAATTCAAATTAAAATAAAAGGCTCTCTCTCTAACAAAAATAAAATCTAAGCAATTGTAGAAGGGTCTTCTTCATGCTCCTACTCTTCACCAATGTGTTTCTAAAAGATCTGCTTAGGATAACTTCTATATGAGAGGTAAAATTATCAATTGAGTTAATTTTTGGAACAAAACCCATTTCTAAATATTTGTATAGAATGGAAGCTAAGGAACAACAGAAGTTAAATGCACCACTAAAGGAACTACAGTGCAAAGGCTTTATTAGGCTAAGCATGTCCTTTTGAGGAACACCCATTCTATTTTTGAAGAAGAAGGATGGTTCCATGAGTATGTGCATAGACTACTGTGAATTAAATAAGGTAACAATCAAAATTAAATACCCTCTCCCTAGAATTGATATCCTATTTGATTAATTACCTGGAGCTATTATCTTATCTAAAATTGATGTAAGATATAGCAACCACCAGTTGTGAGTCAAAGATGTAGATGTTGAGAAGACATCATTCAAGACTCGCTATGGTCATTTCAAATTCTTATTGATGTCATTTGAACTCACTAATGTGCCATCAATTTTTATGGATTTGATGCAACATGTTTTAAAGCCATTCATGGATAAGTTTGTTATTATTTTCATCAATGACATTCTTATCTATTCTAAAAGCTGCTTATATCATGACAAATATCTGAGAGATGTTCTTGAAACTCTTAGAACTCCTAAGCTCTATATGAAATATTTGAAGTGTGAATTCTTGTTACTTTGTGGTATTTTTGGGGCATGTCATTGGTACCCAAGGGATAAGAGTAGATCCTAAGAAATTTAGTGCTATTTAAGAATGGGTATAGGATAAGTCAGTAACTAATATTTATAGCTTTTTGGGACTAGCTGGTTACTATAAAAAGTTTGCTAAAGACTTTTCTCAGATTACTTCACCATTGACCAGACTGACTCAGAAAATAATACCATTCATTTAAGGTGAATTTTTGGACATGATATTAAAGTTTTAGGTCAATTGAACCTCAATATGTATAATTGACAATTTTATCAATTTTAAGACCTTGGAAAATAGCTAAATTTATTTGATCTCCAAATAAATTTTTGATTTTATTTTTGAGTTCCTTACACCTAAATTAGCTAATGGTAAATTTTTGGGAAGTTTTGAAAGTTATTTAGCCCTAAATTATATTTAATTTAATTAGAAAAATTAATTATTAATTATTTAATTTTTCTTCCCAACAGTCGGCTCCCTCTCTAAACCGCAGATTGCGTCCCAGCCGCCAATCCGCGGTTCTGCCCTCGATCAAATGGCATACAAACATTTTGGATCGAGCTCGTCTTTAGCCGTCAGATCGTGCCTGCGATCCAACGATTGAAAGTAGCTCCGCGTTCGATCATTTGTATTAAGACCATTATGATTTTTCGTACAAGCAATTGGATGGTTGGTGTAGCACCCACAGATGTTCATCTTCTTTCTCGCGCGATCGGCCCTGATAATAGGATTTTCTCTCGTATGCTTGCGCCAGAAGCTATCCCCCACTCCCAGCTCCATGTCAAATGAGACATTAGAATCTTCCGATTATGTTATGGAAATTCCAGTGGGCCCAACTGACTCGAGCCATCTCCATTTAGCAATTGGGTGTAGAGCTTTTGACCCAAGTTCAGCCCATTGCCTAGCTACCCGACAACCTCCCATGGCTAAAAATAGCCTCAGCATTTTCATAGTGGGATCTTTGCTCATTGTGAATCCTCAACTGTAGTCCCAAGCCCCCTGTATTCTACCTTATCCTCTTGAAGCTTCCAATCGCCATCTCAAACATGACAGTGGGTATGGTCTAGTATTTAGACCCTCAGTGCAATTCAATTGATTCTCAGTAGTTCTTTAAAGCTTTGAAAACCAAGCAAGCTCCCTAATTTCAGAACAAATTCCCAAGACATGTATTGTCCCTCTTTTCCACAGAGTCATGTAGGCTCAATGTCCTTGAATCCAAGCTCTATAATAGCTCTAAGTAATAGTATTATCTTGCTTTAGGTCTTAGAAACCAATTGGCATTATATTGTTAGGTTGAGCTAGGTCCGATCAACCAGGACTCACTACATGGATAGAGCAGTCTCTAGTGGAGATGAAGTAGCTCGACTAGAATCCTGATCCTTTGTCCAACTCAATTGAATTCACTATTATATGCTGTAACCTATCGTAATGATTAGTAGTGTAACAACCCTAGTTTTGTTACCCATCAATTAGTGACTTAGTTGACTATAATAGTATTCCATTAGTCTTATAATAGTATTAGGAGTCGTCATTTTAATTTTTGTGCGATTTGAAGATCATTTGGCAATTTCCAACATTTCCTGGTTTTCTAGTAATTCTGAGAATGTCTAATTTATTTAGACCTTAGAATTGAAAACGAATTCCACCATTGGACTCAACACACCTAAATTAGCTAGGGGTGGTATTTTGGAAGTGTTTGGAAGTCGTCGAATTTTCCCAAATATTTTAATAATATTTTAAATATCCAAAAAATTAAGATAATTAAATTGACCTCCGATCAAAATTTTGATTGCATTTTTGAGCTGACCACACCTCAATTAAGTAAGGGTGAATTTTTGGGATTTTTAGGAGTGCGTTTGATTATTTAATTTTGATTAATAAATTGTGTATATTAGTTATTTAATTAAATTGAATTAATTAATTTATATATATATATATATATATATATATAATAAATTATTTCCAATGGTTTTTTGTGACAGTGGAAATGCTGTGTAATGCTGTAATCACAGGATAAAGGCGCCTTCAAATTTGACTCGTTGGATATTATAAGTTTCGAATCTAACGTCACGCCCTCTTAGAATCTGATCTGGCCGTCGAATCAGTGCTTAGATTCGACGGCCATTTTCAATCCATGTACGTCTCTCTCATGGCTGAGCGTGGTAGTGGCTGGCAGGAGCAGTCATCGTACCTGCAGAACTTCCATCTTCCTTTAGGCCTAAGAACTCTCCTCCAATTGCCTTTGTAACGCCCCATCCCGTCGCCGTGCGCAAAAGATAAGTGAAATTCATAGTTTGTCGGCGAAACTGTGCGCTACTTGGGAATGGTGGGCCATACAAGTAAAACCCATCTTCCCGAATAGGCTAGAGAGATGGAGCCATACTGAAGGCTGCTGACTCGAATCCTAAGAGTAGGATCGAGAGCCAATATCTAAGATAAGACTGAAATACTTATCTTAGGTATTAGGCTAGTACGTACATAAGGTTCAAGGAAGTGGGGAAGAACCCATGTACATTATAAAATATACCAGCATTTTCAGTATGCTGGTTGCATCCCAATATTAAGTATAGCAGTATAATAGAGTGCGGAAGCTAAAAGCAAAACATCCAGAATACATTCATCTCAAGCAGTAGTAAATATCTATCTCAGAAAAGAAAAGTAAAAACACATCCAGAGTTTATTACAAACCATTTAAATGCAGAAGTATCAAAAGTCTATCAATAATGCTGAAAAGGACTAGTAAGTAAAAATGGATGCTCGGTCCACTACAGCTCCAAATACTCCTCCTGAGTCTCTGGTACGTCCTCCTGACCTATCTCCAAAAACTGCTCAGGGTCTAGCAAATTGCCGGATCCCAAAAGTACCCCGTATTAGATAAAAAGTCTAACACATCAAAACTAGCTATGTAAAGCTAAACTAAACATAACCATATACAAGTAAAATAAAGCTGTAACAGAGCTGAATAACAATATGTAAGCGAGGAAAACTGTAAGTACTGAGTAAATAAAATAGTAAAAGGATTAGGAAATATGAAGCTGTCAATGAATACAACTGTAAGTAAAATAAACATTATGTTGAAAAGGATGCTATAAGCTGCACTATATGCCACTGAAACAATGCTCACAAATATGCTATACCACGGTATATTACATAACTATCACTGAAGGTTTATGAGTAGTACGGCCCAATGTAAGCACAACAGTTAGGAAGTCAGTATGGTGATGCAAAAGCACCCTGACATTCCCCATTCTGTATATATAACATTCCGTATCTTATACTGTATCACTGATAACCATGTGTCACAACAGAAGGGATGAGTTCAACTCATGTTTGTGCTTATGCTTATGCCATTATATGGAATGAATGAAAATCCTGAAATCAATGAAGAGTTTAATAAGAAGCAATGATGAATTCTAAGTCTCCACTGTGCAAAATCCTGCTAAAAGGATTCTGACTCCTAATCTTTAACGTGATGATTGGTTAAAGTTGTTTATTTACATTAAAGATCGCTAGACAGGGTGATTATATACACATATTAAATATGTTGCAGGAATTGAGTTCTTATCACTTAGTTTAATTAAGCCACCCTAACAAAGTGATCTTCATTAGGAGGCACCATCCGATGATGATTTTGTATCTCAAGCTAAGTGTTAAGTCACTAATCTCATAATCATACTTAGTGTCTTAAGAAAGGTGGATCCCATTACTTAGTTTATTTGAGCCATACCTATTGAAGCGATCTTCGCTATGAGGCATTGCCCGATAGCTACCTGTCTTTCAATAAAACTAAGGAATGGGTACCCATTTAATACACTCTTAGAATCAATTGATTTACTCTAAGCGGGGTTATATCCGCCTAAGCCCGCAGGATAGCAACAAAGACAAATCTCACTTAGAGTGACCCAATCAATCCAGGATATTACTGGGGACCAGTAATATGGGTATATTATACTACACCAGCCAATAATCATGGTTCAATCAAGTCTAATTAATAGAATAAGGATTTATCAAAAACTACAAGTCCTGAACTAATAGGCCAGTCCTATGCAAGGTTTTATCAATCAAGTGTGATCAAGGATCACTTAATATGGATTCTATCATAAGGAGAACTATATTTTCTAGTGTCTTAATGGATTACTACCACAAGGGGAGTAGATCTGTTTCTAAGGTGATGGGATTTTCTATACTTCTACCTCAAGGAATTATACAAGGCTTCCTACCTTATGATATATGAATTTAGGTCTTTTAAGTAATTTAAGATGATCTTATGAAGAGATACTCAAGATCTCTTTTCTAAGTTTTGATATTAATCTCTTAGGTTCTGATTCATAATTAGGTTTAGGATGATTAGATTATATGATTAAGTCATTGGATCACACTCAAACTAAGATTATGGGATCTATATCAGGAATATTAAGACTTAGATCAATTGATTAATCAATGTGATTTTATTAATCTTCTTATGCTAGTCCTCTTACTTAAGAGAAAATCAGGGATCTTAAGATTTGATTCAGATCAAGAAGTCACATAGGATTATTGCTAACCCTAATTTGTCTAATTCAATGTTTAGAATCAATAATAAATCAAATGCATTATTGGAGAATGTTCAATTCATAATTTTGAAATCAATATCAATTAAGTTAGGTTTCTGAAGGATTTGAACTCTCCTTAAGTAGATTAGGGTTTGATCCCTTCTCATGCCTTAAGAAAAATCAAGTTATGTATTTAAGATCAATGTCAAATCAATGGATTAATTATGTATTATTGGTGGCAATCTCAGACCTAGATCAAGTCTTAGAAGCTTGATCCAAATCTTAAGATTTCTTAAGTTAATTAAGATAATTAAGATTCTATATCTTTGAATTTATTCAAGGATACTTAATAAGTTTATAAGGATGAATTCATTTCATTTACTTACTGTCATAAGTCAGATTGATAAATCAAGGTCTAAAATAAAGGTTACTTACTTCTAATCAAACCCTAATTCTAATAAAAAAGGATTAGCACATAAGTATAAATCCAACCATTCAAATCACATGAAATTTGGCATGTAAGTTCTAATTAATCACACAAGTACTCAGAACCTAAGTTTACTAAGATCCAATGAGTATAAACCCTAATATTTACTAATCATGTTTTAACAAAACTAGGGCATAACTAAAATTACAGAGCTCAGAAAAATAATCTACTTAGCACATGCATTATAGTCATCACAAGTGAACTAATGGAACCCTAAACATGCAATTTGGGTAAGTAAAATTACTAATTTGTCCTAATTAAGATCCACTATAATTACATAATACTTAAAGATCTAACCATCAAATACATGATTTTATTTTATATTTAGGTTCCTGAGATTTTTCTGATCATTTTCATATACGATATCATAGGATTTGAACCAGTGGATTAAAAGATATTTAAATAATACATTATGTATTTTTATTTAATCAAAATCTTATGATTTGAATAATTGGATTATTTTCCTTAAGGAAAATAATTCCAAAATTCCGATTTAATTTAAACGGCTCGGCCCAAAATTCAAAACGCGCGGGTTGACCGGGGCCCGGGAGACCCGGCACTGTCGCACAGTACGGGTCGTGGGTAGACCCGGTCCGCACAGTGTCGTTGTCCCAGCTCCGTCGTCCTGAAGGAGGGGACCGATTAGGGAAACCCTAATCGCCAAATTCTGGCGCATCCAGCCCACGGCTTGCCCAAAACTTGATCGATACACGATCACCGTGGTCAGACGCGTCGATTGCTACTCGAAGCCCCCTGTGAGCTGATCTGGATCGGCTAGACCTTACTCACTCGAGGACTCCTCCATTAGAGTTACTGTGGGGAGATAATTCTTCCCACAGAGGCCATGCCAGACCCTGGGCTCGATCCCTACACCATCAGGGAGGTGACGCAGATCAAAGCCCTCTAGTCTGAGGGTCTGGGATTGTCTGGATCGCCGGGTCCTTACTCGACCGAGGCGATCCTTAAGCTATTTAATCCGATCGATCGGGGCTAGCCTAGATCTTAATCTCGATACTCGTGGGTTCGAGACGACAATATTGACTCGCACGCATCAAAAGGAGAAGGGTTCGAGCCTTATTGGCTCGAATTTAGTAAGGGGGATACCTGGTTTCGTCAGTGAGTTTGCAGATGGTGAAGAGGTATCCTCCTGGCTTGCTGAGCTGCCTTAGATCTCTCTGAGAGATCCTGAACTCCAGGAGACTCTCCTATCAGTGGTACGCGAGCTTGGGAGCGCCTGGAAGAAGCTTAGCTGCTCGGGAATTCGGCAATGGCGGTGAGTTTGCAGAGGGTTCAATTGACCAGCAAAGGGTCAATTAAAGTGAAGCTGGGGATATTTATAGTCTTAGTTGAGCTTAGGGAAGCTTCTGGAGCCACTAGCTCAGGCTGGGGAGGCCCGAGGGGTCAGGCCTTGGCCGAGCTCTCAAGTTTCCAATTTGAGCTCGGTCGGGTCGATAGGCCTGATCGGGAGCTCCCTGCCATAATGGGAGGGATCCCAGCAGCATGCTGAGGTGGCGCGGGGAGTGGGGGACAAGCTGGGCAGCTGGCAGTACGGGGATTCTCCCTGTCGGGTGCGCGATCAGGAGGTAGACGAAGATCCACAGTGCCGGGTGCCTCGGATGTCATCTGATCTATTGATCAGATGGCGCTACGGCTGGGATCGCTCGGATTCTAACGGCCGATCGCGGGAGCGATCCTGGCTGTAGGATCCATGGGACAGATCCAACGATGGATCGGCGGTTCCGCGGGATCGAATCCTGACCGTAGGTTAAAAAGGCGGAACGGTCAGATGCTCGGGATCCTGCTGTCGCATGCCCCGGGCTCTGCAGTGGATCGCCCGCGGTCCGCACAGCGGATCCCGGCCGTTATTTTAGTTTTAAGGATATTTTTGTAAATATGAATTAATTGGAACCCTTATGTGCAATTGAGCCAATTTAATTTAAATTGAATTATGGCCCAAATGAATTCCAAATTGTACCAAAATTTCACCCTTAGCTAATTTGAGGATAAGGAATTCAAAAATAAATCAGATTTTAATTCTGAGATCAAAATATTTTGAGTCTAAACTAAGGTATCTAGACTGATCAAACTGTAAATTTTGACTTAGAGATGTCCAATAAACTTCAAATCTACTAGATTAGCTTAGATTGATGGTCTAAAGGCAATGATACTAAAAATTGAATTTAAGCAACCTTTATTTTGTGTTGTAACAACCTAGGGTTGTTACAGGTTCCCCTACTTAAGAACGATGTCGTCCTCAACATCATCTCAAGAGAAGACAATCAAGAGAAAGTGAAGCATATGAATAAGATATTGAAGCTAAAGAGTACCTGGGGTTTCAAAGAGACTGGGATATTTCTTTCTCATATCTGCCTCTTTTTCCCAAGTAGATTCTTCTAAAGTGCGATTTCTCTTGAACTTTTACCATTGGGATTGAGCGATTCCTTAGCTGCTTCTGATCATGAGCTAAGATCTTAATCGGCTCTTCTGCATAAGAAAGATCTGGTTGGAGTTATACGGCTGGAAGTTGGATTAGGTGGGATGGATCATGAAGGCATCTCCGCAAAGAGGAGATGTGGAACACATTATGGACTGCAGAGAAATCCTCAGGAAGCTTCAGTCGATAGGCCGCAGAACCAATCTTTTCTAATATTTCAAATGGTCCGACGTAGCGAGGGCTTAACTTCCCGGCTACACCAAAATGATAAACACCCTTCATTGGACTTACTTTAAGGTACACATATTTTCCCACCTCAAGGTCCTGAGCGCGATGATGAGCATCATGATATTTACCTTGTCGATCTTGAGCTGCTTTGACTCTTTGCTGGATCAATTGAATCTTGCGATTTGTTTCTTCGACTAATTCTGATTGGTAAAGCTGAACACTGCCGATTTCAGACCATGCTAGTGGCGTACTACACTTCCTGCCGTACAGGGCTTCATATGAGGCCATACTGATACTTGCTTGAAAAATATTATTGTATGTAAATTCTACCAGAGGAAGGTGGTCCTCCCAAAAACCTCCAAAGTCCAGTATACAGAGATGAAGGAGATCTTCCATAACTTGGTTGACTCTTTCAATTTGACCATCGGTCTGAGGATGAAAGGTGGTGCTCATAGCTAGAGTAGTCCCCATGTCTTGATGTACTGCTTGCCAGAATTTTGAAGTGAAACGGCTATCTTGATTGGATACAATGGATCTCAGAATCCCATGGAGTCGGATAATTTCTTTAATATATAATTTTGCCAGTTTCTCCACAGAATCAATTTGACGCATAGGGATGAAGTGAGCTGACTTGGTCAATCGATCGACAATTTCTCAAATCGAATCTGCACAGGATCTTGCTTTAGGCAAACCCATAACAAAATCCATAGAAATGTCAAACCACTTCCACTCGGGTATTGCTAGAGGGTGAAGAAGTCCTCCAGGCTTTTGATGCTTGGCTTTGACTAAACAGCAAGCGTGATATTTGGCTACAAATTCTGCCACACTCTTTTTCATTTCAGGCCACTAGAATGATTTCTTCAAATCCTGGTACATCTTGGTACTACCTGGATGCACTTGGTAGCCAGAATTATGGCCTTCGACCAGGATCTCCTGATGCATGGATTTGGGAATCCATAGACGATCACCTTGGTAAATTACGTTACCATGAAGCTGAAGGTCGAAGCGATGTCCACTTTCGATATCAACTTTAAACTTCAACTAATCTTCATCCTTGGTTTGAGAGATGAAAACATCATGATGAAAGGTAGGTTCAACTGAGCTCATGGATACCAGTGTGCTTAACATATCTCCACGCATTGGCCTGATTTCGAACCTTCGGAATTCTTCCTCCAATGCACTTGTGAGAATCATAGCAGATAGCGTAGTATGACGGCTGAGTGCATCTGCTACGACGTTTGCTTTTCCCGGATGATATTGTATGCTTAAGTCGTAATCGCTTATTAACTCGAGCCATCTTTGCTGCCTGCAATTCAACTCGCGTTGGGTGAAGATATACTTCAAGCTCTGATGGTCGGTGAATATGGAACACTGGACGCCATACAGATAATGACGCCAAATCTTTAGAGCGAAGACTACTACTGCTAGTTTGAGGTCGTGGACAGGATAGTTCTTCTCATGTGGTTTCAACTGCCGAGATGCGTAGGCTATGACTCTCCCTTCCTGCATTAATACATATCCCAAACCTATACCAGATGCGTCAGTATAAACTTGGTAATTCAATCCTTCCTTGGGTAAGGCGAGAACTGGGGCAGAAGAAAAAGCATCTTTCAATGTTTGGAACGCTTTTTCACACTCTGGATTCCATACAAAAGGTACCGCTTTCTGAGTCAGCTTGGTGAGAGGAGACGCAATTTGATAGAAACCTTTGATGAATTTTCTATAGTAGCCTGCTAGACCTAAGAAGCTTCTGATATCCGTCACGGATTTTGGTTGTGACCAATCTCGAACTGCGCTTACTTTGTTTTGGTATACTCTGATTCCTTGAGAGTCGATGACGTGACCCAAAAAGGCGATGGAATTAAGCCAAAACTCGCACTTAGAATACCTAGCATAGAGTTCGTGGTTCCTGAGCTCTTCAAGTACTATACGAAGGTGTTTTTTATGATCGGTCTTATTCCTTGAATAAATCAGTATGTTGTCGATGAAGATGATGATGAATTTATCCAGATGTGCTTTCAACACACGCTGCATTAAGTCCATAAAAATGAACGGTGCATTCGTCAATCCAAAAGACATCACTAAGAATTAATAATGTCCATAACTGGTTCGAAATGTTGTTTTCTCAATATCAGAATCCTTAACTCACAATTAATGATACCCAGATCACAAGTCTATCTTGGAGAAGACTTTTGCTCCAGATAACTGATCAAATAGATCGTTGATATGCGACAGAGGGTATTTGTTCTTAATAGTTACTTTGTTTAATTCCCTGTAATCGATGCACATCCTCATCAATCAATCTTTCATTTTAACGAACAACACCGGCGCTCCCCAAGGGGATGAACTTGGACAGATGAGACCCTTCTATAATAATTCTTGAAGTTGGTTGTTCAACTCTTGGAGTTCTTTTGGCGCCATGCGGTACGGAACCTTTGACAGTGTTTGAGTTTCAGGAATTACTTCTATGGTGAACTCTACTTCTCTGTTCGGAGGAAGACCAGGCAGATCTTCAGGGAAAACATCAGGAAACTCACAAACTACACGGTTCTCAGAAAGAGGTATGATTTCTTTCCTTTCTCCCAACATCGTTACAAGGTATGCACTGCATCCCTTCTTGACTAGTTTTTCTGCCACCATGGCGTTGATTAACGACGATTGGGTGCTAAATTTTCCCACGAATGATTTGGAGTTTCTTCCGCTGCCCAAGGTTATTTATTTCTTTTGGCAGTTTATGGACGCACCATGTTGGCTTAATCAATTCATGCCTAGAATTATGTTGAAATTGGTAATTGGCAGTAAAATTAGCTTGGCTCTAAAGTTTTGATCCTCAATAGGAATATCTAGATTGTAGAATTGTTGGGACTACATACGAGCTCCAGAAGGAAATTGTGTAGGACTCCATCTCCTGCATTATAAGAAGAGGATCTGGAGGATTGCTGTCTGACTGAGAGGATGAGAGAGCGTGTCTCCTGCGCCTGTTGCGCATTACTGTCAATTAAAGCTTTTAGTAGAGTGGCCATAAGGCTTGACTCCCAGATCCGCTTGATGACGGTATCATCTTTTTAATAGGAGTAGGAGCAGAGGGGGAACGAGGATTCATAGTTGCAGTTACAATGTAATTTTAGAAATATAAAATTTCATTCATTTTTAAATTCTTTCTCAAAAGAGAAGATACATGGATACATCAAAATATGTAAACAAGATGACAAGAAATGACATAAGGAAATTCTTAGAATCTAGTTACAATGCTCTACCCAGAAGGCAGCACAAAAGTCATCATATGTGACTATATGACCTTTCCGAGCTAATCTTCTATCGACCCAATACCACCAACGACTCACTGATCCCCTCAGTAGGATCTCTACAATCTCTAGGTGGTACTTTTCTGGACAGGCTGTCTCTCGAAGTGCCGTGGTAACACGATCCAGCCACTCTTTGGCGAGTGCCGAAAGACTGGTACCTCTGAATGATGAATGAATCAGAATCTTGCCTAGTACTGCGACTCCTCAGGATGATACTCCATCTACCATCCTCCCGTAGATCTGACCATCTCGAAGGTCATCTATCCAATAATCATAAAACCTCCTAAGGTAGAACTAAAATGCTAATGGCGAGTATTCCATCCCCTAGAATAGTTCAACCCATAAATATTTCATTCATTTATTTCTTTCAAAATTCATTCAAATTCTAAGATGTTATTTTAAGTTTTCCAGTTTCAGTTATCTTCTTACGTGCGTTTAATTCCTAGGGTGTTAGTATTGTAGACATAATCTCCCTTTCTATTTCTGAGATAGCTTAATGAACCTTTTGGATGTTTTCTTTGCACTACACATAGTAATTGTGATCTTGTCCTGACACAGAGGACAGATTATAAAGTAGATAGGAACAAGTTTCTTATCTGACACTTTATAATACTTCTCTGATACCAACTCTAATGCCCCATCACATCGCTGTGCGCAAAAGATAAGTGAAATTCATAGTTCGGCGGTGGAACGGTGCACTACTTAGGAATGGTGGGCCATACAAGTAAAACCCATCTTCCTGAATAGGCTAGAGAGATGGAGCCATACTGAAGGCTGCTGACTCGAATCCTAAGAGTAGGATCGAGAGCCAATATCTAAGATAAGACAGAAATACTTATCTTATGTATTAGGCTAGTACGTACACAAGGTTCAAAGAAGTGGGGAAGAACCCATGTATGTTATAAAATATATCAACATTTTTAGTATGCTGATCGCATCCCAATACTAAGTATAGTAGTATAACAGAGTGCGAAAGCTAAAAGCAAAACATCCAGAATACATTCATCTCAAGCAGTAGTAAATATCCATCTTAGAAAAGAAAAGTAAAAACACATCCAGAGTTTATTACAAACCATTTAAATACAGAAGTATCAAAAGTCTATAAAAAATGCTGAAAAGGACTAGTAAGTAAAAGTGGATGCTCAGACTACTACAGCTCCAAATGCTCCTCCTGACCTGTCCCCAAAAACTGCTCAGGGTCTAGCAAATTGCAGGATCCCAAAAGTACCCCGTATTAGACAAAAAGTCTAACACATCGAAACTAGCTATGCAAAGCTAAACTAAACATAACCATATACAAGTAAAATAAAGCTGTAATAGAGCTGAATAAAAATATGTAAGCTAGGAAAACTGTAAGTACTGAGTAAACAAAACAGTAAAAGTACTAGGAAATGTGAAGCTGTCACCGAATATAACTGTAAGTAAAACAAACATTATGTTGAAAAGGATGCTATAAGCTGCACTATAGGCCACTGAAACAATGCTCACAAATATGATATACCATGGTATATTACATAACTATCACTGAAGGTTTATGAGTAGTATGGCCCAATGTAAGCACAACAGTTAGGAAGTCAGTATGGTGATGCAAAAGCACCCTGACATTCCCCAGTCTGTATATATAACATTTCGTATCTTATACTGTATCACTGATAACCATGTGTCACAACAAAAGGGATGAGTTCAACTCATGTTTGTACTTATGCTTATGCCATTATATGGAATGAATGAAAATCCCAAAATCAATGAAGAGTTTAATAAGAAGCAATGATGAATTCTAAGTCTCTACTATGCAGAATCCTGCTAAAAGGATTCTGACTCCTAATCTTTTACGTGATGATTGGTTAAAGTTGTTTATTTACATTAAAGATCGCTAGACAGGGTGATTGTATACACATATTAAATATGTTGCAGGAATTGAGTTCTTATCACTTAGTTTGATTAAGCCACCCTAACAAAGTGATCTTCATTAGGAGGCACCATTCGATGATGATTTTGTATCTCAAGCTAAGTGTTAAGTCACTAATCTCATATTCATACTTAGTGTCTTAAGAAAGGAGGATCCCATTACTTAGTTTATTTAAGCCATACCTATTGAAGCGATCTTCACTAGGAGGCATTGCCCGATAGCAACTTGTCTTTCAATTAAACTAAGGAATGGGTACCCATTTAATACACTCTTAGAATCGATTGATTTACTCTAAGCGGGGTTATATTTGCCTAAGCCCGCAGGATAGCAACAAAGACAAATCTCACTTAGAGTGACTCAACCAATCCAAGATATTATTAGGGACCAGTAATATGGGTATACTATACTACACCATCCAATAATCATAGTTCAATCAAGTCTAATTAATAGAACAAGGATTTATCAAAAACTACAAGTCCTGAATAAATAGGCCAGTCCTATGCAAGGTTTCATCAATCAAGTGTGATCAAGGATCACTTAATACAGATTCTACCATAAGGAGAAGCATCTTTTCTAGTGTCTTAATGGATTACTACCACAAGGGGAGTAGATCTGTTTCTAAGGTGATGGGATTTTCTATACTTCTACCTCAAGGAATCATACAAGGCTTCCTACCTCATGATATATGAATTTAGATCTTTTAAGTAATTTAAGATGATCTTATGAAGAGATACTCAATATTTCTCTTCTAAATTTTGATATTAATCTCTTAGGTTCTGATTCATAATTATGTTTAGGATGATCATATTAGATGATTAAGTCATCTGATCACACTCAAACTAAGATTATGGGATCTATATCAGAAATATTTTAAGACTTAAATCAATTGATTAATCAATGTGATTTTATTAATCTTCTTATGCTAGCCCTCTTACTTAAGAGAAAATTAGGGATCTTAAGGTTTGATTCAGATCAAGAAGTCACATAGGATTATTGTTAACCCTAATTTGTCTAATTCAATGTTTAGAATCAATAATAAATCAAATGCATTATTGGAGAATGTTCAATTCATAATTTTGAAATCAATATCAATTAAGTTAGCTTTCTTAAGGATTTGGACTCTCCTTAAGTAGATTAGGGTTTGATTCCTTATCATGCCTTAAGAAAAATTAAGTTACGTATTTAAGATCAATGTCAAATCAGTGGATTAATTATGTATTATTGTTGGCAATCTCAGACCTAGATCAAGTCTTAGAAGCTTGATCCAAATCTTAAGATTTTTTAAGTTAATTAAGATAATTAAGATTCTATATCCTTAAATTTATTCAAGCATGCTTAATAAGTTTATAAGGATGAATTCATTTCAATTACTTACTGTCATAAGTCAGATTAATAAATCAAGTTCTAAAATAAAGGTTACTTAGTGCTAATCAAACCCTAATTCCAATCAAAAAGGATTAGCACATAAGTATAAATCCAACCATTCAAATCACATGAAATTTAGCATGTAAGTTCTAATTAATGACACAAGTCGTCAGAACCTGAGTTTACTAAGATCCAATGAGTATAAACCCTAATATTTACTAATCATGATTTAACAAAATTAGGGAATAACTAAAATTATAGAGCTCAGAAAAATAATCTACTTAGCACATGCATTATAGTCATCACAAGTGAACTAATGGCACCCTAAACATGCAATTTGGGTAAGTAAAATTACTAATTTGTCCTAATTAAGATCCACTATAATTACATAATACTTAAAGATCTAACCATCAAATGCATGATTTTATTTTATATTTAGGTTCCTGAGATTTTTCTGATCATTTTCATATATAATATCATAGGATTTGGACTAGTGGATTAAAAGTTATTTAAATAATACATTCTATATTTTTATTTAATCAAAATCTTATGATTTGAATAATTGAATTATTATTCTTAAGGAAAATAATTCCAAAATTTCGATTTAATTTAAACGGCTCGGCCCAAAATTCAAAACGCACTGGTCGACCAGGGCCCGGGAGACCCGGCACTGTCACACAGCGCGGGTCGTGGGTCGACCCGGTCCGCACAGTGCTGTCATCCCCGCTCCATCGTCCCGAAGGAGGGGACCGATTAAGGAAACCCTAATCGCCAAATTCCGGCGCATCCAGCCCACGGCTCGGCCAAAACTTGATCGATACACGATCATTGTGGTCAGACGCGTTGATTGGGACTCGAACCCCCTGTGAGCTGGTCTGGATCGGCCAGACCTTACTCACTCGAGGACTGCTCCATTATAGTTACTGTGGGGAGATAATTCTCCCCACATAGGCCATGCCAGACCCCGGGCTCAATCCCTTCACCATCAGGGAGGTGAGGCGGATCGAAGCCCTCTGGTCTGAGGGTCTGGGATGGTCTGGATCGCCGGGTCCTTACTCGACCGAGGTGATCCTTAAGTCGTTTAATTCGATCGATCGATTCAATCGATCGAGGCTAGCCTAGATCTTAATCTTGATACCCGTGGGTTCAAGATGACAATACTGACTCGCACGCATCAAAAGGAGAAGGGTTTGAGCCTTATTGGCTCGAATCCAGTAAGGGGGATACTTGGTTTCATCCGTGAGTTTGCAGACGGTGAAAAGGTCTCCTCTTGGCTTTCTGAGCTGCCTTAGATCTCTCTGAGAGTTCCTGAACTCCAGGAGACTCTCATATCAGCGGTACGCGAGCTTGGGAGCGCCTGAAAGAAGCTTAGCTGCTCGGGAATTCGGCAATGGTGGCGAGTTTGCAGAGGGTTTAATTGACCAGCAAAGGGTCAATTAAAGTGAATCTGGGGCTATTTATAGTATTGGCTGAGCTTAGGGAAGCTTCTGGAGCCACTGGCTCGGGCTGGGGAGGCCCGAGGGGTCGGGCCTTGGTCGAGCTCTCAAGTTTCCAATTTGAGCTCGGTCGGGTCGCTAGGCCTGATCGGGAGCTCCCTGCCATAACGGAAGGGATCCCAACGGCATGCTGAGGTGGTGCGGGGAGTGGGGGACAAGCTGGGCAGCTGGCAGTATGGGGATTCTCCCTGTCGGGTGCGCGATCGGGAGGTAGACGAAGATCCACAGTACCGGGTGCCTCGGATGCCGTCTAATCTATCGATCAGATGGCGCTACGGTTGGGATCGCTCGGATCCTAACGGTCGATCGCGGGAGCGATCCTGGCCGTAAGATCCGCAGGACAGATCCAACGACGGATCGACGGTTCCGCGGGATCGAATCCTAACCGTAGGTTAAAAAGGCGGAACAGTCAAATGCGCGGGATTCCGCTGTCGCGTACCCCGAGCTCCGCAGCGGATCTCCCGCAGTCCGCACAGCGGATCCCGGTCGTTATTTTAGTTTTATGGATAGTTTTGTAAATATGATTAATTGGAACCCTTATGTGCAATTGAGCCAATTTAATTTAAATTGAATTATGGCCCAAATGAGTTCTAAATTGCACCAAAATTTCACCCTTAACTAATTTGATGGTGAAAAATTCAAAAATGCAATCAGATTTTAATGCTGAGATCAAAATATTTTGGGTCTAAACTAAGGCATCTAGAGTGATCAAATTATAAATTTTGACTTAGAGAAGTTCAATAAACTTCAAATATGCTATATTGGCTTAGATTGATGGTCTAAAGGCAATGATACTAAAAATTGAATTTAAGCAACCTATATTTTGTGTGGTAACAACCTAGGGTTGTTACAACCTTTCACTCACATTTTAGCTCATCTCTTCATTTCTTTCATCGGCTTAGGGAGCTGCATTGCTGAGAGCTATGGTTAGCATGCTGAAGCTTCATTGGATCGAGACCTCCCTTTTCCTTCAAGTACTGATCCAATCTTACCCTCTTCGAATGTATCAATCAAAGTGCTACATCATGCCCTATCGTATTGATTTAGACATGAATCAGGCTCAATCAAGCCTTGATCCTCAGCTAATCTCTTACGGTCTGCCGGGTGTGCTCGGGTCCCTGCCTTACAACCTAGGACATCACCTTATTAGCACTGCAATCGACTCCTAGACCTAATCCAAGGTCCGTCGAGTTGGTTTAGGTGAGACCTTCTCGCCGACAGGAAGATCTTGCCGGGGAACCTCCGAAATCGGCCGGAAGAGCAAACCCTAATTACTCTCTCCCGGGCAACTTCAAAACGAAGTGGTTCAGGCCGATACTCTCGCGGTTTGGGTCCTCTCATTGAATTAGGCCAGTCTGCATGCTGGCTGATTTGCTGGCGCTGCGGGATTCGTAAGGACATGTGGCTCCTTCTTTGAATGACACGCGTCCTAACGTCGCGTAAAATCACGCCCCGAATTTCCAATGCTAATAATGAGATTTATGGAATTTAGCACCTCCAAATTTTGTGATGCATGTTTTTCATTATTAAATCAGTTAGTATTGATTAAAGTAATTATTAATTGATGTTGGATTAATTATTTTTAATTTGCTGTGTTTATTATAAATTAATGCAGAATTTATATCACTCATAAATTTCAAAATGCTTATCCAAATAATATAATATTATATTTCATTTTAATTATAAAAATGAGTAGATCAATAATATATAATTTAATTTCTATTTTGATAAATATTTTAATTAGCCAATTTTTAAGATTAATTAATTAATTATAAATTAATATTCATTATTTCATGTGACCTAATTTGATCATTTAATGTCCAAATTAAATGATCAAATAGTCAATTTCACTCACAAAAATATGAGAAACAATAATATGAAATAAAATTTAATATTTGAAACATAATTTTTATAATCATTTTTTAACCTTAATTAGGAGTCACAAAAACCTTAATTTTCTAAAGTTGTCCAAAATTGATATACTTAGTGTCATTTTTCTCCTTATGATATAAGGATTTCAATAATATGTAAATCATTTTCATTGGACAACAATTTCTCAATTTTAGATTGATAACTCTTAATTAAGTGTTATTGTGAAAGTTCTAATTTCTTAGATGGCATGTTTTAGGTATTATAAAACCCTAAGATAGTTAATATGTCACATTTATTATTCCCCATATAAGATTAAATAACTTTTATATGAGTTTAGTTCTCACTTTCCAGATTTGAGAATCAATTGCAATTTGCTTGATTCACCTTTCAATCTTAAGGTAAGAACCCTAGGATTTATTTACAAATTTAATTGTAGTTGATCCCTAAATCTATTAGTTACACCTATTAAGTGTAGTTAGACTTAATGCCTTTGTAATGGTAGATTAGTGAATCAACTAGATCTAGCTTTAGTGACTAGATTAGAAGTTAGTTCACTCACCCTAACCCTTAAAGTTTTCATTTGACTTCTTTAAGAGCTAGTATTAGAAATCCTAAGTCACTTAGTGTAACAATCCAAGTTGTTACCGTAGTTAATTAGGACTAATCTGAGTCTTAAGACTAATCATAAGTGCTAATTAGGTCAATTGGAGTCAACCTCTAAGACCTAGTCCAAATCAGGAGTCAAATGGATCGAATCCTGATTTCTAGAAAATCCAGAAACCCTAAAATTTGACCTATCTAAACTGACATCGGATTGGAAAACGGACACCGCCATTGCGTTCATTGACCCCAAGTTAGCTTGGGGTGAAGTTTTGATGTCAATCGGAAGTCATCGAAATTTCGACGAATATTTTAATAATAATTTAAATACCTCGGAAATCGATGAATCAAAATATTCGTCGGATCGAAAATCCGACCCCGCCATTGCGTTCCTTACCTCTCAAATAGCGAGGAAAAACATATTTGAAATTTTGAAAAAGAAAAATATAGTATTTAATTAATTACTTAATGGCGCCGTTAAATATTTAACTTACCATCAACTGTAGCTGACGGCGTCGTCTGATCAGACGGCACCATCGCAGCCGTTGGATCAGACCCAGATTCAACGGCTACGGCATGTCGTCCTTGGCCCCGTCGCCCTGCTCGCCACGCGGCGCGCCCGCGGCCCTCCGCGCCCAACCGGCGCCTTCCCCGGCCTCGGCGAGGTCGCCTGAGGTCTTATAAGACCTCAGGCAAGCTGGGGGCTCCTGGTTTGTGAAACCCGATCCCCGAAGCGATCGAACCCGAGCGAACCGTCTGGACCTCGTCTCAACCGTCAGAATCAAGTACCTCCGATCTCCCCTCTCGTCCATTTGATTTGCAATGTTTCGCCTAATTATTGTAGGATTTAGGTTGGATTGTCAATCCATCAGACGTGATCGAGTTCGATCAGGTCCGATCAACCCAGATCAGGGTTTGAACCCTACGAGTTCCGCCTCATCCCCTCACACGGAACCCTAGGACCTAGGGTTCGGTTTTGCCGACGACTCCGGCCACCTCCGGCGAAGCTCCGCCCACCGACGTGTGGGCCCCGACGAGGGCTACCGTCGGCCGTGCGGGCCGAAGCGGTCCGACGCCGAGAGGGCCAGCAAAAGACGTGCCTAAGTCGACGCCCTCGGAACCCCTCCGCGGAGAAGGTGAAGTCCGGGTCTGGCCGGGTCGACCCGAGCCCGACCCGCCTTAGGCCGGGTCTGCGTAAGCCTGGTGGGACCCACCTAGCCACGTGGCGCCATCGGGGCCTGCCACGTGTCAAGTGGGACCCACCATCCGAGCCGCGGCTCTTCGACTTCGGCCGTGGGGCCCACTGTGCCACATGGCAGCCATCCAGCGCGCCACGTGTCACGTGGGGCCCACAGCCTGAGCCCCTCGGCTCTTCGTTTTCGGCCGTGGGGCCCACACGTGTCAAGTGGGACCCACTCCCCGGTCACCCGCGGCTCTTCGGCTTCCCTGTGGGGCCCACAGTGCCACGTGTTAGGTGGACCCATTGCCCAGTCACCTGAGCCTACTCGGCTTCCCCGTGGGGCCGAAGTGCCACGTGGCAGCCTCTGGCAGTGCCACGTGTCAGGTGGGGCCCACTGTCTGTTAATTAAAATAAATTAACTACTGTTAGCCTAATTAATTACAGTTAGTAGTTAATTAAATTAGGATTAGTATTAATGACTTTTGAACAGTAATTATATAATTAATTAACTATAATTAATAATTAAGAGATTAATTATGATTATTTTAATATTAATTAAACTTTAAATAGTAATTAGAATAATTAATGATTATTAAACAGTAAATTATAATTAATTATTCTTAATTAGATATTAGCAGGTGATTAAGGTAATTAAATAATAATTAGTGCTAATTACTTTTTAACAGTAAAATAATAATATTATATAATTTAGTTAATTAATTAAATGGATTAATTATTATTAATTAATAATTAAGCTTAGTTAATCACAGATTAATTAAAAGTTAGTAAATTTAGAAATTATATATATAAACTTTAGGAATGAACAGTAAAATTATTCAATTTGAATAAATGAACAGTAAAATAATTCAAATTATATTTTTGAATAGTAAAACTTAAAAGTTTAATAACTTTTTGTAGGATGATCCAAATATAGTCAATATAGGTCTCAAAATACTCAGAAAAATAAATAGAATCAAATGGCATAATGTAAAAATTAATTTCAGGGTACGCATAATGAGGTAACATTTTGGGACCTCTATAGAACCTCATAATTTTTTACTCAGTTATCAGAATATAGTCAATATGGGTCTTAAAATGCTCAGGAGAGCGGCCCCATCACTGTAGTAGTATTAGTTTTCTCATTTGGACATCAAGACAAAAAGTCAACCTTAGAATTATCAATGAAAAATGACCAAAATGCCCTTAAACTTCAAACAGCCATAACTTAGTCAAATCAATTCCAAATTTAAAAATTCAAGATGCTAACTAGTTTAGATTTCAATGTCATAAATAAACTAAAATAATATTTAGGATCTGAACCCTAAAAATTTGGAAAATGACCAAAATACCCTTGGCCTTGCTTTTGGTCATAACTTGACCGTTTCTCGTCCAATTTAGGCGCACTTACCGTCTATCTTCAAGTTAGACAGTAAGGAATCAATTGGAACTAAGAGAATTCAATTCTGACCCATAAGCAAAAGTTGACTTTTGACCTTTAAAGTAGGGCAAAATATTCATTTTGCCCTAAGACTGGATGAAGTACTCCTAACCTCTATTTAACATTTCAAAACTCATAAACTAATATTATAAAGATCTTAGTGGGATTTAAGTAAGTGAAATCAACTATTAGGTCAGATCCCAAAAATCTCTCTAAGTTTTAAACACTACACCTTAAGGACTTTTCCTGAGACTAGGACTAGATCATAAGTTAGAGTTCATTCATTGGGTAAATGGATTACTCAATAAGTGAAATCATGGTTTTATTAGTTTCTAGACTTTTCTTTTATTTTACAACTTGTTCTGATTATTTTGCCCTTAAACCCTAGATTTAGGATAGGAGATTCATCATATTAAGTTTGATTACTTAATAGGATTTGCCTTAACTAGTAGATCACTTATAGAATAAAATCTAAAACTTAGGTCTTATCCTTTTTGGATTATGTGATTAAACCTAAATCTCATAGTGTTTAATCCATAATCCATAGGTTTATAAGATCTTGATCAGATCTTAGTTAGAACATCTAAATTCACAAAACTAGGATGTATGATTTATTGATTTAACTCGTAGTCGTCTATCTGATTGAACTAGATTAAAACCTGATCAGTTATAATCCTTTTTAACTTATAAGGATAAGTTTCTAAGTTACACTCGATAGTAAGAAAATAGTGATCCTGAACTTGTGTAACTTGGAATAGTTAGAATGGTTAAGTAGAAAACAAATGATATCACCATGTTTAGTAGAGTCCCTTGCTTCTATTTGATACATTGTTACTACGCATTCCTTGTACTTTTGTGCCATATTTTCTTGAGCATATCATATAAGATTTTTGATGCATGAATAAAATGTTAGGAAAATATGAAGACTCCTTAGATTCCTTGTGAAAATATTAAAGTGATTAATGAAAAGATGATAGTTATATGAGCTGCCTCTTAGATATGTCCTTATTGCCTAGCCTCCTTATGTCGCTAGGGGAAAGACTTATTTTGTTGTGTGACTTATTGCCTAACCTCCTTATGTTGCTAGGGGTACACCATTGGTGCCTTAGCCGTACTGGTGTTAAGGTTACTTTGTGAGCTTAGTTTACTAGCCTCCTTATATCGCTAGGTGCATACAGTTGGTGCCTTAGCTGTACTGGTGCTAAGATTCTTCGATTACTTTTGTGTGCTTATTTGCCTAGCCTCCTTATGTCGCTAGGGGTACACAACTTTGTGACTTAGCTGTGATGGTGCTAAGATCTTTCGTTATTCGATGGGCTAGATTAGCTCTTTTCTTATGGCAGTAGATGCACAAATATTTATATGTAGTTATGATGTTTTGTTTACTATTCAGCATTTTTATTCAGTCAACTATTTCTTTGTACTGCTTTTATATATTAGGATGTTAGAATCTTACTGCTATTTATATGTATCACTGCTGAATTATTTTATCTTAATTAGCATGTTTCTTTTGATCACCAACATATTTAGGATGTAGTATTTTTCTTACAGCACTTGTTTGATTATATGTATTTATATGCCTTACCTTGTTTAGTTTGCATTTGAGGCATGCCTTAGCCTCTCTTTTGCTTAAGTTATAAATGATGGTTTATAGCTTTTCCTGCCTTTGTATTGCTTGTTGCTCCCTTATATTTTGCAGCTTAGAAATTATAGAATTGTGATATTACATAACACATATAAAATTTATTAGCTTAAAATGTACTTAGACAATTGTTTAACCAAATTTTTCTTTTTTTGGCTGGGGCCCTACATTGTGAAATAGACAATGGCAGATCCTCTTCAGTTGGACGATCAGGATCTTGGTGTGGAGCCATATCCGGAGGAGGAGCCTGTGGAAGAAGCAGCTATTTAGACCTTCCAATATAAGTGAGGATGAGTGCACTCTTTATTATTATTTGAAACTTAAACTGATGTAATAATACAGGTACTGATGACTGCGTATTTGGATGCTATACTTATGTTCTGAGATACATTTCTTTATACTCATGTTGTGATGCTTGGATGTTATATATATTGAAATTGCTTCCGCACTCTGTAAGTTTACTTAAATAGTGACTGAATATTTGATTCTATGCTTACTCCTTCTCTTATTAGGTGGATTGTGGATTTCATCCTAATTTAATTATAAGTGAAGGGTTAGCTAGAGTGACACACCACCCCTTAACTTAATTCTTGTGGATTAAGGGGTGGGACGCCACACTTAGGGTAATTTAAGAATCCTACTGAATCTCCTCAAACTTTAGTTACTAGGATACTTAGAACTTATAGTTCTTAAGTCCTATCAATTACTTACTTTAAACCTTTCACTTAATTATAACCTAGTTGGATTAGTACTTGATTGGTTAGATCCTTCAAATTATAACCTAGCTAGTGAACTTTAGTGAATTTACCTTAACTCTAATTTCTTAAGTTAGATATTTTCTTTATCTTTATCTCTTCCTACTAGACACCTAAACATTAATTTAATTATAAAATTAAATCTTTTAGTTTAGGATGTGAATAAGAGCTAGTTTATAATCGTCTCAATTATACTTATAAACTATTTTGTCATATCATATTAATTGAATTGGAATTACTATTTTCAAAGCCCCAACCACTACTATACTTACAATTAACTTGAGATAAATATCTCAAAGTTAATTGGAAGCTCAATTAGCTCCAATCATTAAGTAGATTATTAAAATTAGATAACTTTGGAAATCACTTAGTTATAATTATTGAATTTCCCTTGAATGCTTGCTTAGCTTTGATCCTTAATCATTGAAGCATTCATATAAGACATTGTGCATGAATAAAACTTTTACATTAAAATTAATAGGGGTTTATATTAGTGGATTAGACTAGGGGCAAGCTAAAAAGGAGTAATTATGAGACCTCACATTCTCAAAGGATGAATGTGAGTATTTTAGGAATTGACCCCGCTTTTCTTTAGTTATTAATCAGACATGTTTAACTCCTCTCTTCATTCTAAATATGCCCACATAATGAGTACAGATTAAAATAACTTCAATTAATTAACATGTGAGATCTTATTCAATCTTATAGATTATTAAGACTCATCATAGCTTTTAGCTATGTTACTTTCCATAGTTGTAGACTATGTGATTCTTAGACTAATAGTCTAAGATCTTCATTCAATTTCTTTACTATGCATTTTTATGATTTAGTACCATACTTTACTTACTTACAGTCTACTTAGATTACAGTGAATATTGTAAAATGATATTGAAATGATTCACTGCTTCTTTTTCTTACTTAGCATAAGTTAATTTGAACATATACATGCTTTATTTCATTTACTTTCATATTCACATTAATTTATTTCTAGCTTATTTTGGATGCTTTTACCCTTATTTTATTTGCAGGCTATAATGTATATTTAAGAGAGTATTCTAACTCATTTTGCCTTTTCCTTACTTACTTTCCACACTTGTATGCTTACCTTATTGCACTCATGCTTGTGCTTTTCTTGTAATTAATAGTGATATCTAATTAAAATAATAATATGTTTTACCAATCTTAAAATGTACTTTGACTATTTAGTCTAACCAAATTTTTTATTTCTTGGCTTTACCCTATCATATTTAACTGCCAAAATGTGATAGATCAGGTGCATTTGGAGGCTAGTGGAGCTGAATCAAGTGCTTAAAGCTAGCTGCTTCTGCTTATCTTAAATTGCAAGTGAGCTTAAATTTTTACCTTTCCTTTATGTTTACTATTGGTTTGTAATTAATGTTATTTACTTTACTTTTACTACACTTGTGTTGGAGCTTTATTTACATTTAAATGCTTGTGATGAATGAATGGATGAATATAATGAATGGATGGATTATTATAAATGTATAAAAATAAATAATCACTAAGTCTTTAGTTGCATATCTACTTAGAATGTTAATTCAAATTAGATGAATAATACATTACTTATAGAATTGGAAAATAGTTTCATGTCTAAGTTGAGAAGTTCTCTTTATCTACATGTATGTAATAGATGTTGTAAGTTGAGCATACACTAGAGTAGATAATTATTACACATATGAATTTGTCCCTTTAAACATTTAGAATTATAAATAAGTAATCCCATGTAACAGATCGGCTCTATTTTAGAACTGAAAATAAGCAATCCTATGCAACAGATTGACTTTACTTTAGAATTAGAAATGAGCAATCTTATGTAATGGATTGACGCTATACTAGGATTGGAACTAAATAATCCTATGTAATGGCTTGATTACATATTAGTTTAGGTTATCTTTCTTTCAAATTATAACTTCCATTGGAATGGAAGTCTTATATGTCTACCTTGCAGGTGTTTCTTTAGCCATTTATAAAGAAAACTCTGCTGAAATTTTTAAGAAATTTATAACTTAGACTAATTTGGCAAAATTGTAGACTTAAGTTTTCACATGTTAAATACTTATTAAATACTTAGAATCTTCAATTCTATACTTTCAAGTATTCACATCAGTTGCTTTTAAATTAACATTCTATCATATCCTAGTATGCATTGCATCTTTACATATAAATTGCATAACACATTTCAAAACTTCCCTTCCATCTTAACTTAATACCCTCTTTTAAATCATTGGCCAAACACAATATCTAATAATTTGAATTAGTTTTCTTCTAATCTAGTATTAGGTATTGTGGTGACGTATCAATATTGAGTTAAGTGATTCTCAATAGTGGAGTTGTCACATGTAGGTTCCTGGGACTTGGGCTAATCCCTGATAGATCAATATAATCAATTGGGCAACAACACTGAACAGTGTTGGAGCCCGAGCAAGGTTCACATGTGTTCCAGCCATTCTCAGGTTGAGCCAGGATGGGGCTTCGACTTGTTTGACACTATGATGGTGTAAGGAACAAGCTCTGGCCGAGGCTCAGCCTCTGTGGGGAGAATTTGCTCCCCACAGTAAACCTTAATTTTCATTAGGGTCGATCATAGGGCAAGTCTGCTCCCAATTAATTCGACCACCCCACTTACTGCTTTAGGGTTCCTTCGATGCATCTCGACCAAGGGAAGGTGTGGCGATCAATTGGAGAAGAAAACATGTACTAGGAATCGAGAATTTGATGATTTGGTTTAACCATAATCGTCGGATGTCAGAAGAAGGCATCAGAGACGAAATGCACAGTAACGAGCTGGGTCGGACCTCGATCAACGCCATTTGGAATTTAGGTTATTTAAATAAACAATTTTTTGTAATTAATTTTGTATTGAAAAATCATTTAGAAAATCATAATTTTATTAATAAACCTATGTTTGGACAATTGAAAACTTTCCAACTGAATTAATTGAATGGCTTGCTCAATTTAGATCCAAATGGTATGATCCAATATAATATTTTGATCTGAAAAATGCAAGGACTAATAAAGTGCAAGAATATTCAATTTTTGTGATTAATTTTATTAATATTGCTTAATTACTCTAGGAATTTAATTAGTGCATAGTAAGATATTTACTTATCCAAATGGCATGCTTATAGTTTCTATTGCTTCATTATTGTATTTAGAACTTAATTGTAGAATTATCTTTCCATGGTTAATTTTCTTAATTAATTGCTAATCACATTAAAGCTTAATTAGTGCTAATTAGTATAATTAATTCTCTAATTTTGGAAAACTTTGTATACATGGAACTCTTAGACAATAATGATTTTATTGATAACCATACATCCCTATTTTAGTGTGTTAAATTTCTAATAATACATAATTAACTTCAAATAATATATTAGCCCTAATTAAGCAAAATGATTAGCTAAACTAATTTAAGTGTTGATTTTCTTATATTAGACAATAATGATTAGTGTAACATAAATTAATTTGATTATTGATCCTTAATTTTACATGATAGATCTTCCAGACTTAATGAAGATTAAGGTAATTGTAAAAGTGATTTATCAACTTTGATTAAGTTAATTTTCTCTAAATAAAATAAATTGCATATAATTATTCCTTAAATATTAAAATTATCATTGATTGATCAAACAACTAAGTTCTAAGCTTGATGATTTCCTTTATAAAATTGCATATAGCTCCTAGAAGTTCATTAGAAGATGATTACACCATCCCTTATCCATAATTTTAATATTGTAATAACCAACTATTACTTTAATAAATTAGGACTTAGTCTTAATATGCTATTAGGAGTAAACTCTGAAGTTTTGGTTCAAATCAGGAGTCATTTGGACTAAACCATAATTATGGGAAATCCTAATAATTTGGAAAATGACTTAACTAAATTGATTTCAAATTAAAAATTTGACTTTGACATTGCGCTCATCACCCCCAAATTAGCTAGGAGTGATATTTTAAAAGTATTTGGAAGCCGTCAAATTTTCCTCGATTATTTTAATATATTTAAAATACCACAAAAATTAAAATAATTAAATACTTGTCGAAATCCAAATATGACTCCAACGTTGTGTTTCCTCACCCTTCTATTAGCTAAGGGTGAAATTTTAGAATTTTTTTAAGCCTGTTTGATAGTCCAATTTTAAAAAAGATTTTTGATATAAATTAATATATTTAAAATTTGTTTAATCCGGCGGGGGGTCCCACCATTTGATTTTGAACAGAACCCGCCCTCTGCGCCAATCTGAGCTGATCGATCGAGCCATCCCGATTGGAAGGCATGGGACTCTCCTTCTCCATCACTAGGGTGCGTGGTGTTTGGGCATGCACGTGGAAGCTCCGTCGCATGCAAGTGGAAGCTTCCACCATCAAAAACCTCGACTTTATCTATATTTTAACTCTAAGCTTTGAGGTCACCGCCTAAGAATCCCAGGAACTGATTCACGTCTGGAGCTTCATCTCAGACCTTCCAAACCTTCGCAGCCGTCGATCCAGGTACACCCTGATCCTCCATTTCCTCTTTGCATTCAACGTTACTCAATTTCAAATGTCTATTCCATCTCCTTGATTATTGATTGATCGAGTCCGATCGAGCTCAAATGAGCTCAATTGGATGAATTTAGTGATTCATCTGTAGTAGTCTACTGTAATGACCCACTTAAGTAGTAATAAGTGAAACTCTTAAACATCGAGACACCTTCTTAGATAATGGTGGAGTTCCTGATAAGAACTCAAAAGTTTAGTGTGCTCAGGTGGGAACACTCCTAGGATGGGTGATTAGCTAGGAAGTTATCTTATGAGGGAAAAATCATGAGGCCTTTCAGACCAAAGCGGACAGTACCTTGGTGCTTAAGATTTTGGGCTATTACAAATGGCATCAGAGAAAACCATAGGATGTCAAATAGGAGCTAAGTGCCATACAGGATAAAAGTATCACTTCATGTGAGCAACCTCTTGAATACATGATGGTTAAGATGCTACATGGTTATGGGTACCTCTTGAGCCTGCAGGGGTCACCTCTAATCATATCTACCTAATGGATGGTTCTTGGATCTGTGTCGTATACTGATAAGGACATCAGTTACTTAAGTTGGGGAGATTGTAACAACCCACTTAAGAAATAATAAGTGAAACTCTTAAACATTAAGGTACCTTTTCAGATAATGGTAGAGTTCCTGATAAGAACTCCAAAGTTAGGCATGCTACGAAGGTTATCTTTTGAGGGCAAAACCATGAGACCTTTCAGGCTAAAGTGGGCAATACCTTGGTACTTAAGAGTTTGGGCTGTTACATATACAGTGTCCCTTCCTCATCCCCGAACCCTAGTACTTAGGTTAGTAACCACCGACGTCTCAGGCCATCTCACCTGCTGGTTCAACCTCTGTTGATTAGATCTCATCGACCTCCATCTAATGTTATGCGGGCCGAGCATTGCTATCATAGAGAAGCCTCCTAATCTCCGTGCCCTAGATGGTTGCCTACAGGAAGTGTTAGGAAGAAAAAGGTCAGGGTTGTGCTGGGTCAACATGGGCCCGATCCAGTGCATGCGTTGTCATCTGTGCTGTGACATGCCATGGGTAAAGTCGAGGATCCCGCCGACTCGTCAGCACAGTGGAATTGCAATTCAATAAAAAGGTTTAAATTTAATCAGTAAAGGTCGTGGGTCCCGCACTCTCACCAGCCTCTGGAGTTTTATCACCATGGGTGTGGCGACCCTGCCCCGTCGTGGTCATGTTAACTCTTAAGTTACCATGATTACGGTGGAGGGGTCACCAAATGACAATATCCTTACTTTTGAATAGATTAGACACACATCCTAACCTATTATAATTAAAGAGTTTGCCATTTAAGAACTATTTCACTAAATGAAAAGTACATGAAAGTAGAGTGTGGAAGTAAAATAGTAACATCCATCCCATCACAATGCAAAAGTAAGAATATACATCCCATAATAAAAGCAGTAAGAGAAAATACAATTAAATCTGTAATATTACAACATTTTTTAAGATATGAACTGAAATAGTAAGGACAACACTCAACCTCACAATACAGAAAAGAAAAGAACTAAAGATATTCTACAGTTCGATCCTTCTCCTGAATTCAGTCTTCAGAAAGCTCCAAAACCTCACATAGCTCAGAGCCTACCATTGTCAGTTCCACAATGATAGGGCCCCAGCCAACAAAATAAAAAAACTAATTAGACAAAATGTCTAAGTACATTTTAGGCTGTAATTTATTATGTTAATTTAGATATCATCATAAACTTTATAATTAAAATAAGCAGTAAAGGGAGCAGAATACATATGAAAAGACAAAGGATAATTATAATAATAAGTTTATAACATAAACAATATTGGAAGTAAGCACATACCTCCAATTATAGCTGCAACAAGATTAGGTATAAAGTAAAAGTAAATACTAGTAAGTGAAATGAAACTCTTCCTAAATATGCTTATGATCAATATATGTTTATGCTAATCAAGATAAAGTAAATGAACATGTGAAACCTTTAAATAACTAAAAGTAAGACTAACATCCTATAAAATATAAGCAGCGAGCAAGACTAGCATCCTATAAATAAAATACAGAAGACAGTAAGTAAATAAGTATTGAAATGTAGAAAAGAAAACAAAAAGCAGTAAATTAAAAACTAAAAATTGTCATGGCTACATAAGCCATTCAAAATTGAAAGTGAACAATCTCACTTAGCCTAATGGGCTAAGGTAGAAGCTCTGAACTGAAATACACTGAAATCACTTAGCTTGATGAGCTAAGGCAGAAATACTGAATTGAATATCACTTAGCCTAATGAGCTAAGGCAGAAAGTATCGAACTAAATATCACTGAGTAGAAGTCCACCCACAACTAGTACTATCATATCAAATCTTGACTAATAAAGTCATATGGGTGCAAAATTTATTTCTCGCCACCCTGGGACCCAATGCTCAACCAGGCATGGATAAACTTACCAATAGTAGCAATCCAGTGTGCTATGCCAGACCCACGGATTGAAGAGGCATACTAGTTAGGTCACAACCTACTGAAAACCATAAAACTGAAAACTTTGAGAAAACCTGAATGATATGTATGCAAATTCAAAACTGACACGAGATACTTATCAAATATCCTATGTCCAATATATGTGAATAAGGTTTAAGGCTCAAAACAAGGTAAGCAAAGCATCAATATCAAAGTGAGCAAGAGACTCTACTAGGACACAAGTGATACCCATTGTTGTCTAATTATTCATTCTAACTTTTCTAAGTTACACAAGATTATAATCATTAATTCTCATACTATATGTAACTTATATTCATGACCTTATTAATTAAAAACAAATAGGACTGGCCAGGTCCTAATTTAATTAATCACTGTCGACTATAAGTTAAATAAATGAATCCATCAACCTATTTGATAAATTTTAAGAATCCTAAGCCATCTTGATTATCCAAATCAAGATGAAAGGATTAAAAATTAAACTCCAAATATTGGGATTCAATTACTTAATCCATAGGTGATCCTAAAGAACTAGGTTTTACCACCCAAATTCACAGATTAAGATTTAGGGCAAATTCTATTAAGTGAAGTCATACTTAATAGGATGGATCTCTATTCTTAAGTCTAAGGTTAAAAGAGTGAATAATCAATAATAAACTATGAAAATTTATAAACAATTAAAATCAAGGCTTTATATATTGAGTAACCCATTTTACTCAATAAATGAACTCTAACTTAAGAGCTAATCCTAATTTATAAGAAATGAGCTCTTAATTACTAAGATGAACACTCAATCCCCAAACCTAACTTATGTTATAAGAAAGATTAAGGAAAATAATAAGAGGCTTAAGGAAGGGGTATGATTGAGATTTATTTCACATCATACAACCAAAGACTACTTAGAATTTTCCTAAGTAAGGAAACTAAGGTTTTTAATTACAACTTAATTAATGGCTTAATTAAATGATATTTCATTCTAAATTACTATACTTATGGATTTCAGAGATTTAAAACATGAATCTAGGGCTTAAAAGCACTAAACCCTAAAATTAGGCAAAATGACCATTTTGCCCCTCCTTGAGGGTCTAAAAATTTACTTTTTGATTTAGGGATCTAAATTAGAAATTTTTAGTGGCTAATGATTACTTACTATCTAATATAAAGTTAAATAGTAAGTACATCAATTTTGGATGATTATTAAGCCATATGAGAACAAACTAAAGAATTTGACTCATAAGGGCAATTTGGTAATTTTACTTACTGGATTCTAGTTTTTTTGTCAATTTATTAAAGCTTACTATCTAAGGGTTCCGTAGAATCTAAAATCACTAAATTTTGATAAGTACTGATAAGTTATAGCCAATACAATATATATGGCTAAATAAGTAAATTAAGGTTTATTAAAATGGGTCAAAAACATAACTTTTTTAATTTAAGTCTAAATTTAGTAAACTTAGTGGCTATAGCTTCCCTATAATCTACAGATTACTTTAATTGGGAGTAGACCAAAATTGGACCTCATTTGGTTAAGTTATGACTTAATTAGGGTTTAGGTGATTAGTGAGTAATTAGTGAAATTAATAATAGAATCACTAAATTAATCATATAATTAGGTTTTACTCTACTCTATGAGTAATCAAAAATAAAAATTACTCAATTTGGATTATTAATTATGTTAATATTCACTAATCAAATTTTAAGGTGATTAAGGTTGATAAGAGAGCTAACCATTGGATCTATAATATTTTTATAATTTACTGTTAATTAGGTCTTCTTGATCAAAATGGTATATTGGAAGACCTAATTTCTAGCTCAATTGACCAAGTTATGGTCAATTGAAATTCTAGGGTTAATTAGAGTAATTAGGTTTAGGTCCTAAAAGTGATTAAGAAAATCCTAATCCAAACAAAGAAATAAATATTACCAAGTTGTTCTATAGGCTTTTTTGATCACTTTAAGACCCATATTGCATATGTTTGGATTAATGTGTGAAAAGTTATAAGATATGGAAGATTATAATTATGCTCTAAAAGTGATTATGCAAAATATGCCTCAAACAAAAAAATTAACACAACTGGAATATTCTTGAGGGTTTGCTAATTAATTTAAGACCCATATTGAGTATGTTTGGATAAATAGCTACAAAGATATGGCCTAATAAAGTTTTGGGATATTTTTGAAATTTTTGGAATACCTTAAATGTCATTAGGTGACTAAACTAAGTTCTAATTTTGATTCCATTAGACTCAATGAGTCATTTAAACCTAACCCTAGAAGTTTAAAATCAATCGGAGCTAAATTAAGATTTTTTGTATTTTTGCCTATTTTTAAGCCCTAGAAAATACCAAAATTGATTCGATCTCCAAATTTAAATCTGAGTTTATTTTTTAATTCCTCACACCATAATTAGCTAAGGGTAAATTTTTGAGAATTTTTGGAGCTCATCTAGTCCTAAATTGGATTTAATAATTTAATAAAAATTAAGTAATTAAATAAATGAATTATAATTAATTAAATTAATTTAATTATATTTTTATATTCCGGGATTTGCTGTCGGGACCGTAGCAGATCCGTTGCGGGGTCCCGATAGCGGTGCTTCAAACTGCACCAATGGATGCCCTAGCACAAATCCTAGCGCATCTAATCCTACGGCGCGATCTACCCCGCACCGTGATCTAATCCTAGGCATCGGATCCATCACACGCATCTAACATCTATCATCTATCCCGCTTAAGTAATGCATTAGAGGTGTCTGAGACCAATGGTTGATCCATCAGATGGCGGGCACAAGTCCGAGCACTGTGGATCATCTCCCTTGACTAGCCCCGTCTGCTTCTGGTCCCCCCCCCACGACAACTGGGATCCTTTCAGCCCCTGTGGCAGTACGGGAAATTACCCGTTCTTCCTCTTCTACCCTCGACGTGATCATCTGCCGGTAGTAGTCTCCCTAATTTGCCCATGGCCATTAGAACCAAGCCTTCCCTTCGGCCCGAGCCTTCCTCCATTCCCGAGCTCTGGTCTCCATTCCCAGACTTCCCCTAGACCTATAAATACCCCCAGGACCTCTCAGTGAGTCCCTTTGCTCGCTGAGAATCCTCAATTGGCTGTCTGACGTCCCTTGAAGCTCCCATCTCTCTCGGTAATTTCTGGCATTTTCTAGAACTGCGAACCACTGATAGAGTGTCCGTCTGGTGTTCAGACTCCCTGTGAACTCTTGTCTGCTACTTGGGAAGCTCCAGCTCACCTCATTTCCCCTCAGTCGTGCCTGCAACCTCAGTCATCAGGTACCGCCTCTTCCCACTGAGCTGCATAAGCTCAGTCCATCCATGTAAGCTTGCAATTATTGCCTCTGGATGCTGTCTAGCTCCCTTAGCCCTCTAGGAACCTAACCTGATCATTACCAGGGTCTGAGCTAGCTCCAATCAATCGTATCAATCTATCGAGCTAATGGCTGGGCCAAGGCTGAGTCCGAGTAAGGACTCAGCATTTAGCTGCACCCCAAGCTGCGAAACTTTAGGGGTTCGATTCGCCTCACATCACTGATAGTGTAGGGATCGAGCCCCGTCAGTTTGGTGACTTTTGTGAGGAGAATTACTCGCTCACAGGGGACCCTAATTTCCTTTCCTTAATGTGTTTTGGTCGAGTAGCACCCCGCCGATCTAGCGTGATCTATATGGGGGTTCTTACCTCAATCGATGCGTCTTAGTCCCAGGAAGGTGTAGCCATCAAGATCCTAGCATAGAGTGGTCTGAGCAGGGATAATTTCACGATCGAAGCTATCCCTAGGGTTCGGGCATCGGCACTCAGCCGCGGGGAAGAAGATGACTGGCGCTTCGAGCCAGGTCAGACCTCGACCTGCGTAGTTTTGAATTTGAGCTGCGGATTAATAAACGAATTATTGGAATTAAAATCCTTGTGTTAATTATTTAATAAATCATTCCCTATAGTTCTGATTTAAATAAAATACAGATTAAATTATTTAAATAACTTTAGCTATACGTATCATAATGGTATGATCCAATATACCATTTTAATCAGAAAAATGCAAGTGATATTAATATAAAATAAAATCAAAGATCCAATGGTTAGATTTTAAATTATTTCTTAATTCTTTTCTGTTTTTATTAAAATCATATTAAATTCATTAATCATCCAAAAAGGTTGATTAAGGTCTCTGATTTCTCATGAGACCCTAGAGAACCTATGTAGACTATTAAAAGTAAATTAAGATCTTTAACTTTGCTAATCACCCCTTAATTAGCCTAATTTAGGATTAGTGAATTAAGCATTAGATTAACCTCTGATTTTGGGAAATTAAGCTCCTAATGCCTTCTTAAGTGTATTAGAACCTATAAATGTGCTTAGATCATTCTTGTATACCATAATCTCTTTAGTCACCTTTAGTGGCTTAAAAAAGTGATTAGTCCTAATTAGACTAATTAGGTTACCAAAACCTAAGATAAGTGTGTAACCTACTTCATTAACCTATATGGAACTCATTAAAATAGATTTGAATCAATATAGATAGTTAAATCCTAAAATCCCATTTTTAGCCTTGAGAGGGGTATTTTGGTCATTTTGACCAAAATGTGTTTAAGCACTCCTTAAACCTTGAAAATTCAGTAAAATACCACTAGATAGATTATTTGCACCTTTTTGAAATTTCATGTTAATAACATTGATGCTAGGTGGAGAGAACTTAAGTTAGTTTTATTAAGATCTTAAGACCTTAAGTGTTTTTAAACCCTCTTTCTTAAGAGCTAAGCCTAATCATCTTAAAGTGCTAGATCCTTGGTTTAATAGCTTAATTAAGTTGATCCATAAGCTTGAGTTCTAAAAGAAAGACTCTTATAAAATTCTAAGTCTAAACTTAGCTTAAGTCTAAAGTGAACAAGTATTAGATCTTAGTTGTTAGACTTTAGATCTTCTAATTGAACTGAATTACCCTCCTTTGGAATTCCCTTACTTGATTAATTATTTAAATCTTTTGAAACCTTCCATGTGGGTGTAGGTTGATTTGATCTATAATATAATATAATTATCTTAAATATTAAATATTAATCTTAGATTCTTAGTTCTTAATTGATTATTTTATCTTATAACCAGTATAGTAACCTTTCACTAAGATCTTAGTTTTTGAATCCTTTAGCTTATAAGATTCCTTATCCTTAATTTGGGTTTTAAAGTGTGAACCCTAGATCCTTTCTAGCATACTATCTTGGATTCAGGATTTGAACACCAAGTGGAGTTTGGATCCAGAATCCTTAAGTCTTGATTTACTTAATCAAGATTTGGATAAAGAGAGGAAAATAATAACAATTAAGTCGTTAATTTATTTACTTTAAATCTTTATAGTCATCAGAAAATTTTGAATTAGAACTTGTTAAGTTCTAATGTTGCCATTAAGGTCGTGAATCCAGAATTATACTCGATAGCTGGATATTGGAGATGCTAAACTTGTATCTTCTTAGGATAGTTAGATTTGGATAAAGTAGACAATAACATATATCACATAAATCTAGATTGAGTCTCTTACTTACTTGATGTTGGTTGCTCTGCACACCTTGTACATTGAGCCTTGTTCCTTGAGCATAATAGGTAAGCTTAGGATATGGAAGATACATCCTAAGTTAGTATTTTAAAAGCATAGTATTCATGTAGTCCTTTATGTACTTTCAGTTAGTAGAGCATGTCCTAGCTTAGTCTACCTCTTTAGTTCTAGTTTTGTTATAGAATAGACTCGAACCTAGCTCTACGGATGTCTAGGATGGATACATGTCTTATATATAAGTTCAACTTGGACCTAGCTCTACGGATTCCTAGGATGGATACATATTGAACCTTTAGTTCAGAGGTCCTGTATGGCATGTTTCTGTTATGGCAGCACTGTCTTAGGCTTACTACTACTTTAGTTTAGTTTTTAGTATTTATTTTTCTTTGCCACATGCTTCAGTGGCCTTACTTTAGTGCTTGGCTTACTTTGCCACATGTCTCAATGACCTTACCTTTTAGCTCATTCTTTTACTTAGCTTACTTTTGCCACATATTTCAGTGGCCTTTTACATATTAAATCTGCATGGTTTATATATGCTCTTACTAATTAGTTATTTAATATTGGCATGTTTAGGATGCTAAAATTGCATATTTATTTCAATGCTTGTGTTCTTTTTATACTCAGCTTGTTTCCATGTGATCATAAGCATGTTGGATTAGATTTATTTCAGTAGTTACATTTATTTTTGCTTTTAGCCTCACCATGTTTAGTTACTATTTTGTATGTTATTTTTACATAATTGTTGATTAGCTATAGATGATTAATTTATAGCTATCCCGTTCCTTGTAGCTTATTGCACCTCATAATGCTTGCATGTTTAGAACTTTTAAATGTGATATCTTAAATATTTAGTTCACTTAAATAGCCTAAAATATACTTAAACAATTATCTAGCTGTAGCATTTTTCTTTTGTTGACTGGGGCCCTGGCATTTGTGATACCGACAATTGTCAAATTCAGAGTTATTTGTTGGCAGTGCTGCAGGAGAGGAGCCGCTGCAAGAGGAGAATCTTCCTACTACTGCTTAGATAGATTTTCTCTTTTTGCAGTGATATTGAGAGATCTTTACTTTCATTTAATTCAGTTTGTAATAATTAAACTCTATATGTATTTAATTTCTGCACTTGAGCTGAGTTACTACTTTCTTTTCTTCTTTTATACTATGTTATGCCTGTGGATGTTATATTCTATTTTTTGTTTCTGCTACTTTGATATGTATTGATGTATGTTTATAGTTATAGGTGACAAGTCCTTGGCTTAAGATGAGTTTGATCCTACCAGACTCTACTTGAAATGGGGATTTGCCATAGAGTGGAGCACCGCACTCCCCGCGATTATGCTAATATCAGTATTGGCATGGCCACGGGAAAGTATGGGGCCCCACAGTTAGTATCAGAGAACACCATAAGGTGTCAGAATGGGATCCATGATTCCTTTCTACCTAATGGACCATTCTTTGAAGTGTAAATATCAAGACATAACATTCACAACATAGTACTATCAATAACTCTCTAAAAAATGTAGAATGAAATACTCATATCCTAAACATCAAGTCATCTATAGCTAACAAAAAACCAAGACATTCTACTATTAGGATCAAATGAATCATAAAGAGTCTGACTTGGACTATTATCTGCATGCCTTTGAGTTGGCTTAGAGTTATAGTTTCAAATGGAGACAAGAGAGCAAATGGCAAATCAAAGGGGTTTCAGCAAAAGGAACCCTAGTCTTGGACAAACTTCTACATCAGACGGCGTACCGAGGGCATGACTTTCCCATCTATGCACAGGAGTGGTTGGATCGAGTAGAGTTAGTCCTGAGGCGCATAGAGTGTTTAGAGTCCCTTTGGCTTGATATAGTGACAGATCTAATGCTAGACTACGCGGGAGTCTGGTGGTATGAAACCATTAAGAAGCTCGAACGGAAATGCAAGAGGAAGCATCAGGAAGTGACTTTTGAGGACTTTTGTGTGGCCTTTAGGGCTGAATACATTAAAAACATCTGAGTGTTAGTTAAAACAATTATCATCTTTTGACTTACATAATTTTGGTAGAGTTTTAATTTTTGGAATTTTTCTAAATCATTATGTAATCCCTTATCTCAACGAGTAATGAAAATTTTTGATGTCTATTCTGACTGTAAATGACTGTCTTCCTTAAAGAAATTCTGAAATCTAGTTTGCATTGTTTAACTAGAATGAATCCTGGATCACCGCCTATTGTCACTCCTATTAAGAATATTGTAGCATCCAGTAGCTCCCACGTTGAAGTGGCTCATCTACGAGCAATGGTGGCAACCCTGCAGGAAAACCAAGCCCAACAAGTGATAGTCATGCAGAAGATGCTGAATGATCATCCTGTTCTAGCCACTGTTGATGTTCCTGCTGTCCCTATTCCGCAACATACTTTTCCTTCTCATCACTCAATGGATAGTCTTCTCCATAATTTCTTAAGACTAAGGCCTTCCACCTTTGGTAGAAACTTATCGCCAATGGATATAGCCGACAGGCTGAAGGCAATAGAAAAGGATCTTATTAGTTTGAAGATTCCAAACTCAAAGTCCATTTGTCTCACTGCACACATGTTTCATGCTGAAGCAGAATACTAGTGAGAGGAGGTCAGGAATACAAAGTTCGTTGACTATGAACTGGAAGACATCCCTTGGGATGAGTTCATTGAAGCATTCAAAACTAAATTCATTCCCACGTCTGCACAAAATATCATTGCATACACGATTCTAAGGTTGCATCAAGGGAGTGTCGCTCTGTTACTGACTACAAAAGAGATTTTCATAGGTTAATTCATTTTGCTCCACAGATTACTCACTCTAAATCGGCTAAGTGTCATCGCTTTCTCAGTGGACTCCGAGATTCACTGAAGGATCAGATTGTTCCACTTCGCTTAACTAGCTTCTTTGAGCTAGTGGAGACAGCTAAGGTGATTAAACATCATCACTCCAAAAAGGATCTCAAGTAAAAGGTGTAATCAACTTCTAACCAGCATGAAGCCTTCAAGAGGCATAGGCCTAACTCTGTGAAAGTCTATCAACTGGAAGCTGCACCAACTACTAAACCCATTCAAGGCTGTAATAGGCCTCACCCATATGGCAAGTGTTACCACTTTAGCCATAAGTGCTACAATTATGGACGACCATACCACAAGTTCTATCATTGTACACATACGAAACAGTGGATGGAGTTCCAATGAAACCATATCAAAAGAACTAAGTGTTTAGAGCTACTCTCCTGAACAGAAGAGAGCCGGGTTTGGCCATAAATACCAACCCATACACTTGAAGATGCCCCAGCACAGCCATCAGCTCCTAACTCCCAGCACCATCCTAGGAAGTAGATACACAACCATCCTGCTAGTCTTGTGCGAGTTTATGCTTTAACACCTCTCGAAGCCACAGAGGACAACAATGTGGTTTCAGGTACACATTTCTGAACTTCTCCTTTGATAATTGCATTCCTGTACTTTAATTATTGCAATTTGTTAATGTGATTTGTATGAATAGATTAGGCACACTTTATTTTAATGACTAGCCCTGCAATATGTTATTTGACACCAGTGCTAGTCATTTGTTTATTTATGAATGATTTGCCAACATTTTTAAACCACACTCGTACAACTTAGCAAAATCTTTGAGTGTTGAACTTTCATCTGGAGCCCAACTAAGTGCCCATAAGTTTTGTAACATCAAAATTCCATTAGATGGTCAAGAGTTTAACTCCGAATTAATAATCCTGCCATTATCAAACTTTGATATTATCCTTGGGATGAATTGGCTCAGTGACAATAATGCCGTGATAAATTGCCTGAAAAAGAAGGTCACTCTCCATTCTCAGGGCAAGTCTGAAACTTTTATAGGAAAAACTAATACACAGTTATCATTGATAAATGCTATTAAAGCTGAGCAATTAATCAGTAAGGGTTGTAATGCTTATCTAGTCACTATGATGGGTGAAGCAAAAGAAAGTATCCCTCTCTCTGATTATAAAGTAGTTAAGGATTTTGCTAATGTATTCCCAGAAGATTTGCTTGGTGTACCTCCTTCTAGAGAAGTGGAGTTCTCTATTGAATTAATTCTTGGTACCCAGCCTATATCTAAAGCACCATACAGAATGGCACCTAAGGAACTGCAAAAACTCAACGAACAATTATAGGAGCTCTTGAATAATGGCTTTATTAGGCCGAGTATATCTCCTTGGGGTGCACCTATTCTGTTTGTAAAGAAGAAGGATGGATCTATGCAAATGTGCATAGATTATCGTGAACTAAATAAAGTCACTTAAAGAATAGATATCCATTGCCTAGAATTGATGATTTATTTGACCAGTTATCTGGAGCTGTCATATTCTCTAAGATTGACTTAAGGTTTGGATATCATCAATTACGAGTAAAAGAAGATGATGTAGGAAAGACCGCTTTCCATACTCGTTATGGTCACTTTGAATTCTTAGTGATGTCTTTCGGACTCACGAATGCGCCATTAATCTTCATGGATTTGATGCAGCGAGTTCTTAAGCCATACTTAGACAAGTTTGTGATGGTCTTTATCGACGATATCCTCATTTATTCTAGAACCTTAAAGGATCATGAAGACATTTGAGAGTAGTATTAGAAACTCTGCGAGAACATCAGCTGTATGCCAAGTTCTCCAAGTGTGAGTTTTGGCTTAAATCCATTGCGTTCTTAAGACACGTAGTCGATGCCCAGGGTATTCATGTAGATTAGAGCAAAGTGAGCGCTATCCAGGACTAGGTTCAGCCTAAGTAAGTCACTGATATTAAGAGTTTCTTGGGATTAGCTGGATATTACAGAAAATTCATTAAAGGCTTTTCCCAGATCTCTTCGCCTTTAACTAAGTTAACCCAGAAAGTTTTTCCATTTATTTGGAGCCCGGAATGCAAGGAAGCACTTCAAACTTTGAAGAACGCACTATCCACCGCACCAGTTATTGTTCTACCCAAAGAAGGCTTGAATTATCAGGTATACAACGATGCCTCTAGAATTGGTCTAGGTTGTGTGTTAATGCAAGAGGGTAAGGTAATCGCTTATGCCTCTCATTAGTTAAAATCCCATGAGAAAAATTATACAGTTCATGATCTTGAACTTTCCGCTGTAATTTTTGCCTTAAGAATATGGTGCCACTATTTATATCGAGTTCAGCGTTCGATTTTCACTGATCATCAAAGCTTGAAATATATCCTTACTCAAAGAGAATTGAATTGTCATCAAAGAAGATGGTTAGAACTCATCAGTGATTATGATCTCAGTATTCAATATCACCCTGGAAAAGAAAATGTAGTGGCTGGTGCTTTTAGTCGTTGTGCTACTCTATCCTCTATGATCGCCTCTAGTTCTTTAGAATAAGGATTTCGTAAGCTTGAAAATTCTCCAGTTAGTGGAGATATGCTAAGTTCACTTCTAGTAAATATCAATGTGTAACCTACCTTCCACAGAGATGTTTCTATCTCGTAGATCAAAGACGATGATTATTTGAAGTTCAAAGCAGATATTGAAGGTGGTCTTCATTATAATCTGCAGTTGCAGAATGGCATAATTTATCAAGGTAATCATCTATAGATTCCTAAATCAATACATCATGAAGTGTTGGTTGAAGGCCATAATTATGGGTATCATATTCACCCAGGAAGTACTAAGATGTACCAAGATCTAAAGTAATCAAGTTGGTGGCCTGGTACGAAGAAAGATGTAGCTAACTTTGTGGCTAAGTGTCATGCCTATAATTTGTAAAGGCTGAGCACCAAAGACCTGGTGGTCTTCTGCATCCATTAGAAATTCCTGAATGGAAATGGTTCGACATATCTATGGATTTCGTCATGGGATTGCCTCGTGCAAAATTCGGTGCTGATGCAATCTGGGTTATAGTAGTTCGTTTGACTAAATCAGCGCACTTTCTTCCTATCCATCAGACTGACTCTATAGAGAAGTTTGCAAAACTCTATATCAAGGAAATTGTCAGACTACATGGTATTCTGAAATCAATAGTATCCAACAGAGATAGTAATTTTACTTCTAAGTTTTGGCAAGCTGTGCATCAAGATCTGGGTACTACTCTAGCTATGAGTATAGCTTTTCATCCTTAAACAGATGGTCAAACTGAAAGAGTGAATCAAGTTCTGGAAGATTTGTTAAGGCTTTGTGTTATTAATTTTGCCGGTTCCTGGGAAGACCATATTCCGTTAGTGGAATTTGCCTACAATAACAGTTTTCAAGCCAGTATTAAAATGGCTCCTTATGAAGTATTGTATGGTAGAAAATGCAGTACTTTGCTAGCTTGGTCAGAAATATGAAACATTCAACTTTTTGGTTTCGAGTTAGTTGAAGAAATTAACAAGAAGATTCATCTAATTCAACAAAGGATTCGTTCGGCTCAAGATCATTAAAGCAAATATCATGATGCTCATCATCATCTCCTAGAACTTAATGTAGGAGATTCGGCTTATTTGAAGGTCAGTCCAATGAAGGGTGTCTACAGACTTGGTGTAGCAGGGAAACTCAGTCCTCGCTATGTTGGACCTTTTAAGGTTTTCGCCAAAGTAGGATCATCTGCCTATCGGTTAAATCTTCCTGATGACTTTGTAGCTGTCCATAATGTGTTTCATGTACCATCATTAAGGAGATGTCTCAGAGACCCTTCTCATCTCGTTCAACTTCCTGCCATATAGATCCAACCTGATCTTTCTTATGCCGAAGAACTAATCAGAGTCTTAGCTCGTGATCAGAAGCAGCTAAGAAATCATTCAATTCCACTAGTCAAAATCCAGTGGAAGAATAGATCCTTAGAAGAATCTACTTGGGAGAAAGAAGTGGATATGTGCAATAAATATCCACAGCTCTTTGCAAGTCCAGGTACTATTCTTTTCTTTCTTCCTGTTTCAATTAAATATTTCAGTCCTTGCAGTACTTTCTTCACTAAGTGATGTCGGGGACGACATCGTTCTTAAGTGGGGGAGTCTGTAACAACCCTAATTGTTACCATAGCAAAATTAAGATTTAATTAAGCTAAACTAAGTTCTACTTTTGATTCCATTAAACTCAATGGGTCATTTAAATTTAACCCTAGAAGTTTGAAATCAATCAGAGCTAATTAAGAATTTTGGTATTTTTGCCTATTGTTGAGCCTTAGAAAATACATAAATTAATTTGATCTCCAAATTTAAATCTGAGTTCTTTTTTGAATTCCTCGCACCTCAATTAGTTAAGGATAAATTTTTGGGAATTTTTGGAGCTCATCTAGTCTTAAATTTGATTTAATAATTTAATAAAAATTAAGTAATTAAATAAATGAATTATAATTAATTAAATTAATTTATTTTTATTTTTATATTCTGGGATTTGCTGTTGGGATCACGGCAGATCTGCTGCGGGGTCCCAACAGCGGTGCTTCAAACTGCGCTAATGGATGCCATAGCACAAATCCTAGCGCATCTAATCCTACGGTGCGATCTACCCTGCGCCATGAGGCATTGGATCCATCATGTGCATCTGATGACTATCATCCTTCCCACTTAAGTAATGTATCAAAGCTGTCCGAGACTAACAGTCGATCCATCAGACGGCGGGCACGAGTCCGAGCACTGTGGATTGTCTCCCTCGTCTTGCACCATCTGTGTCTGGTCCCCCCCCCGACAACCGGGATCCTTCCAAGTCCCGTGGCAGTACAGAAAATGACCCATTCTTCCTTTTCTACCCTCGGCGCAATCGTCTGCCGGTAGTAGTCTCTCTAATTTGCCCATGGTCGTTGGTACCAAGCCTCCCCTTTGGCCTGAGCCTTCCTCCATTCCCAAGCACTAGTATCCAACCCCAGACCTCCCCTAGACCTATAAATACCCCTAAGACCTCTCAGTGAGTCCCTTTGCTCACTAAGAATCCTCAATTGGCCATTTGACATCCCCTGGAGCTCCCGTCGCTCTTGGCAATTTTTGGCATTTTCTAGAACTGCGAACCACTGATAGAGGGTCCATCTGGTGTTCAAACTCTTTGTAAACTATCATCTGCTACTTGGGAAGCTCCAGCTTGCATCATTTCCCCTTGGTCATGCCTGCAACCTCAGTCCTCAGGTACCGCCTCTTCCCACTGAGCTGCGTAAGCTCAGTCCATCCATGTAAGCTTGCAATTATTGACTCTGGATGTAGTCTAGCACCCTTAGCCCTCTAGGAACCTAACTTGATCGTTCCCATGGGTCTGAGCTAGCTCTGATCGCTCATATCGATCGATCAAGCTAGCGGCTGGCCAAGGCTGAGTCTGAGTAAGGACCCAGCGTTTGGCTGCACCCCAAGCTGCGAAACCTTGGGGGTTCGATTCGCTTCACCTCACTGATGGTGTAGGGATGGAGCCCTGTCAGTTTGGTGACTTCTGTGAGGAGAATTACTCTCTCATAGGGAACCCTAATTTCCTTCCCTTAATGCATTTCGGTCGAGTAGCACCCCGCTAATCTAGCATGATCCAAATGGGGGTTCTTACCTCAATCGACACATCTTAGTCCCAGGAAGGTGTAGCTGTCGAGATCCTGGCATAGAGTGGTCTGAGCAAGGAGAATTTTACGATCGAAGCTATCCCTAAAGTTCGGGTATCGGGACTCAACCGCAGAGAAGAAGATGATTGGCGCTTTGGGTAGGGTTAGACCCCGACCAGCGGTTTCGAATTCAGGCTGCGGATTAATAAACAAATTATTAGAATTAAAATCCTTATGTTAATTATTTAATAAATCATTCCTTATAGTTCTGATTTAAATTAAAATACAGATTAAATTATTTAAATAACTTTAGTTATACTTATCCAAATGGTATGATCCATATACCATTTTAATCTAAAAAATGTAAGGGACAATAATATGAAATAAAATCAAAGATCCAATGGTTATATTTTAAATTATTGCTTAATTATTTTTTGTTTTTATTTAAATCATATTAAAGTCATTATCCATCTAAAAGGGTTGATTAAGGTCTCTGATTTCTCATGAGACCTTAGAGAACCTATGTAGACCATTAAAAGTAAATTAAGATATTTAACTTTGCTAATCTCCCCTTAATTACCCTAATTTAGGATTGGTGAATTAAGCCTTAGATTAACCTCTGATTTTGGGAAATTAAGCTCTTAATGTCTTCTTAAGTGTGTTAAAACCTGTAAATGTGTTTAGATCATTCTTGTATGCCATAATCTCTTTAATCACCTTAAGTGGCTTAAAAATATGATTAGTGCTAATTAGACTAATTAGGTTACCAAAACCTAAGATAAGTGTGTAACCTACTTCATTAACCTATAAGAAACTTATTAAAATAGATTTGAATGAATTTAGATGGTTAAATCCTCAAATCCCATTTTTAGCCTTAAGAGGGGTATTTTGGTTATTTTGACCAAAATGTGTTTAAGCACCCCTTAAACCTTAAAAATTCAGTAAAATACCTTTAGATAGATTATTTGCACCTTTCTGAAATTTCATGTTAATAACATTGATGCTAGGTGGAGAGAACTTAAGTTAGTTTTATTAGGATCTTAAGACCTTAAGTGTCCTTAAAACCATTTTTCTTAAGAGCTAAGCCTAATCATCTTAAGGTGCTAGATCCTTGGTTTAATAGCTTAATTAAGTTGATCCATAAGCTTGAGGTCTAAGAGAAATAATCTTGTAAAATTCTAAGTCTAAACTTAGTTTAAGTCTAAAGTGATTAAGTATTAGTTCTTAGATCTTAGATCCTAGACTTTAGATCTTCAAATTAAACTGAATTACCCACCTTTGGAATTTTCTTACTTGATTAATTGTTTAAATCTTTTGAAACCTTCCATGTGGGTGTAGGTTGATTTGATCTATATGATAATGTAATTATCCTAAAGATTGAATATAGATCTTAGATTCTTAGTTCTTAATTAATTATTTTATCTTATAACCAGTATAGTAACCTTTCACTAAGATCTTAGTTTCTGAATCCTTCAGCTTATAAGATTCCTTATCTTTAATTTGGGTTTTAAAGTATGAACCCTAGATCCTTTCTAGTATACTATCTTGGATTCGGGATTTGAACACCGAGTGGTGTTTGGATCCAGAATCCTTAAGTCTTGATTTATTTAATCAAGATTTGGATTAAGAGAGGAAAATAATAACAATTAAGTCATTAATTTATTTACTTTAAATCTTTATAGTCAGCATATGATTTTGAATTAGAACTTGTTAAGATATAATGTTACCATTAAGGTCGTGAATCTGGGATTATACTCGATAGCTGGATATTGGAGATCCTAAACTTGTATCATCTTAGGATTATTAGATTTGGATAAAGTAGACAATAATAGATATAACATAAGTCTAGATTGAGTCTCTTGCTTATTTGATGTTGGTTGCTCTGCACGCCTTGTACATTGAGCCTTGTTCCTTGAGAATAATAGGTAAACTTAGGATATGGAAGATACATCTTAAGTTAGTATTTGAAAAGCATAATATTCATTTAGTCCCTTTAGTGCTTTTGGTTAGTAAAGTATGTCCTAACTTAATCTGCCTCTTCAGTTCTAGTTTAGAATAGACTCGGAGCTAGCTTTGCGGATGTATAGGATAGATACATGTCTTATTCTATAAGTTCAACTCGGACCTAGCTCTGCAGATGCCTAGGATGAATACTTATTGAACCTTCAGTTCAGAGGTCATGTATGGCCTGTTTCTGTTATGGCAGCACTATGTCATAGGCTTACTACTACTTTAGTTCAGTTCTTAGTATTTGTTTTTCCTTGCCACATGCTTTAGTGGACTTACTTTAGTGCTTGGCTTGCTTTACCACATGTCTCAACGGCTTACTTTTTAGCTCATTCTTTTACTTAGCTTACTTTTGCCACATGTTTCAGTGGCCTTTTACATATTAAATATGCATGTTATATATATGCTCTTACTGATTAGTTATTAAATATTGGCATGTTTAAGATGCTAGAATTGCATATTTATTTCAATACTTGTGTTCTTTTTATACTCAGCTTGTCTCCATGTGATTATAAGCATGTTAGGATCATATTTATTTTAGTAGTTACAGTTAGTTTTGCTTTTAGCCTCATCATGTTTAGTTGCTATTTTGTATTTTATTCTTACATAATTATTGATTAGCTATAGATGATTAATTTATAGCTATCCCATTCTTTGTAGCTTGTTCCACCTTATAATGCTTGCATATTTAAAACTTTTAAATGTAATATCTTAAATATTCAGTTCACTTAAATAGCCTACAATGTACTTAGACAAATATATAATTGTAACATTTTTCTTTTGTTGGCTGGGGCCCTGGCATTTGTGATATCGACAAATATCAAATTCAAAGTTGTTCGTTGGCAATGTTGCAGAAGAGGAGCTGGTCCAGGAGGAGGATCTTCCTACTACTGCTTAGATAGATTTTTTCTTTTTGTAGTGAGATTGAGAGATCTTTACTTTCATTAAATTCAGTTTGTAATAATTAAACTCTGGATTTATTTACTTTTTGCACTTGAGCTGAGTTACTACTTTCTTTTCTTCTTTTATACTATGTTATGCTTGTGGATGTTACATTGTATTTTTTGCTTCCGTTACTTTGATATGTGTTGATATATGTTTATAGTTCTAGGTGGCAAGTCCTTGGGTTAAGACGAGTTGGGTCCTACCGGACTCTACTTTAGTTGGGAATTTGCCATGGAGTGGAGCACCGCACTCCCCGCGATTATGCTAATATCAGTATTAGCATGGAAACAAGAAAGTATGGGGCCCCATAGATATACAGCTCCAAATGGAAAATTAATAGTTCCATATTAATCCTCTAATTTTATTGATCAAAATGACATATAATTTTAATATATTTGGAGTTCAGGATAAAAAGTTGTTAATGATTGAAATTCAATTATTAAATTGCAGTTAATCACTAATTTAATATTAAATTAAATTAAATTTATATTATTATTATAAAGGCAGGATTTAAAGTTTGCATCAGGTCCTATGGATAACTTGGCACTGATGAGAATAGAAGCCGACTGCTGGCCAGACCCAAGCTCTAATGGTGCGACACGCATTGAGCGAGACCCACACTTACCTCTACGCAGAAGATTGCATGGTTATGCCTGAGAGTGGCGATCTAGGGCTCGCCGGATGATGGCCGTTCTGGCGGTGGGGGACTCTGGCCCGCACGGCATTAGGAAGAGCCTATCGAGCTCGATGCAATGATGGGAGGATTCTAAGTGGAGATGACCTGGAGCTTAAGAAATCTCTAACCCTAGAATCTACAATACGGCGAATGACCAAGCTCCATTTCTACAATGCAATATGTTCGCAAATTAGAGGTTAATTCGAACCTAGTTAAATTCATTCGATAGCCGATAGACAATGCATATTGCGGAAATAAAGGTACACATTAAGATTCCCAAGCATTGAAAAGCACAAGAGGGGATTGAAGGGAGTACCTTGATATTTGTGATCACTTTTTCTGACTGCCATGAATATCAAGAATATGAAATAATCCAAAAGAATTAAGACTTAAGGATATTTTATTTAGAGAACAGTCTTTAAACTTACTCGACTTTCAAAATTCTTGCTTACAACTAATGCAAGGAAATTAAATATGCTTTAAACTTAAGGAGGTTAACCAAACTAAGTGATAATCATCACTTAATATGGATAATAAAAGATCAGAAGTTAATATTCATCCAAGCTGAATACAACTTTAAAGGTTTAAAGGTTAGCTTCTAAATTCATAACTTATGATTTATCACTAAGATAAGATTAGTACTTAGCAGGTGACATCACACACTAAGTAAAGGATGTTATAAGGATCAAAGATCCTAAAGGTTTTACACTTAAGTGATATTCACTACCTAAGAAAGTTTAGGTGAATTAGATTAAGCCACTATAAGACTTAACGAAGATTAAAGGATAACACATATTCTATTTCAATGAATTGGAATCTAAGGACTTGGCATCAAAAAACTAGTATTCTTTGATTATTTATTATATTAGAATTTTAGGATATAGATTAAAGATCTATCATTAGAAACTAAATCTAATAATGAATTCAAAGGGCTTAGCTTATAATTTCTAACTAAGGATAAGATGAGGATGGACTAAATGAATTAGTCCACAGTAGTTTTGAACTAATAAAGAGACATTCATCTCTTACTAAAAAGGATTAATTAGGGCAAATAGGATCAATATCTATTTAGGATACATAGCTTCATAGGTCATTTAAGTCACACGTGGTGATTTAACACCCAAGATTTAGCATAGGTCATAAATTTTGACTTGGTAATGATAAGGAACTCACTTATCCATATGGATAAGTGCTAGAAAGCTTAATAAGGACTAAGACTACAATCATGGGTCATATTCTATGACTTAGGCCAAAGTTTCTAGAACCGGTTGCTAAAAATCTAAGTCACATTATGTGGCTTAGATCTCTAGAATCTAAATGTTAAATTTAATTTATCTTGAATGAGAGCTCATTCCAAGGGAATGATCAATAAATGCTTAAGTCATATCATGACCTAGGCACACAATTTAAAGATTAAACTTAACTATTTGGGAATGGAAATTTTCTTATTAAAAGGGAATAAGATTTTCCACAATTATGCTATTTACTTAAGTGACATTCATCACTTAATAAATATTATAATAAAGGAAATAGAATTTCTCATCCAATCAAGATGGACAAGGGAAAGCACAAGATCAACTTATTAAGTTACCATAAGTAACTTAACTAAAAAGAATTTCCAATGAATAACTATAAATTCTAATCCAAAAATTAGAATTCAAAATGCTTTGCAACTTAAAGGAAAGTCTAATCTTAAAAGAACAAAGGTTCTTTGACTTAGAATAGGTTCTATGCTTAAAACTAGATAGAACATCATCATTAAGCTAGTATTAAGAATGAAATATGGTTCACTATAGCTACACTTATGAGCATACACATATAGGTTGAAATAATCTAACCATTATGTAGTCTCACCTTAAAGAATATAAGGTGAACTAATAATAAAGTTAATTCATTCCAAGGCTTCTATTATTAACCAATTAATCATCCTTGGTTAAGGAATGATACTTAGATAAAGAAGGTGATTATTCCACTTGGATACTTAACTTTAAGAGAGAGAGAAATTAATTGCATACAATCACATAAGGTGACTTGATACATTAAAAATTTGGAAGTCGCCCAAATAGATCAAGGCAATGTATTGCTTATCAATTAGGATGATAATTATAAGGTTACTACTAAGATTCATAATTATAACTTGATTAAATAAGGTTTTATGGTTCTAGCTACTCCTTTCAAAAGATGTAGGAATACTCATCCCAAAGGAATGAGATGCTTGGAATCTAAAGATAAGCTAGGCTAATATTTCAAGTCACAATTATGACTCACTCGACCATAGATTCAAGGATATGAATCAATCTAATCTAAGAAACAAGAGGTTATTCACCCAAATTGAGTAAGTCACTTCTTAGAAGAAGAATTATTTCTACAAGTCATAAAATTATTACTTTGCTAAAAGAATTTGAGGTTTGATTAACTAAGCTAAGGAAGAGGTAATTGCCACATCAAGGATAAAACACCTTGAACACAAGATTAGGCATACATGCAAGATTCAAATTAAATAATGACCATAATTAAATCATTACAAATCTAATTTGTATGAAATAATAAAACTTTAAGGCTGAAAGGAATGATAGAATCGAAAATATGTACCTGAGATAATATTGTTATTAGTTTCCTCTATTCCTAGATGATTTTGCTCTTGAAGTTTAGGAGCAGCTATTTGCTCCCTGCCAACTGGATACTCTTCCGCAGGCGGTGGTGATTTTAAAGTCATCCTTGATTTAAAACTTTTAAGTGAGGTACCACTGAATGCTTTGTTTCGATGTGAGTGACTGATTAAAACTCCATCCATAGTCATTCTAGCATGGCACTTCTGATATCTGTGGCCCCGATGACCACATGTAAAACAATGACTACTAAGATGATAACACTTTCCGTAAGGGTATGGTCTAGTGCACTCTTGGATTAGTTCCATTGATGCACTAGACTCCTTTTGGCAAGCTTTGCGCTTTTGATCCCTTTTGGATGTCTTATGCTGAGTTTCAATACCTGTGGGGGATAAGTTTCTATTAGTGATTGGAAGTCTCAATCTTAATAAGCTACTAAATAACTCATTAGTAGACGGATGAGAGGTATAAAGAATATGAGGAGTAAAGGATGCATAAGAGGTACCAGCATTTGCAGTAATAAGAATAGATGCTTATATAACGACCCCAATAATTGGATAGAAGATTAATTCAAAGATTGGGATATTACCTTAGCACTCAACACTCAATTAGAAGAAAACAAATCAAGTGTAGATACTAAGTGACCAAGTCACTTTATGAGTAGTTATTGTTAAAATAAAGTTTACAGATGAATGTAAAGGAAAATACATGATATTGAGATACATGTAAATATAACATTGCACATATTTTCAACACAAACAATTAGAATAATCCACTCATTCATCCCAAGTAGTTACAAAAGTAATAAATACAACACAGACATTTAAGAATAAGTAAAAGTAACTTAAACAAACTCAAGAAATTTATAATTTAATTATTACAAATCTTTTAAAAGTAAGAGTAGAGAATATTAAGTAGATCACTCTCTCTCTCTTTTAACAAAAACAAGTAATTAGATTAAAATTAAGCGGAAGCAGTTTCTTTATAAGCCCTTCAAGTACTTAGACCTACATTACCTGAATCAAAGTGCTCTTGATCTATCATATTTTGGTATTTAAATATGATAGGGCAAAACCAAAGAAAAGAAAAAGTGTAGTTAGACTAAACAGTCTAAGCACATTTTAAAATTGGCTATGTATTTAAATTAATAAGATATCACAAATATATTTTACAATTTGAAGTAAGTAGCGGAGCTATAAAAGCTGTAAAGTATGGAAAAGAAATTGTGCATAACTGTAAAGAAGACAGTATGGAATAAGTTGAGTAAAAATACTCACTTGTATATAAGGCCTAGCCTGTATTCAAAATTGGTAAGGGAAAGCATCCTAAAGGTTAGAAACTACTATGTGCATTTAACAATGCTCCATAATCTTAGGAAACTCTGAGGTAAACAATAATATTGTCTTAAAAATTGTATTAACATTGCATTTGCTGTTGTATCTCACTCTTATTGTAAAGCAAGCAGTGATGACTAATGATAACATAAATTTATTACAAAAAATTTGATAGAAAAAAGAAAATCAAAGAAAATCTTTGATTTGATAATAAAAATAGCTGAAGCAAAGTTACAGAACTCTCTTTATCCATACTACTCTTGAAACTCACGATAAGAGTAAGGAGAACCCTAATCTTTCATGTTTTCACATGAAGGCATTGAGGAGTAAAATCATGTGGAAAAGAAATAATGCATAATTAACTTAATTTTGAAATAAATTAACAGCATAAGGATTACATCTTATTAATTCCTAATATCAGTCGATGTAAAAAGGAACTTGAAATTACTCTCAATTTGATTTCATTAGATCGACACCAAGTCAGGAAACATACCATTAATGCAGATAACACCTTGCTATTAGTAAGTGATTCTTAATAGAAGGGCATAAGAGAGATCAACACAGATTTTCCTTTTGATATTAGGTATTTAACATACTCTTAGAGTTCGATAGGTTCTCATTGGATACATCCGGTTGCAGTAAGGATTCATAACTGGGTATTAAGAGATTATAAAATGGAGAAAATATGAGGAAGGTAGTACAAACTAAAATTTTATCCTTGAATAGAAATTGCATATAATTCCATATGAAGTATTAAAACTGCAGCATACTTATCTTCACAGATTTAAAAGCTGAGGAATAGAAAATAAAACTAATACATTTTAATCATTCATTTATTTTACAGATTTATGAAATTCGATCATATTGATCGAATCGAAAGGGAACTAACTTATTGTTTCATAAATAATCGATTCTAGAAGAACGAATACGAAGAAATAGAAATACAACTAAAGTTCAAGATTGTAATTTGAAGTGAAGACGTAATTAAGATGCGCTTTAAATCCTTGTGAAATATGGTAAGTGAGATATACAGGTTTACTCTCCCATATAAGGATTTCTTAACTGCTAACTAACTTTGCTGGACTCTTTCAAATCCCAACTCTTTAACAGAAGGTAGTTAACAATTTATATATATAATCATTAAGTAAACATAGTATACTGATTTAAAGAGATTTTATTGAGTTAGATTTGCTTATTAAACAAACATACATTAGAGTTCAAACTAGCTATGATTTGATTTCCACCTCTACTTTTCTCAAAAATACTAAGGAAATGGAGATGCTACTTTATGAAAGATTAGCATCCAGTAAATAGATGAACATATTGAATATACGACCAAAGGAAGAAGAGGCATAGAAGTACCTTCTTTTGGTGTGACGCATTTTAAGGTTCGAATGTTTAGAGCAAATCCACTATAATTATTAAGTTGGATTTAACAAACTCCATTCTTTGCATCCCATTAAATTGAAATATAGTATTATTTTTTTTTATATATTAAAAGTTGATTTATAAAGCTAATTTATTAAACATAGCAGTAAATTTCCATAAGAGATCATAGGTAGAAATGAAACAACTTTGTAATACTTAATACACAAGTAAAGGAGAGGTGGAAATATGTAGAGTACTAATACTAAAGTTTGATTCAACTCCTATATTTGCAATATAAGGGGCTGTAGCATTCAACTACAACTTTGAAATTAAATGGACAGAGATTGAGAGGGAAATGGTACATGAATCCTTCGTAGGTTCATTCACATCTAATATGGGTTGTTTGATACTGAAATATTATGCAAAGGAAGTTATATACATAGGGTATGAATCAAAACAGAGGTACCTTGCACCCTCGCTTGAGGTCGGCAAAAACCTAGGGTTTGAAGAAGGCCTCTTCGTGTCGCCAATCTCTTCTTCTCTCGCTCAGAAGTGAGTCTCTCTGATTTTTTTGGCAATTGTCCTCCAAAGAAAAAGCAAGAGGAAGAAAACGAAGATGAGGAGGATAAGGCCTTCGAAGGGGACAACTGGCCACCCCCTCCCTCGTACGCCTCCACCCTCGTACGCCTCCATTCTGAATGCAGGCGCACGATCTCACCTTTCTTGGAGGCGTACTAATTCCTATGAGTCGTTGGATCTATACCTAAAAGCGAATGGCTCTTAATCAAACATGTTTGTTGTCTTAATAATAATTCAGTGGTATGATTATATTATAGTAATTTATAAGGAAACAATGTAGTATTATGTATTCTTCCTTCTTTAATTAATATTATTTACTCAAATGCACTTCAAGAGAAAAAAAAATTTCCAAATTTCCATTATTACCTTATTGAGGGGTGAGAAACTCAATAGTGAAGTCAGATTTCTAATCCAAGGTGTATTTAATTTACTTAATTTTCTGGGTATTAAATATTATTAAAATATTCATGAAAATTTTGACGACTCCCAAACGCTTCCAAAATACCACCCCTAGCTAATTTGAGTGTGGTGAGTCCAATGACAGATTGCAATTTCGATTCTGAAGGCTAAATAATTTAAGTATTTTCAAAATTATTCGTAAACCAGGAAATATTGGAAATTACCAAACGGTCTCCAAATTGCACAAAATTTGAGGCGAAGACTCTTAACACTATTATAAGAGTAATGAAAGAGGTTTTGAGTCAATTAGATTACTAATTGATTGGTATCAACATCTTGGTTGTTACAACTAGTTTCTAGATAATCACTGCTTATTGTAATTGGTTTTCTAACATGACGGTTACCATACTCCTTAGTGATGTGACATCATCGGTGCTGCTATTTAAAGAATCAGCGGTGTTGAGGGGAGAATTTGTAGAATTCATTTTGAAATTAATATAATTAATTTTAGTCTTAAAGGAAGAACAACAATTCTTTTTGGATGCATCATTATTTATAAAAAGATTTATTTCAATAGAAGAGATGCTAAGTATAATGTAGCAAATTAAATTGATAAAGATCTATGCACTTTAAGTCACTATTTGGTCAAATGTGGAAGGTCTGAATTTTTAAAGGTGGTGTACTGAAAAAGTTTGTTTAGAACACAAATTTTGAATTTTCTATATATTTGATCTATTGATATTAGAATCCCTAATATTAATACAAATTCCTTAGTATAAAGGTCAAAACTTAACATTTTAGTTTCTCTGATCCTGGAAATATTATGAATGTTCATTTAGGTTATTAGACTATTTATCACTTTCCTAAATTAGTTCTTACTTAGGTTTCACTATTTATGGAAGTATTTTCCATCTCATGCCTTTCATTCTGAGTGTTTGATTATGATAATATGGATGTTATTTCAAGTATTCATTTAGTAATTATGTGGCAGAAGAACAATCCATTAGGTAGAGAAGAATGCAAATTCCAATCTGACACCTTATGAAATTCTCTGATACCAACTATGGCGGCCCTGCCCCACCATGGTCCTGTTAACTCTTAAGTTAACATGATTACGATGGAGGGGTCACCAAATGACAAGATCCTTACTTATGAATAGATTAGATACACATCCTAACTTATTATAATTAAGGAGTGTGCCATTTAAGAACTATTTCAGTAAATGAAAAGTACATTAAAGTAGAGTGCGGAAGCAAAATAGTAACATCCATCCCATTACAATGCAAAAGTAAGAACATACATCCTAAAATAAAAGCAGTAAATGAAAATACAATTAAACTTGTATTATTACAATATGTTTAAAGATAGGAACTAAAATAGAAAGGATAGCACTCAACCTCACAATACAAAAAAGAAAAGAACTAAAAACCTTCTATAGCTCAATCCTCCTCCTAAATCTAGTCTTCAGAAGGCTCCAAAATCTTACATAGCTCAGAGTCTACCATTGTCAGTTTCACAATGATAAGGTCCCAACTAATAAAAGAAAAAAATCTAATTAGACAAAATATCTAAGTACATTTTAGGCTGCAATTTATTATGTTAATTTAGATATCACTATAAACTTTATAATTAAAATAAACAGTAAAGAGAGCATAATACATATGAAAAGACAAAGGATAGTTATAAACAAAAAGTTTATAGTATAAATAATATAGGAAGTAAGCACATACCTCCACCTATAGCTGCAACAAGGTTAGGTATAAAGTAAAAGTAAATACTAGTAAGTGAAATGAAATGCTTCCTAAACATGCTTATGATCAATATATGCTTATGCTAATCAAGGTAAAGTAAATGAACATGTGAAACCTTTAAATAACTAAAAGTAAGACTAACATCCTATAAAATATAAGCAGTTAGCAAGACTAGAATCCTATAAATAAATAAAGCTAGTAAATGCAGAAGACAGTAAGTAAATAAGTAATGAAATGCGGAAAAGAAAACTAAAAGCAATAAATCAAAAACTAAAAATTATCATGGCTACATAAGCCATTCAAAACTAAAAGTGAATAATCTCACTTAGCCTGATGGGCTAAGGCAGAAGCTCTGAACTGAAATGCACTGAAATCACTTAGCCTAATGAGCTAAGGCAGAAATACTGAACTGAATATCACTTAGCATGATGATCTAAGGCAGAAAGTACCGAACAGAATATCACTGAGTAGAAGTCCACCCTCAACAAGTACTACCATATCAAATCCTGACCAATAAATTCATATGGGCACAAAATCTATTTCTTGCCACCCTGGGACCCAATGCTCAACCAGGCATGGATAGACTTACCGACAATAGCAATCCAGCGTGCTATGCTAGACCCACGGATTGAAGAGGCATACTAGTTAGGTCACAACCTACTAAAAACCATAAAACTGAAAACATTGAGAAAACATGAATGATATGTATGCAAATTCAAAATTAATATGAGATACTTATCAAATATCCTATGTCCAATATATTTGAATAAGGTATAAAGCTCAAAACATGGTAAGCAAAGTATCAATATCAAAGTGAGCAAGAGACTCTACTAGGACACATGTGATACCCATTATTGTCTAGTTATTCTTTCTAACTATTCTAAATTACACAAGATTAGAATCATCAATTCTCATACTATATGTAACTTAGATTCACGGCCTTAACAATCGAAAATAATTAGGACTGGCTAAGTCCTAATTTGATTAATCATTATCGACTATAAGTTTAATAAATGAATCCATCAACCTAATTGATAATTTTTAAGAATCCCAAGCCATCTTGATTTTCCAAATCAAGATAAAAGGATTAAGAATTAAACTCCAAATATTGGGATTTAATTACTTAATCTATAGGTGATCTCAAAGAACTAGGTTTTACCACCCAAATTCATATATTAAGATTTAGGGTAAATCCTATTAAGTGATGTCATACTTAATAGGATGGATCTCTATTCTTAAGTCTAAAGTTAAAATAGTGAATAATCAATAATAAACTATGAAAATCTATAAACTATTAAAATCAAGGCTTCATATATTGAGTATCCCATTTTAATCAATAAATGAACTCTAACTTAAGAGCTAATCCTAATTCATAAGAAATGAGCTCTTAATTACTAAGATGAACACTCAATCCCCAAACTTAACTAATGTTAAAAGAAATATTAAGGAAAAGAATAAGAGGTTTAAGGAAGGGGTATGATGTGAGATTTTTCTCACATCATACAACCAAAGACTACTTAGAATTTTCCTAAGTAAAGAAACTAAGGATTTTGATTAAAACTTAATTAATGGCTTAATTAAATGATATTCTATTCTAAATTACTATATGTACTGATTTTAGAGATTTAAAACATGAATATAGGACTTAAAAATACTAAACCCTAAAATTGGGCAAAATGACCATTTTGCCCCTCCTAAAGGGTCTAAGAGTCTACTTTTTGATTTAGGTCTCTAAATTAGAAATTTTTAGTGGCTAACAATTATTTACTATCTAATATAAAGTTAAACAATAAGTACATCAATTTTGAATGATTATTAAGCAATATGAGATCAAATTCAAGAATTTGACTTATAAGGGCAATTTGGTAATTTTACTTAATGGATTCTAATTTTTCTATCTATTTATTAAAGTTTACTGTGTAAGGGTTCTATAAAACTTAAAATCACTAAATTTTGATAAGTATTGACTAAGTTATAGCCAATACAAGATTTAGTGCTAAATAAGCAAATTAGGGTTTCCTAAAATGGGTCAAAAATATAACTTTTCTAAATTAAATCCACATTTAGTAAACTTAGTGGCTATAGTTTTCCTATAAACTATTGATTACTTTAATTGGGAGTAGACCCAAATTGGACCTCATTTGGTTAAGTTATGTCTTAATTAGGGTTTAGATGATTAGTGAGTAATTAATAAAACTAATCACAGAATCACTAAACCAGCTATACAATTAGGTTCTACTCTACTCTATGAGTAATTAGAAATTAAAATTACTCATTTTGGATGATTAGTTATACTAATATTCACTAATCAAGTTTTAAGGTGATTAAGGTTGATTAAGAGAACTAACCATTAGATCTAAAATATTTTTGTAGTTTACTGTTAATTAGGTCTTTTTGATCAAAATGGTATATTGGAAGACTTAATTTGTTGCTCAATTGACCAAGTTATGGTCAATTGAAATTCTAGGATTAATTAGGGTTAGGTCCTAAAAGTGATTCAGCAAATCCTAATCTAAACAGAGAAATGAACATTACCAAGTTATTTTAGAGGCTTTTCTGATCACTTTAAGACCCATATTGCGTCTGTTTAGATTAATGTGTAAAAAGTTATAAGCTATGGAAGATTAGGATTATGATCTAAAAGTGATTAGGCAAAATATGCCTCAAATCGAAAAATTAACACTAATGGAACATTCCTGAGGGTTTGCTAATTAATTTAAGACCCATATTGGATATGTTTAGGTAAGTGGCTATAAAGATATGGCCAAATGAAGTTTTGGGACATTTTTGAAATTATTGGATTACCCTAAATGTCACTAGGTGATATACAGCTCCAAATAGAAAATTAACAGTTCCATATTAATCCTCTAATTTTATCAATCAAAATGACATAATTTTAATATATTTGGAGTTCATGATAAAAAGTTGTTAATGATTGAAATTTTAGCAATTAATATAAATTAAATAGTAGTTAATCACTGATTTAATATTAAATTAAATTAAATTTATATTACTATTACAAAGGCGAGATTTAAAGTCCACAGTGGGTCCCATGGATGACTCGGCACTGACGCGGACAGAAGCCTACTGCTGGCCAGACCCACGCTTTAACGGTGCGACACTCGTCGAGCGGGACCCACACTTACCTTTATGCAGGAGATTGCACGGATATGCTCGAGAGTGGGGATCTAGGGCACGCCGGATGTCGGCTATTCTGGTGGTGGGGACTTTGGCCTACACGGCATCAGGAAGAGCCTATCGAGCTCGACGCAACGGTGGGCGGATTATAAGCAGAGATGACCTGGAGCTCAAGCAATCTCAAACCCTGAAATCTACCCTACGCCGAACGACCGAGCTCCATTTCTACAATGCAATAACTTCGCAAATTAGAGGTTGATTCAAACCTAATTAAATTTGTTTGATAACCGATAGACAATATGTATTACGGAAATAAAGGTACACATTAAGATTCCAAAGCATTGAAAGGCACAAGAGGGGATTGAAGGGAGTACCGCGATATTTGCTGCAGATGTCGAGTTTCTCTTCACAAATTTGTCGATCTTCCTTAGCTCGTGGATTAATTCGATCCTAAATGAGTCGTTGGAAGTGGCAGGAAGACAACGCGTCCTCAGTTGAACGCCCCCGAGCGAGCTGGAGCTCGCTCGGCGCAACACGCGCCGAGCGGTGTGAGGGAGATGATGATCGCACCGCTCGATCGAGCAAATGATTCCTTCAAACGGCTGATACAAAGCGACGTTCGATTTGACGTTAGAGAGCGGACGACATGGGAAAATCTTGACAATGTTGTTAGAATTAATAATAAAAAATTAATATATTAATAATTTCATAAATTTTCTAATTAAAATAAGTTTGCTAATGATTCCAGAAATATTCCCAATTAATCACCTCTAGCTAATTGAAGGGTGAGGAATGCAACGGTGAAGTCAATTTTTGATTTTGACGAATATTTAATTTTCTTAATTTTCAGGGTATTTAAATAATATTAAAATATTTGACGAAAATCCAACGACTTCTAAATGCCTCCAAAACATCATCCCTAGCTAATTTGGGGGTGGTGTATGCAATGGAGAAGTCTAATTTTCAATTTGATGTCAAATTAAATAGGTCAATTTCGAGGATTTCTAGAAATTCCCAAAATCAAGATTTGATCCATTTGATTCCTGATTTAGAATAAATCTTAGCAGTGAACTTCTAATGACTTAACTAAAGCGCTAGAATCATAACTAGGACTTGGATTAGTCCTAATTGACTTAAATAACAACATGGGTTCTTAAAGTGGGTCCCGTGATAGCTGACGTGTCTCTACTTGTGAGGTATGCTGTTCTGACTATCGGGTAAAGATAATTGCTTTAATTTAAGATTAATTAATTAATTAACTGTAGAACTTTAATCATCCATAATTTGCAATTCACTAATCTAAATATAGCAATATTACATCTCATTTTAATCAGAAAAATGCCAGGAATATTATGGTGGTGTCCAATCTGCTGTTGGACATGTATTTTGCCTAATGACGTTTAGGACACCTACTAATTACTCCCATTAAATCTAGAAACTTAATTAGGCCATATCTTAGCCATATAAGCTCCAAATTAGATAATCCAATATACCATTTTAATCAAGAGAATCTAAAGAATAAGAACTGTAATAAAATTTAGGTTATGGTAATTAGGTTGTCTAATTAGCTCTAATCTCTTCAAATCTTGATTAATGAATATTAGCTTTATTAATCACCCAAATTTAGAAATTTAAGTTGTTGTTAGCTTCTAGTGTGGTGTAAAACACAGTGTTGAAGTTAGTTTTGCAATTTTACAATTAATTTCACTAATCACCTTAAACTTTAATTAGGGCATAAGTTAACCAAATGAAGTCCAAATTGAGTGAACTTAGTTTCATTGTGATCAGTGTGCTATATAAAATCTATAGCCACTAATTTTACACAATTTAGATACCAAATAGAAAAGTTAGGTTTTTGAACTTAATTTTAAATTTCCTTAATTACACATTTAGACCTAAAACTTATTTTGATTATAACTTAGTCAAATAACCTCAGATATTAATAATTTTAGATTTTATGGAATCCTTTAGTACTGAAAAAGATATGTATATTAAAAAGTTTAGATTTCCATTAGTAGTTTAGCTAATTAATCCTTAATGAGTTTAAACCCTAATTTGAGCTCATTAGGCTTAATTCTTAACCAAATTGAGTGTTCTTACTGTCTATCTTCATATTAGATAATAAAGAACTATTTTTCATTAGTAAATTTTAGTTTGGAGCCTTAATTCAAAAAGTAAGGGCATTTTGGTTATTTTGTCCAAAATTAGGTTTAAGTGTTCTGATAAGTTCAATATTTTTAACAAAATAAAAGAGGAAATACAAGCAAATTCATGTTAGGATGGTCTACTTGGATTTGTTTTCCCAAGCGTGCTAAATATGTCTATACAATCATCCCATCTAATGATTTTTAAGTAAATCTCCAACTTTAACCAATTATCATTCAAGAAGCTAGGAGTCAGAATCCTTTTAATAGGATTCTACACAATGGAGATCTTGAATTCATCATCATCGATATTCAAAGTTGTATAGATTTCTGAATTTTCCTCATATAGAATAGCAGCATGGGCATAAACATGAGCATGAGCATGATGAATGATTCAGTGATGATGTACGAGTATCAATGATGAATTATGGGTTATGGAATGTGGTATATATTGACTGGGGAATTTCAAGATGCATCAGCATCACTGTACTGACTTCCCAACTAGGTGTATATATACACTAGACCGTATATTTAGATGCATTATCCCAGTGACATATAGTACAGTATTGGATATTCTTACCTTGGTTTCTAAGCATTTGAAGTTTTCACTTACTTTCAGCATTTAACTTTTAGTTCCTTTTTACCTTGATTAGTCTTTACATTTTTTCTATGGTTCAGTGCTTTATTGCTTTTCTACAGTTTTCCTTACTTTACTGTTTATGTGTATTTACTTTAGTACTACTTAGTTTAGTTGAGTGTGTTAGAATTCTTGCCTAACACGGGGTACTTTTGGGATCCGGTAATTTGCTAGATCCCGAGCAGCTTGTTGAGGCAGGACTAGAGGACTTACAAGGGAGCTAGGAAGAGTACATAGAGTCGTGTGGACCTATCTTCTATCTTTTTACTTTACTACTTTAGTACTTCAGATAGACTTTACTTTTGTGTCATTTAAATTAGTTTGTAATAATTCTAGATGTATTTTACTTTTCTTTTCTGAGATGAATGTTTACTACTGCTCTGTGGTGAATGTATTCTAGATGTTTTTCTTTAGCTTCCACACTCTGTTATTCGAATATTATGCTTAGTATTGTGATGTGATTAGTATACTGGAAATGCTGATATATTGATAACATATATTGGATTCATATTTACCTCTTTAAATCCAATGCACGTATTCGTTTAATACTTAAGGCAAGTATCCTATACTTATCTTAAGTGTTGACTCTTGATCCTACTCTTGGGTTTGAGTCAGCAGCCCGTCAGTGTGGCTAGTTTTAGTTAGCCTATTCGGGAAGATGTTGCTTCCTTCCCGAGCAGCGCACTGCTCTACCACCGATCTATTGTACCTTTTGTGCTGGGTGACGGGGCGGGGTGCTACAGTTGGTATCGAAGAAGTATCATAAAGTGTCAGACAATGAGTTTTATTCCTATCTACTTTATGATATGTTCTCTATATCAGGTCAATATCATAAGTTACTAAGTGAGGTAAAAAGCAAACGTCCAAAAGTTCATCAAGTTACCTCAGAAATGAAAGGGTTGACTATGTCTAGAAGGATGACATCCTAGGAATTTAACGCACATAATAACTTGATTGAAGCTATGAATTTTAATACTAAAAAGGACATTTTAGGACTTGAACGAACTTTGAAAATAATGATAAAATATGAATGAAATACTTATGAGTTTAGTTATTTTAGGAATGGAATACTCGCAAACGGCATTTTGGTTCTACCTTAGGAGGTTTCACGACTACTGGGTAGATGACCTCCAAGATGGCTAGATCTACGGAAGGGTCGTCGATGGAGTGTCACCTCGAGGAGTTGAAGTGCTAGATAAAATCCTTATCAACTCATCCTTTGGAGGCACCAGTCTTTCAGCACTCGTCAGAGAATGGTTGGATCGCGTTACTACCGCACTTCAAGAGACAACCTGTCCAGAGGAGTATTGTCTGGAGATCGTAGAGATCCTACTGAGGGGATTAGTGCGTTGTTGGTGGTATTGGGTATATAGGAGATTAGCTCGGAGGAGCCACATAGTCACCTATGATGACTTCCATACTGCCTTTTGGGTAGAATATTGTAATTAGAAATTTTGAGATCTTATTATATCATTTTCTTTCATCGCAGTTATATGTATTGTGGATCCATGAATCTTCTCTTGTAAGAAAGAAATGAATGAATGAAAGTATAGTAAATTTTATGTTTCTGAATCCATACTTGCAATTACAATCATGAATCCAGGATCTCTACCTGCTCCTACTCTGATCAAGAATACGGTCTCATCGCCAGACAGACCCGAAGGATCAAACCCCATGGTTAGTCTTGTAAAAGCCTTAATAGAAAGCAATGCGGAACAGGCGCAAGAGACACGTGCTCTTATCCTTTCTGTTAGGAAACAACCTGCAGGGTTCTCTTTATCTTCCCACCATACGGGTGATGGAATCCTACACAGTTTTCTTCACCTCCAAACTCCTACATTCAATGGAGCCTTAAATCCAATGGACACAGTAAACTAGCTCAAGATTGCTGAGAAGAACTAAGCTAGTACCAAGTGCCCTAACTCTGAAGCCATCCGCCTAGTAACTCATCTATTCCAAGAAGAAGCCGAATACTGGTGGGAGAATGAGTGGAACAACAAATTTGCTAATTATGAAGTAGAAGACATTCCTTGGGACATATTTTTGGAAGCATTCTGTGAAGTGTTCATACCGGCTTCAGCTCAAGCAATTCTGGAGGATGAGCTCATCTATCTCACACAAGGCAATAATTTAGTGTTCGACTACGAACAAAAATTTTGGAGATAAAAAAGTACTCCTAAGAAGTGACCGTCGGTAGTTGAATAAACCATACCAGAGTACTATGAACCCCAAAAGGTAAGGAAACCACCCCTAGCTCCTTAATAAATCAATTATCCAAAAAAGTTCCAACTGAAAGAAAATATTGTAAATATTATATTGGAACTTTTTTGGATAATTGATTTATTAAGGAGCTAGGGGTGGTTCCCAACTTCTGCCTGAACGCCACAATAAGCCAGAAAGGTAAGAAAAACTTCCTCCTCTGGAAGCACCACACCGACTACCGAGATGGAAGCGAAGCTGAATCGGAAGAAGGCTACCAGAGGTAGGTGAGACCGTCGGTAGTTGAATAAACCATACCAGAGTACTATGAACCCCAAAAGGTAAGGAAACCACCCCTAGCTCCTTAATAAATCAATTATCCAAAAGAGTTCCAACTGAAAGAAAATATTGTAAATATTATATTGGAACTTTTTTAGATAATTAATTTATTAAGGAGCTAGGGGTGGTTTCCTTACCTTTTGGGGTAAAAAGTACTCCCGAGAAGTGACTGTCAGTAGTTGAAAAAACCATGCCATAGTACAATGAAACTAAGGAAACCCCAAACTAAGGAAACTTCCAATTCAAAATCTTTTTACTATTTATTAACCCCTTTGTTTTCTTTTAAGTTGGAAGTTTTCTTGGTTTGGGATTTCCTTAGTTTCATAGTACTCTGGCATGGCTTTTTCAACTACCGACGGTCACTTCTCAGGAGTACTTTTTAATATTTTCTTTCAGTTGGAACTTTTTTGGATAATTGATTTATTAAGGAGCTATGGGTGGTTTGTCACTATAACAACCCTAGTTGTTATCCTAGCTAAATCCAGATTAATTAAGCTAAACCAAGTTTTAAATTTGATCCCACTAGACTCAATGAGTCATTTAAACCTAACCCTAGAAGTTTGAATTTAACCGGAGCAAAATTTAGAATTTTGGTATTTTTGCCTATTTTTGAACCCTAGAAATTTTCTAAATTAAATTGATCTCCAAATTAAAAATCTGATTTCATTTTTGAATTCCTCATACCCTAATTAGCTAAGGGTGAATTTTTGGAAATTTTTGGAGCTCATTTGGTCCTAAATTGGATTATTGAAATTAATAAAATTTAATTTTATTATTAAAATAGGTTAATATTAATTAAATTAAATATATAATTAATTTTTAATTCTGGGATTTGCTATCAGAACCACGGTAGATCCATTGCGGGGTCCCGACAGCGGCGCATAGGTTTGAGCCACCCGATGAGATAGCATGAATCATAGTGTGTCTAATCTTACGGCACGAGCTACCCCACGCTGGGATCTAATCGCAGGTGTTAGATTCATCGCATGCATCTAATGACTATTATCTAACCCGCGTAAGTAATCCATTGGCATCGTCCAAAGCCAACGGTCGATCCATCCGATGGCTCTGAAATCCCCAAACACTGTGGATCTTTGTCCACCTCCCGATATTCCCACGAGTGCTAGTCCCCCGACAGCCAAATCCTTCCCTCCCTATGGTAGTATGGGAAATCACACCACTCTTCCTCCTGTTCCCTCCAGTGCAACGGTTGGTCGGCAATGCTCTCCCCATTCTAGCCTCAGACGGTTATACCCATCCTGTCCTTCGGGCCAAACCTCACGCTGGCGCCCGAGCCTCAGCTATGAGTGCCATGCTTACTGTAATCCTCTAATTCTCCCTGCTGCTTACCCTGAAGCTCTCGGTGACCCCCGATGACTGGACCTGCTACGTACAGCTGATAGAGGGCAAGGTCTGGAGTTCAGACCCCCTTGCCGAGCTCTTGCAACCATCTGGAGTGATCTGAGCTGTCAGCATTGCCTCTATCGTCTCTGTCATCCTCAGCTATGGCCTTGAATCCCAATTCCTCTATCGAGCTAGTTTCAACTTAGCTCACTTCCAATCTAGCCCTAGATCCTGCATTAGGACCTCTCCTTGACTCCCTAGCAGGCGCCTAACCCTCAGGCAAGGCCTGGTAGTAGACCAGACGACAAATTTGCCGTTTGAGTGTGCACTGCCAGTCGGCCTCTGGCTCATCAAATCCTATATTTCCCTCAGGAGTTTAGCCAACAAATTGATGATAGGAGCTCTCGTCAGTAATTGTAAACCCATATCGAAGGTCGGGCTTGACCAGATCGATCGTCTCGATTGAAATCGATCGACCCGACCTTAACTCCCATCTGCGTTCCACCATGAGTAACCCCCCAATGACCCAGACCTCCCCAGGATCTCGCATCTTGTGCAATCGATTCCCCCTTGGCCTGTGATTATGTAGGTATAGAGCTCGGCTCGTATGGCCAGCTCTGTGAGGAGAATTTGATCCTCACAGATGCGCTATAAGTGACGCCTCGGTTGAGTAGAACCATAGTGATTCGGTGCATCCCATATGGGGATTCATAGTCCATTCGTTGCGTCTCGACTCCGAGAACGTGTAGGGATTTAGTTGAGTCGCCGCCATCGCCTAGGTCTTGAGAATTTCGGCGCTGGAGTTTTATTAGGGCAGAGCCCGTCGCGAGATAGAAGACGAAGTCATGGGTCAGGCCGACCCATGACCCGTGCCTTTTTATAATTGGGTCGGCTATTAATAAAATGAATTTTTGAATTAATTTTCTTTAAGGAAATTAATTCATAAAATTAAACATATATATTTTATTTAAATAAAAATACAGATTAAATTATTTAAATAACTTTGGTTGTACTTATCCAAATGGTATGATCCAATATACCATTTTGATCAGAAAAATGCAAGAAACCTTAATATAAAATAAAATCAAAGATCCATTAGTTAGATTTTCAATAATTGCCTAATCCTTTTCTATTTTTATTTAAATCATATTAAATTCATTAATTAGCCAAAAGTGTTGATTAAGGTCTCTGATTGCTCATGAGACCATAGAGAACCTATGTAGACCACTAAGAGAAAATTAAGATCTTTAACTTTGCTAATCACCTCTTAATTACCTTAAATTGAGATTAGTGCTAATTAAGCAAATTAGGTTACCAAAACCTAAGATAAGTGTGTATTCCACTTCATTAACCAATATGGAACTCACTAAAATATATTTGAATCAATTTAGATGATTAAATCATAAAATCCCATTTTTAACTTTAAGAGGGGTATTTTGGACATTTTGATCAAAATAGGTTTAAGTACCCCTTAAGCTTTGAAAATTCAGTAAAATATCCCTAGTTAATATGTTTAGCACTTTTCTGAAACCTTATGTTAATAATATTGATGTTATTTAAGGAATCTTAAACTAACTCTTAGTAAGATCTTAAGACCTTAAGTGTTGCTAAAAGAATTACCTCATCTTAAGAGTCAAGTTTAACTATCTCAAAATGCTAGATCCTTAGTTACTAGCTTCATAAGTCTAAAGTGATCAAATCTTAGACTTTAGATCTTCAACTTGGATTGAATTACCTTCAATTGGAATTCCTTACTTGATTAACTGTTTAATCCTTTTAAAACCTTTCTTGTGGGTGTAGGATTAACTCAATCTATAAAATAATGTAATTATCCTAAAGATTGAATATAGATCTTAAATTCTTGGTTCTTAATTAATTATTTTATCTTGTAACTAGTAGCGTGATCTTTCAATCAAGATATTAGTTTTTGAATCCTTTAGCTTATAAGATTCCTTATCTTAATTTGGGTTTTAAGTGTGAACCCTAGTTTCTTATTAGGGTACTACCTTGGATTCAGGATTTGAACACCAAGATAGAGTTTAAGTTCAGAATCCTTAATCTTGATTTACTTAATCAAGATTTGGGTTAAGCGAGGAAAATAATAATAATTAAGTCATTGATTATTTTCTTTAACTTCTTATAGTCATTATATGATTATGAATTAGAACTTGTTAAGTTCTAATGTTAACATTAAGGTCATAAATCTGAGATCTTACTCGATAGTTGTATATTGGAGATCCTAAATTTGTATCTTCTCAGAATAGTTAGATTTGGGTAATTAGACACAAACGGATATCACATAAGTCTAGATTGAGTTGCTTGCTTATGTTGACTTTGATTACTTTGTAAACCTTGAATATTGAGCCTTAATCCCTGAGCATAATAGGTAAACTTAGGATATGGAAGATACATCCTAAGTTAGTATTTGAAAAGCATAGCATTCATTAAGTTCTTTCAGTGCTTTCAGTTAGTAGAGTATGTCCTAGCTTAGTCTGCCTCTTCAATTCTAGTTTTGTTATAGAATAGACTCAGACTTAGCTCTATATATCTAGGATGGATACATGTCTTATTCTATAAGTTCCACTCGGACCTAGCTCTGCGGATACATAGGATGGATACATGTTGAACTTTCAGTTCAGAGGTCCTGTATGGCCTGTTTCTGTTATGGCAGTACTATGTCTTAGGCTTATGTCTACTTCAGTTCAGTTTTTAGTATTTGTCTTACCTTGCCACATTCTTCAGTGGCCTTTCTTTTAGTGCTCGACTTGCTTTGCCACATGTCTCAGTGGCTTTACTATTTTCTCATTCATGTACTTATCTTACTTTTGCCACATGTCTCAGTGGCCTTTTACATATCAATCTGCATGCTTATATATATGCTCTCATTGATTAGTACTAAAATATTGGCATGTTTAGGATGCTAAAATTGTATGTTTCTTTCAGCACTTGTGTTCTTTATATACTCAGCATGTCTCCATGTGATCATATGCATGTTAGGATCAGATTTATTTTAGTAGTTACAGTTCCTTTTGCTTTTAGCCTCACCATATTTAGTTGCTATTTTTGTATGTTATTTTTACATACTTATTGATTAGCTATAGATGATTAGTTTATAGTTATCTCATTCTTTGTAGCTTGTTGCACCTTATAATGCTTGCATGTTTAAAACATTTAAATGTGATATCTTAAATATTCAATTCACTTAAATAGCCTAAAATGTACTTAGACAATTTTTTAACTATAACATTTTTCTTTGTTGGCTGGGGCCCTGGAATTTGTGATACCGACAAATGTCAAATTCAGAGTTATTCGTTGGTAGTGCTGCAGGAGAGGAGCCAGTGCAGGAGGAGGATCTTCCTACTGCTGCTTAGATAGAATTTCTCTTTTTACAGTGGATTGAGAGATCTTTATTTTCATTTAATTCAGTTGTAATAATTCAACTCTGGATGTATTTACTTTCTACACTTGAGATGAGTTACTGCTTTCTTTTCTTATTTGATACTATGTTATGCATGTGGATGTTATATTATATTTTCTGCTTCCGATACTTTGATATGTATTGATGTATTCATCTAGGTGATAAGTCCTTGGTTTAAGGTGAGTTGGGTTCTACCTGACTCTACTTGAGTGTGGGATTTGCCACGGAGTGGAGCACTGCACTCCCCACGATTATGCTAATATCAGTACTAGCATGGCCGCGGGAAAGTACAGGGCCCCACAGTTTGTATCAGAGAACACCTCAAGGGGTTATAATGGGATCCATGATTCCTTTCTACCTAATGGACTATTCTTCTAAGGTGCAATCATCAATACATAACATTCACAACATAGTTCTATCAGTAACTCTCTAGAAAAATGTAGAATGAGAATACTCATATCCTAAAAAAATCTAGTTATCACTAGTTTAACAAGAATTAATAACTTTTCCTCTTATAGTCAGATTGATTTTGGAGAGTTTGACCTGGACTACTATCTACATGCCTTCAAGTTGGCTTGGAATAATAGTTTCAAATGGAGGCAAGAGAGTAATTGGTAGATTGAAGGAGTTTCAATAAGAGGAACCTTAGTCTTGGACAAACTTCTACATCAAGCAGTGTACCGAGGGCTTGACTTTCCTATATACGTCAAGGAGTGGTTGAGCCAAGTGGAGTCGGTCCTAAGGCACATAGAGTGTCCCGAGTCACTCTATGTGGACATTGTGATGGATCTGATGCTAGATTATGCAGGAGTCTGGTGGTACGACACCATGGGAAAGCTCGAAAGAAAGCGTGAGAGGAAGCATCAGGAAGTGACTTTCGAGAACTTTTGTGTGGCCTTTAGGGCTAAGTATTTTAAGGATGTCTGAGTATTAGTTAGAATAATTGTCATCTTTTGACTTATATGATTCTAGTAGAGTTATACTTTTTGGCATTTTTTAAAAAATTTTATGTAATCCCTTATTTCGACAAGTAATGAAAATTTTTAATATCTATCACAACTTTAAATGACTGTCTTCCCTTAAGTAATTATGAAATCTATTTTGCATTGTTTAATTAGAATGAATTCTGGATCACCACCTACTGTCAGTCCTATCAAGAATACTGTCGCATCCAATAGTTCTACTGATGAAGTGGCTCATCTACGGGAAATGGTAGCAACCCTGCTGGAAATCAAGCCCAACAAGCAATAGTCATGCAAAAGATGCTGAATAATCGTTCCATTCTAGCCGCTGTTGTTGTTCCTGCTGTCTTTATTTTGCAACATACATTCCCTTCCCATCACTCGATGGATAGTCTTCTCCATAATTTCTTAAGACTGAGGCCTTCCACCTTCGGTAGAAACTTATCGCCAATAGACACAGCCGACTAGCTGAAAGCAGTAGAGAATGATCTTATTAGTCTAAAGATCCCAAACTCTGAAGCTGTCCATCTCACTACACACCTGTTTCATGTGGAAGCAGAATACTAGTGGGAGGAGATCAGGAATACTAAGTTCGTTGACTATGAGTTGGAGGATATCCCTTGGGATAAGTTCGTTGAAGCATTTAAAATTGAATTCATTCCCCCGTCTACACAAAATATCATTGTAGACACGATTATAAGGTTGACTCAAGGGAGTCGTTCCATTGCTGACTACAAAATGGAATTTCATAGGTTGATTTGCTTTGCTCCAGAAGTTACACGTTCTAAACCGTCTAAGTTTCATCGCTTTCTCAGTGGACTCTGAGATTCACTGAAAGATCATATTATTCCACTTCTCCTAACTAGCTTCTTAGAGCTAGTGGAGACAGCTAAAGTGATTGAGCATCATCACTCAGAACAAGATCTCAAGTTGAAGGTGCAATCAATGTCTAACCAGTATGAAGCCTTCAACAGGCACAGACCTAACTCTGCAAAGGCCTATCAACTTGAAGCTACACCCCCTGCTGAACCAATTTAAGGCTGTAATAAGCCTCACCCATATAGCAAGTGTTATCATTTTGGCCATAAGTGCTACAATTGTGGAAGAACAGGCCACATGTTCTATCACTGTACACATACAGAAATAGTGGATGGAGTTCCAATAAAACCATATTAGAAGAACCAGGTGTTCAAAGCTACTCCCTTGAACAGGAGAGAGCTAAACTTGGCCATAATGCCAGTCCTTGCACCTGGAGCTGCTCCAGAGTAGCCATCTGCTCTTAAGTCCCAGAATAATCCCAGGAGGCAAATAAACAACCGTCCTGCCAGTCCTACGCGAGTTTATGCTTTAATGCCTCTCGAAGCCGCAGAGGACAACAATATGGTTTCAGGTACATGTTTCTGAACTTCTCCTTTGTTAATTGCATTCCTGTACCTTAATTATTGTAATTTATTAATGTGATCCATATGAATAAATTAGGCACACTTTACTTTAATGACCAGACCTGCAATGTGTTATTTGACACCGGTGCTAGTCACTTATTTATTTCTGAACATTTTGTCAACATCCTTAAACCACACTCATACAATCTAGCAAAACCATTAAGTGTTGAACTTCCATCTGGAGCCTAACTAAGTGCCCACACATTTGGTAACATCAAAATTCCATTAAATGGTCAGGAGTTTCACTCCAAATTAATAATCATACCATTAGAAAACTTTGATATTATCCTTGGAATGAACTGGCTCAGTGACAATAATGTTGTGATAAATTATTTGAAAAAGAAGGTCACTCTCCATTCCTAAGGCAAGTCTAAGACTTTTATAGGAAAAACTAGTACACAGCTATCGTTAATAAATGCTATCAAAGCTGAGCAATTGATCAGTAAGGGTTGTGATGCTTTTCTGGTCACTATGATGGGTGAAGCAAAAGGAAGTATCCCTCTCTCTGATTGTAAAGTAGTTAAGGAATTTGTCGATGTATTCCTAGAAGATCTGCCTGGCGTACCTCCTTCTTGAGAAGTCGAGTTCTCTATTGAATTAGCTCCGGGTAACCAGCCTATATCTAAAGCATCATATAGAATGGCACCTAAGGAACTGTAAGAACTCAACGAACAATTACAGGAGCTCTTGAGTAAAGGCTTTATTAGGCCGAGTATGTCTCTTTGGGGAGCACCTGTTTTGTTCGTAAGGAAGAATGATGGATCTATGCGAATGTGCATAGATTATCATAAACTAAATAAAGTCACCATAAAAAATAAATACCCATTACCTAGAATTGATGATTTATTTAACCAATTATCTGGAGCTGTGATATTCTCTAAGATCGACCTCAGGTCTGGATATCATCAATTGCGAGTAAAAGAAGATGATGTAGGGAAGACCGCTTTCCAAACTCGCTATGGTCATTTTGAAGTCTTAGTGATGTCATTTGGACTCAGTAATGCGTCATCAATCTTTATGGATTTGATGCTACGAGCTCTCAAACCATATTTGGACAAATTTGTAATCGTTTTTATTGACGATATTCTCATTTATTCTCGAACCTTAAAAGATCATGAGGAATATCTGAGATTAGTATTATAAACTTTACGTGAACATCACCTGTATGCTAAGTTTTCCAAATGTGAGTTTTGGTTAAAGTTTATTGCATTTTTGGGACATGTAGTCGATGCCTAGGGTATTCATGTAGATCAAAACAAAGTTAGTGCTATTCAGAATTGGGTTCAACCTAAGACGGTCACAGATATTAGAAGTTTCTTAGGACTAACTGGATATTACAAAAAATTTGTTAAGGGATTTTCCCAGATCACTTCACATTTGACTAAGTTAACCCAGAAATCCATTCCATTTTATTGGAACCCAGAATGCGAGGAAGTGTTCCAAACCTTGAAGAGCGCACTATCTACCGCTCCAGTCCTTGTCCTGCCCAAGGAAGGCTTGGACTATTAGGTATACATCGATGCCTCTATAATTGGTTTAGGTTGTGTGTTAATGCAAGAGGGTAAGGTAATCGCTTACGCCTCTCGACAGTTAAAACCGCATGAGAGAAATTATCCAGTTCATGATCTTGAACTTGCCACTGTAATTTTTGCCTTAAAAATATGGTGTCACTATTTATATGGAGTTCAGTGTTCGAGTTTCACTGATCATCAAAGCTTGAAGTATATCTTCACTCAAAGGGAACTGAATTGTCATCAAAGAAGATAGCTGGAACTCATTAGTGACTATGATCTCAGTATTCAGTATCACCCTAGAAAAATAAATGTTGTGGCCGATGCTCTTAGCCGTCGTGCTACTTTATCTTCCATAATTGCCTCCACTTCTTTAAAACAAGAATTTTGTAAGCTTGTTCTAACAAATATCAATGTGGAACCAACATTCCACAGAGATGTCTCTATCTCGCAAACTAAAGATGACGATTATCTAAAATTCAAAGCAGATATTGAAGGTGGTCATTGTCATGAGTTGCAAATGCGCAACAGCGTAATTTATTAAAATAATCATTTGTGGATTCCTAAATCCATGCATTGTGAAGTGTTGATTGAAGGCCATAATTATGGGTATCATATTCACCCAGTCAGTACTGAGATGCACCAGGATCTAAAGCAATCATTTTGGTGGCCCAGTATGAAAAGGGATGTAGCCGATTTTGTGGCTAAGTGTCATGCCTGTAATCTAGTAAAGGCTGAACACCAAAGACCTGGTGGTCTTCTGCATCCATTAGAAATTCCCGAATATAAATGGTTCGACATATCTATGGATTTTGTCATGGGATTGCCTTGTGCTAAATCTGGTGCTGATGCAATCTGGGTTATAGTAGACCGCTTAACTAAATCAGCGCACTTCCTTCCTATTCATCAGACTGATTCTGTAAAGAAGTTAGCAAAACTCTACATCAAATAAATTATTAGATTGCATGGGATTCCAAAATTAATCATATCCGACAGAGATAACAGATTTACTTCTAAGTTTTGGCAAGTTGTGCATCAAGATCTAGGTACTACACTAGCCATGAGTACAACTTTTCATCCTCAAACGGATGGTCAGACTGAAAGAGTGAATCAAGTTCTGAAAGATTTGCTTATGCTTTGTGTTCTTGACTGGGAACATCATATTTCATTAGTGGAGTTTGCCTGCAATAACTGTTTCCAAGCCAGTATTAAAATGGCTCCTTTTGAGGCATTGTATGGTAGAAAATGCAGTACTCCACTAGCTTGGTCAGAAATAGGAAGCGTTTATCTTTTTGAGTCTGAATTAGTTGAAGAAACTAATAATAAGATCCAATTAATTCAGTAGAGAATTTGTTCGGCTCAGGATCATCAGAGCAAGTGTCACAATGCTCATCATCGTGTCTTAGAATTCAGTGTTGGAGACTTAGCCTATTTGAATGTCAGTCTAATGAAAGGTGTCTACAGATTTGGTGTAGTATGGAAACTTAGTCCTTGCTACGTTGGACCTTATGAGATTTTGGCCAAAGTAAGATCAACTACTTACAGGTTAAATCTTCCTGATAAATTTGCAGCTGTCCACAACGTGTTTCACGTATCATCATTAAGAAGATGTCTCAGAGACCCTTCTCATATCGTTCAACTTCTAGCAGTAGAAATCCAACCTGATCTCTCTTATGCCGAAGAAGCTATCAAAGTCTTAGCTCGTGATCAAAAATAGCTAAAAAACTATTCAATTCCTATGGTCAAGGTCCAGTGGAAGAATCTATCTTTAGAAGAATCTACTTGGGAGAAAAAAGTGGATATGCACAATAAATATCCATGACTCTTTGTAGGCCCAAGTACTGCTCCTTTCTTTCATACCTATTTCATTTAATATTTCAGTCCTCGTAGTACTTTCTTCACTAACTGATGTCGAGGACAACATCATTCTTAAGTGGGGGAGTCTGTGACAACCCTAGTTGTTACCCTAACTAAATCCAGATTAATTAAGCTAAATCAAGTTCTAAATTTGATCCCATTAGACTCAGTGATTCATTTAAACCTAACCCTAGAAGTTTGAATTCAACCAGAGCTAAATTTAGAATTTTGGTATTTTTGCCTATTTTTGAATACTGGAAATTTCCTAAACTAAATTGATCTCCAAATTAAAAATTTGATTTCATTTATGAATTCCTCATACCCTAATTAGCTAAAAGTGAATTTTTGAGAATTTTTAGAGCTCATTTGGTCCTAAATTGGATTATTGAATTGCGAGTCGCCTAGGTCTTGAGAATGTCAACGCGGGAATTTCATTAGGGCGGAGCCCGTCGTGAGGTAGAAGATGAAGTCACGGGTCGGGCCGACCCGTGACCCGCGTCTTTCTGCAATTGGGCCGGCTCTTAATAAAATAAATTTCTGAATTAATTTTCCTTAAGGAAATTAATTTAGAAAATCAAACCTACAGTTTTTATTTAAATAAAAATGCAGATTAAATTATTTAAATAACTTTGGTTGTACTTATCCAAATGGTTTGATCCAATATACCATTTTGATTAGAAAAATATAAGGAACCTTAATATAAAATAAAATCAAATATCTAATGGTTAGATTTTCAATAATTGCCTAATCCTTTTCTATTTTTATATAAATCATATTAACTTCATTAATTACCCAAATGTGTTAATTATGGTCTCTAATTTCTCATGAGACCATAGAGAACCTATGTAGACCACTAAGAGTAAATTAAGATCTTTAACTTTGCTAATCACCTATTAATTACCTTAAATTGTGATTAGTGCTAATTATGCAAATTAGGTTACCAAGACCTAATATAAGTGTGTATTCCACTTCATTAGCCAATATGGAACTAACTAAAATAGATTTGAATCAATTTAGATGATTAAATCCTAAAATCTCATTTTTAGCTTTAAGAGGGGTATTTTGGTCATTTTGATCAAAATAGGCTTAAGTACCCCTTAAGCCTTGAAAATTTAGTAAAATATCCCTAGTTAATATGTTTAGCACCTTTCTAAAACCTTCTGTTAACAATATTAATGTTATTTAAGGAATCTTAAATTAACTTTTAGTAAGATCTTAAGACCTTAAGTGTTCCTAAAAGAATCATCTCGTCTTAAGAGTCAAGTCTAACTATCTCAAAATGTTAGATCCTTAGTTACTAGCTTCATTAAAATTGATCCTTGAGCTTAAATCCTAAAAGAAATACTCTTATAAAATCTTAAGCTTAATCTTAGTTTAAGTCTAAAGTGATCAAATATTAGACTTTAGATCTTCAACTTGGATTGAATTACCTTCAATTGGAATTCTTTACTTGATTAACTATTTAATCCTTTTGAAACCTTCCTTATGGGTGTAGGATTAATTCAATCTATAAAATAATATAATTATCCTAAAGATTGAATATATATCTTAGATTCTCAGTTCTTAATTGATTATTTAATCTTGTAACCAGTAGCATGACCTTTCAATCAAGATCTTAGTTTCTGAATCCTTCAGCTTATAAGATTCCTTATCTTTAATTTGAGTTTTAAGTGTGAACCCTAGTTCCTTATTAGGATACTACCTTGGATTTAGGATTTGAACACCAAGATAAAGTTTAAGTCCAGAATCCTTAATCTTGATTTACTTAATCAAGATTTAGGTTAAGAGAGGAAAACAATAATAATTAATTCGTTGATTTATTTACATTAACTTCTTATAGTCGTCATATGATTATGAATTAGAACTTGTTAAGTTCTAATGTTAATATTAAGGTCATAAATCTGAGATCTTACTCAATAGCTGGATATTGGAAATCCTTAACTTGTATCTTCTCAAAATAGTTAGATTTGGGTAATTAGACAACAATGGATATCACATAAGTCTAAATTGAGTCTCTTGCTTACATTGAATTTGATTACTTTGCACACCTTGAATATTGAGCCTTATTCCTTGAGCATAATAGGTAAACTTAGGATATAGAAGATACATCCTAAGTTAGTATTTAAAAAGTATAACATTTATTCAGTTCTTTCAGTGCTTTCAGTTAGTAGAGTATGTCCTAGCTTAGTCTGCCTCTTCAATTCTAGTTTTGTTATAGAATAGACTCAGACCTAGCTCTACATGTCTAGGATGGATACATGTCTTATTCTATAAGTTCAACTCTGACCTAGCTCTGCGGATACCTAGGATGGATACATATTGAACTTTTAGTTCAGAGGTCCTGTATGGCCTATTTCTGTTATAGCAGTACTATATCTTAGGCTTACTTCTACTTCAATTCAGTTTTTAGTATTTGTTTTGCCTTGCCACATGCTTCAGTGGCCTTTCTTTTAGTGCTCAACTAGTTTTGTCACATGTCTCAGTGGCTTTACTTTTTGCTCATCCATATACTTATTTTACTTTTGCCACATGTCTCAGTGGCCTTTTACATATCAATCTATATGCTTGTATATATGCTCTTATTGATTAGTACTAAAATATTGGCCTAGGATGCTAGAATTGTATGTCTATTTCAGCACTTGTGTTCTTTATATACTCAGCATGTCTCCATGTGATCATAAGCATGTTAGTATCATATTTATTTCAGTAGTTACAGTTACTTTTGCTTTTAGCCTCACCATATTTAGTTGCTCTTTTTGTATGTTATTTTTACATACTTGTTGATTAGCTATACATGTTTAGCTTATAGCTATCCCATTCTTTGTAGCTTGTTGCACCTTATAATGCTTGCATGTTTAAAATCTTTAAATATGATATCTTAAATATTCAGTTCACTTAAATAATCTAAAATATACTTAGATAATTTTCTAACTGTAGCCTTTCTCTTTGTTGGCTGGGGCCCTGGCATTTCTGATACCGACAAATGTCAAATTCAGAGTTGTTTATTGGCAGTGCTGCAAGAGAGGAGTTGGTGCAGGAAGAGGATCTTCCTACTATCGCTTAGATAGAAGTTTTCTTTTTGCGGTGAGATTGTGAGATATTTATTTTCATTTAATTCAGTTGTAATAATTAAACTCTGGTTGTATTTACTTGCTGCACTTGAGCTGAGTTACTGCTTTCTTTTCTTCTTTTATACTATGTTATGCCTGTGGATATTATATTCTATTTTTTTGCTTATGTTACTTTGATATGTATTTATGTATGTTTATAGTTCATCTTGGTGATAAGTCCTTGGCTTAAGGCAAGTTGGGTCCTACTTGACTCTACTTTAGTTGGGATTTACCACGGAGTGGAGCACCATGCTCCCCGCGATTATGCTAATATTAGTACTAGCGTGGCCGCGGGAAAGTACAAGGCCCCATAGACATGTTTCATTCTGGACATAGTGAGAATAGAAGCATCCAGATGTCACTATTTCCTGAAGGGTCTGAGAGACTCTATTAAAGCACACTTAGTATCTCGTCAGATCAAAACTCTGACTGAATTGATCGAGGCTGCCCGTCTATAAGAAGGATTCTAAGGTCAATTTGACCGAAAAAGAAAGGCAATAGTTATGCAGCTTATGAAGGAGCGTTTTGGTCATCACAAGATGGCAAAAGTCTATAGCATGGAGACTACACAACCTCAACCACAAAACCTTGAGTGTAAACGATTACATCTGTATGGAAAATGCTACCACTTCGGTGGTGTATGTCTTACTTGTGCTCATAGCAGCCACCGCTATTTCGAATGCAATGAGAAGAATACAATCGATGGAGTACTCATCAATCACTCCCATCATAAACAAGCATTTCGTGCCCAACCAAGGAATAGCCGAGAGCTTGCTCCTACTATAATGCCAGCTACTACTTCAAACTCTAAAGTTATTGTACCTACACAAAAGCGGAACTATGATCATCAGGGTCAAAGGCCCCAAAACAAACAACCCTCAGCACCGGCAAGGGTATATATATTAACTCTTGCCTCTCCTCTTGTGGATAACGATGTGGTTTCGGGTACGCCTTAAATTAATTTTTATTCAGTTCTTACAGTTTCAATAAGCAGTCTTTTCCATTTCAGTATTTTCAAGTATTTGAATAGCTATTCTTATTAAGCATATGCACCTTATCAATAAACAACAAATCTTGTAACATCCTTTTCGATACGGGAGCGAGTCATTCCTTCATATCAAAAAATTGGGCTAAAACTCTTAAACTACCAACCTATCGATTAGTCAGCTCGTTGAGTATCAGGTTACCTTCCGGAGCCCGTATACAATCTCAACAATTTTGTAACATAGATATTCTTATTGGTGAACAAATTTATGGGGCTAAATTAATTATATTGCTAATTGTAAACTTTAATATAATCCTAGGCATGAATTGGTTAAGTGAACATGGTGCATCCATAAATTGCCAAAAGAAGAAAATAACTTTGGGCAGTGGAAGTAAATCAAAATTGTTCGTTGGAAGATTTAGCACCCAAGCATCGTTGATCAATGCAATAACAGCAGAAAGGCTAGTCAGGAAGGGATGTAATGCGTATCTCATAATAATGTTGGGAGAGAAGAAAGAAGTCGTGCCTATTTCTAAGAATCGTATAGTTTGTGAATTCTCTGATATTTTCCCTGAAGACCTACCCGGTCTTCCTCCAGTTAGAGAACTAGAGTTCGCAATTGAATTAATTCTCGAAACTCAACCGTTGTCAAAAGTTTCGTATTGTATGGCACCAAAAGAACTTCAAGAATTGAACAAGCAACTTCAAGAACTGTTGGAGAATGGTCTTATTCATCCAAGTTCATCTCCTTGGGGAGCGCCAGTTTTGTTCGTAAAGAAGAAAGATGGATTGATGAGAATGTGCATCAATTATAGGGAATTAAATAAAGTAACTATCAAGAATAAGTATCCTCTACCTTGAATCGATGACTTATTCGATCAGTTATCTGGAGCTAAAGTTTTCTCAAAGATAGACTTGTGATATGGATATCACCAATTACGAGTTAAAGATTCAGATGTGGAGAAAACAGCATTTAGACCTGCTATGGATATTATGAATTTTTGGTAATGTCCTTTGGCTTAACAAATGCGCCATCCATTTTTATGAATTTAATGCAACGTGTGTTGAAAGAGTATTTAGATAAATTCGTCATCGTCTTCATCGATGATACTCTGATTTATTCAGAAAGTAAAACAGATCACGAGAACCATCTGTGATTAGTACTAGAAGAGCTCCGAAGCCATGAGCTATATGCTAAGTATTCCAAATGCGAGTTTTGGCTTGACTCAGTCACTTTTCTGGGTCATGTCGTCGACTCTTAAGGAATCAAAGTCGATCAAAACAAAGTAAGTGCAGTTTAAGATTGGTCACAACCAAAATCTGTGACCGATATCAGGAGTTTCTTAGGATTAGAATGTTACTATAGAAAATTTGTTAAGAGTTTCTCACAAATTACGTCTCCTCTCATAAAGTTAACGCAAAAAGCAGTACCATTTATCTGGAGTCCAGAATGCGAGAAAGCGTTTCAATCATTAAAAGATGCTCTTTCCTCTGCACCAGTTCTAGCCTTACCTAAAGAAGGCATCAACTACCAAGTCTATACCGATGCATCTGGCATATGTTTGGGGTGTGTGCTTATGCAGGAAGAAAAAGTTATAGCCTATGCATCTCATCAGTTAAAACCACATGAAAAGAACTATCATGTTCATGATCACGAATTAGCGGCCATAGTTTTTGCTCTAAAAATATGGTGTCATTATCTTTATGGCATCCAGTGTTTTGTATTCACCGATCTTTAGAGCTTAAAGTACATCTTCATTTAGCATGAGCTAAACTACCAACAATAAAGATGGCTTGAGTTAATAAGTGATTAAGATTTAAGCATCCAGTATCATCCAGGAAAAGTAAACATTGTAGCAGATTCACTCAATTATCATGCTACTTTATCTTCTATGATATTATCAAGTTCTCTAGAAGAAAAACACCGAAAGCTCGATATCAGGCCAGTACGAGGTGCTATGTTGAGCACACTGATATCCATGAGTTCAGTTGAACCCACATTTCATCTGATGTCTCCATCTCCCAAACCAAGGATGAAGATTATCTGAAGTTTAAAGTAAACATCGAAAGTGGACGTCACTTTGATCTTCAACTTTGAGGTAATGTAATCTATCAAGGAGATCGCCTATGGATCCCCAAAACCATGCATCAAGAGATTCTAGTAGAAGGTCATAATTTTGGTTACCAAGTATATCTTGGCAGTACCAAGATGTATCAAGACCTAAAGAAATCATTTTGGTGGCCTGGAATAAAGAAAAGCATGGCTGAATTTGTAGCAAAGTGTCATGCTTGTAATTTAGTTAAAGTCGAACACCAAAAGTTCGAAGGACTTCTTCTTCCTTTAACAATTCCTGAATGGAAGTAGTTCGAAGGACTTCCAGTAGAGAATCAAAGCAGCTCAAGATCACCAGAGTAAGTATCATGATGCCCATCATCATACTCTGGAATTTGATGTTGGAAATTTTGTGTATCTTAAAGTCAGTCCGATAAAAGGCGTGTATCATTTTGGTGTAGCCAGAAAACTAAGTCCCCGCTACATCGGACCACTTAAAATCCTAGAGAAGATTGGTTTGGCAGCTTATCAATTGCAGCTTCCTGAAGATTTCTCTGCAGTCTATAATGTATTCCACATCTCCTCTCTGCAATGGTGTCTTCATAGCCCATCTCACCTAATTCAACTCCCGCAGTGTCTCTGCAGTCGGATCTTTCTTATGCGGAGGAGCCAATTAAGATCTTAGCTCATGATCAAAAGCAGCTGAGAAATCACTCGATCCCAATGTTAAAGGTTCAGTGGAGAAATCGCTCTTTAAAACAATCTACTTGGGAGAAAGAGGCGGATATGAAAATAAAGTATCCTAGTCTCTTTGAAAATCCAGGTACCCTTTAACTTTCTGAATTTTATTTCTATGCTTCACAATTCTGCATAGTTGTCTTCTCTCTTAAGATGATGTTGAGGACGACATCGTTCTTAAGTGGAGAAGTTTGTAACAACCCTAAGTTGTTATCCTAATAAAATATAGCTTAATTACTCCCTAACTTTAATACCATTACTTATAGAACATCTAATTGAGCCTATCCTAAAGATTTGAAGTCCATTAGACTTCTCTAAAGTCAAAGATGATATTTTGATCAGTCTAGATGCCCTAGATTATACCTAAAATATTTTAATCTCGGTACTAAAATCTGATTGCATTTTTTAATTCCTCACCCTCAAATTCGTAAGGGGTGAAAGTTTGGTACAATTTGAAAATCATTTAGGCCATAATTCACATTTAATTAAAATGGTCTAATTGCATAAAAGGGTTCCTAATCTTTCCAAATTGCAAATATATCCCTAAAACTAAATTAACGGCCGGGATCTACTGTGCAGACTACGAGCGATCCGATGCGGAGCCCGAGTCGCGTGACAGTGGAGTCCCATAAATCTAACTGTCGCGCTTAAATAATCGACGGCTAGGATTAGATCCAGCGGAACCAAGGATCAACCGTCAGATGCGCCCCGTGAATCCTACGACATGGATCAAATCGGATCCGGCCGTTAGGATCCGAAGGATCAGGACTGTTCTACGGTTCTAATCGATCCATCAGATGGCCCACAGTGCACCCGCACTGTGGATCTTTGTCTACGCCATGCCCGCGTCTGACCAAAGAAATCATGCGGATCCTAAATAGCCTGGCCTGTCCCCCACTACCTGTTCCACCTCAACTATCGTTGGGAATCTTCTGTCAACAGCATATCAGTTCTGATCGGGCCTCGTGACCTAGCCGAGCTCAATTAGAAAAATTGAAAGCTCGACCATGGCCCGACCCCTCAGGTCTTTCCCAGCCTGAGCAAACCCTCTAGAAGCTACCCAATCCTCCGCCGAGGCTATAAATAGCCCAAGCATTGCTCCATTTGATCCTTGCTGATCAATTGAGCTCTCTAAAACTTTTGCCATTGCCGATCACTCGAACTTGCGTAGGCGATTCCAGGAGCTCTCGAATTGCTGATGGTATGCTCTACTGAAGTTCATAATCCTTTGCAGCATTTGGAAGCTCAGCTAAGGTCAGCCGAACCCTCTGCCAACTATGCCAAGCTCAACCGAGAAACCAGGTACCCCCATTTGTCGGTTTCAAGCTAATGAGGCTCAGACCTCCCTTCTTTTGATGCGTATAGCTTTGTATTGTCGAATCAAACCTAATGCTATCATAATTGAGCCGTGAGCTAGTCTCAATCGATCAATCGGGCTAAGTCCTTAAGGATCACCTCGGGTGAGTAAGCTCCTGACATTCCAAACCACCTCAGGCCCTCAGACCAGGGGGCTTCAATCCATCTCACTTCCCTAAAGGTGTAAGGATCGAGCCCTGGGTCTGGCATGGCCTTTCTGGGGAGAATTGTCTCCCCATAGTAGCTCCATTAAAGGAGCCCTTGGGTGGGTAGGGCCCGGCCGATCTGAATTGCCTCACAGAGGGCTTCGGGTCCCGTTCAATGCGCCTGACCACGGTGAAGGTGTAGTGATCGTCGGTTGGTTGTGCCGTGGTCGGGATGCGCCGAAATTGGCCGATTATGGTTCCCCTAATCGGGTCCTTCTGTCGGGACGAAGGCTCGGGGATGAAGCACTGTGTGGGTCGGGCTGACCCGTGACCCACGCGGTGCGACAATTCCTTTCAATCCGTGCGATTCGGCTAATGGGACGAGCCCATTTAATATAAATCCGATTAATTGGATTTATTTTTCTTAAGGAAAATAATCCAATTAATCCAATCATAGGAAATAATTTAAATAAAAATACAGAATGTATTAATGAAATTACTTTCAATCCACTGATCCAAACCCTATGATATTATATATCAAATTAATCAAAAAATCTTTAGGGATTTGAATATAAAATAATATTGAATATCTAATGGTTAGATTTTCCATTTTTGTCTACTTATTATAGATCTTGATTAAGGTTGATTAGCATGTATACTTAACCAAATTGTATATTTAAGGTAATATTAATTTTCTTATGAATAGTAGAATGAATGTACTAAGTGAATTATTTTTCTGATCTATGTATTTAAATTTATGCTCTAATCTTATTAAACCATGATTAGTGAAAATTAGGGTTTTTTTACCATTAGATCTTAGCAAACTTAGCCTCTAATTAATTTTATGGTAAATTAGAACTTAAATGCCAAATTGCATGAAATTCTGATGGTTGGATTTGTATTTATGTGCTAATCCTTTTGGATTGATCTAGGGTTTGATTAGCACTAATTACTTTTTGATTTTTGAAATTTTTCTATTAATATGATTCATGACAGTAAGGTAGATGTATTGAAATAATGTATGCAAATTTATGATGTATAAATTGAATAAATCTAAAATTGAGAACTTAAATCTCTTAATTAACCTTAAGAAGTCTTAAAACTTTGATCAAGCTATTAAGACTTATCTATGTCTAAGATTGCCACTAATAATACATCCCTAATTCACTAATTTGACAGTTAATCTATAAATGAACATTTTATCTTAATTGGACATGAGTAGGGGTTAAACCCTAATATACTTAATTAAGATCTAAACTCTTAAACCTTAATTAAATGAAAATGATTATAAGATAATGTAATTGACATTATTCTAATAATGCATCTGATTTGATATTGATCTTAAGCATTTGGATTATACATGTAAGGGTTAATAATAAATCTATGTGATTGCTTAATATGAATCTAAACTTTAGATCCTTAATTTTCTCATAAATAAGACTATTAGCATAAGAAGATTAATAAAATCATATTGATTGAATAAGTGATCTAACTCTAATAACATCTTTGATTTAAATCCCTTAATCTTAGAATAAGTTATGATCAAATGACTTAATCATCTGATCTGGTCACTCTAAATCTAAATGATAAGTAAAACCTATAATATTAGCACTAGAATTAAGAGTGTGAGATCTTAAGTATCTCAACGTAAGATTATCTTTGAAATATTCTAAAGACCTAAACTAAATGTGCATTGAGGTAGGAGAATTTTTGTATAACTCATTGGGGTAGAAGCTTAGATGATCCCTTAACCTTAGAAGTTGATCTTAACCCCTCATGGTAGGAATCACTTAGGATATTAGAATGATACCTCTCCTTGTGGTAGAATTTATATTGAATGGTCTTGATCACATTTTTCTTGGAGCCTTGTATAGGACTTACCTATTTAGCATATGAATTTATAGTCCTAATAAATCCTTGTTAATTAAATAGAGTTATATGAACTAAAGCTATTGGTTGGTGTAATATGGTATACCCATAGTACTAGATTTTTTCAGTAGTATTCAGGATTGGTTAATTCACTTGAATATGGACTTATGACCGGTGTTATCCCGAGAGATTAGATGAATACAGTCCCGTTAGAGTAAACCTCCAAAGACTAAGAGTGTATTAAACAGGGACTCATTCCTTAGTTTGATTGAAATACAAATCGCCAACGGGCGATGCCTCCTTGCGAAGACCGCTTCAATATGTATGGCTCAAACAAACTAAGTAATTAGAATCACCTTCTTTAAGACACTGAGTGTGATTGTGAGTTGAACATCTTAATAACTTTTCTTGAGATACAAATCGCCAACGGGCGATGCCTCATATCGAAGACCGCTTCATTATGGTGGCTTAATCAAACTAAGTGTTAAGAACCACCTTTCTTGCAAGCATGTTAAATATGTGTATACAATCATCCCATCTAATGATTTTTAAGTAAATCTCCAACTTTAACCAATTATTGTTCTAGAAGCTAGGAGTCAGAATCCTTTTAGCAAGATTCTGCACAATGGAGACCTTGAATTCATCATCGATATTCAAAGTTTTATAGATTTCTAGATTTTCCTCATATAGAATAGCAGCATGAGCATGATCATGATGAATGATTCAGTGATGACGTATGAGTATCAATGACGAATTATGGGTTACGGAATGTGGCATATATTGACTGAGAAATTTCAGGATGCATCAGCATCACCGTACTGACTTCCCAACTGGGTATATGTATACATTAGACCGTACTACTCATAATATTTTAGTGATAGTTCTGTTATATATATGTGGCATACCGTGCTGTGACATATTTAGATGCATTATCCTGATGACATATAGTACAATATTGGACATTTTTACCTTAGTTTCAGAACATTTGATATTTTCACTTACTTTCAGCATTCATCTATCAATTCCTTTTTACCTTATTTAGTCCTTACATTTTTTCAATGGTTCAATATTTTACTGCTTTTCTACAGTTTTGCTTATTTTACTGTTTATGTGTATTTACTTTAGTAGTGCTTAGTTTAGTTGCGTGTGTTTGACTACTTGTTTAACACAGGGTACTTTTGGGATCCAGCAATTTGCTAGATCCCGAGCAGCTTATTAAGGCAGGACCGAAGGACTTACAAGGGATCCTGGAGGAGTACGTGGAGCCGTAGTGGACCTATCTTCTACCTTATTACTTTACTGCTTTAGTACTTCAGATAGACTTTACTTTTGTGTCATTTAAATCAGTTTGTAATAATTCTAGATATATTTTTGTAATAGCCCAAACTCTTAAGCACCAAGGTATTGTCCGCTTTGGCCAGAAAGGCCTCACAGTTTTGCCCTCAGAAGATAACTTCCCAGTAGGTCACCCATCCTAGGAGTGCTCCCACTTGAGCATGCTTAACTTTGGAGTTCTTATCAGGAACTCCACCGTTATCTGAAAAGGCACCTTGATATTTAAGAGTTTCACTTATTACTACTTAAGTGGGTCTTCACAATCTCCCCAACTTAAGTAACTGACGTCCTCGTCAGTATCCACACACAGATCCAAGAACCATCCATCGAGTAGATAGGACTAGAGGTGACCCCTACATGCACAAGAGGTACCCACAACCATGTAGCACCTTAACCATCATGGGTTCAAGAGGCTGCTCATATGAAGTGGTACTTTGCCCTGTATGGCACTTGGCTCCTATCTGACACCCTATGGTTTGCTCTGATATCATTTGTAATAGCCCAAACTCTTAAGTACCAAGGTATTATCCACTTTGGCCAGAAAGGCCTCACGATTTTTCCCTCAGAAGATAATTTCCCAGTAGGTCACCCATCCTAGGAGTGCTCCCACCTGAGCACGCTTAACTTTGGAGTTCTTATCAGGAACTCCACCGTTATCTGAAAAGGAACCTTGATATTTAAGAGTTTCACTTATTACTACTTAAGTGGGTCTTCACAATTTTACTTTTCTTTTCTGAGATGAATGTTTACTACTGCTCTGTGATGAATGTATTATGGATGTTTTGCTTTAGCTTCCGCACTCTATTATTCTACTATTATGCTTAGTATTGTGATATGATTAGCATACTGGAAATGCTGATATATTGATATGTATATTGGATTCATATTTACCTCTTTAAATCCAATGTACATATCCATCTAATACTTAAGGCAAGTATCATATACTTATCTTAAGTATTGACTCTCAATCCTACTCTTAGGTTCGAGTCAGTAGCCCGTTAGTGTGGCTAGTTTTAGTTAGCCTATTCGAAAAGATGTTGCTTCCTTCCCGAGTAGCGCACCGCTCCGCCGCCGATCTGTTGTATCTTTTGCGCGCGGCGACGAGGCGGGGTACTATAATATGCCAATGGTATTATTGTTTTGCTTGATTTTGATGGCTTTGGTGGTTTTGTTGGCATTGGTTCTGGTGGCTTCATGCTTTCCTACTAATTTTGTTGCTGATGTGGTTGTGTGAGGCCTAAGAGGCACTACTGCTGTTCTCATTGAATTGGATGAGTGATGCTGATGATTGAGATTTGCAATTGGAGTAGGGTTTTCTGGCAGGTTATTGCCTATTGTGTTTGTAATTTCCTGGCAGGTGGCATTTGAGCTAGTTTATTGCTTGGTTTTCCTGCATTTGGTAGTTCTATTTTTCTTTTGGATGCGGTCGAGGTTCAGGATCTGATTGTCCAGGCTCCTTTTGTTTGGGCTATTTGCTGCTGCTGTTGGATCTATTCGTTTGATCCTTTTGCTGCAGCGGTCTGGTTTCAGCTACTTCGCTCTGCCTGCATCATCCGATCTATTATATGTATGGGTTTGGTTTTAGCTAACTATGTTTGTTTTTCTGCCCGATGGCTTTTTCTTTACTCCCAGCTGTGAAAGGGTCTATGTAGTTATTGGTTTAGTTTTGTTTGTTTTCGTGATAGGATTTTTGCTCTTTTTAATCTATTTTGCCCTTTTCATTTTTCTTTCTACTCGGTCTTTTTAGGTTATACCTTGAGACCTGATTTTGTGGGGTTGGATTTAAGTTTTTAGAATAATGTTTTATGTAACCTCCCAACCGCATTATATATCTTCCTTTTGTAATTAATAAAATATCATCAAGACAAATTTTTTTAAAATAAAATTATTTATTTATATATAAATATATATATATATATATATATATATATATATATTAAGTAATAAAAAAGACTTACTAAAATGACTGCTTTGATATTTTCCGTTGTTAGGCGAAAATCATAACTTCCATCATTCCCCATGAGTCTAAGAAGAACATCAACGGTATCCTCATCTAAGTGATCCTCGTTTCCGTTAACATCTTTGGCCATGTGCTCCTCAATAATCTCGCTCAAAATTGCATCCATTTCCTTGTGCACTCTCTGCAGCCCGCGCCTCATCCCACTAACTTCCCCAAGAAAACCCCATGAAGGAAACATATCAACTATACTGAATCCAGAAACCCACTTCATTTTGTGTCCCTAAGTGTGCCTTACCTACACTAACCTTCTTAAGCTACACTCGAGGCTCCACAAATTAGAAAAAGTATATTTAATTATATCAAAAGTAATTAAACTTTGTAATTTATATTGGGGCTCAATACAACACATACTTTATATAAAGTTTGTCATTATCATAATAATGATGATGAAAATTTAATGTTAGCATGAACGTGAAATGATTGTCGATGATGATGAGGATGATAATGATCATGTTATTATTATTATTTTTATTATTATTATTATTACTATTATTATTATTATTCATGCTTTCATCATACCTCAATATGTTGATTTTGTAACTGTATTTCTTAGGTAATGGCACTCTCCTACCTCATTTATGCATAAGAATATCTTAACCTTCCACTCTTCTTGCTATTCATCAACTTAGTAAAGTAACAAAATATAAATATATTTTAATTTTTCATATTCTTACAAACTTTCATTTTTCAAATCTAAAATATGCTAAATCTCAAAAGCATATTGTTGTAGCTTGTCATGTATATGCATGCATGCTTATTTCTTTGTAAAGGTTACTCTTACAATATATCATGCAACTATCATCCTCTCTTTCATTTAAACAATCCTTAAGCGTGAGTTAGATTATGGAAAATCATTATGTATGAAGAATTTGCAATTCAGATGAGCTGATGGTCTACTTAGTATGATTGTAATTGATCACCAAACAAACAAACTCATATGAAATGAAGTAACATTGCACTACCTTTAAATAGTTCATTATATTACTTTCTAACACAATTTATTCTAAACCCAGCAATACACAATGTGAAGGAAATTCATGCATATATATAAAATATGTAGTACATATTATGGTAAGGACATTTTTTCCATACATACCTCGGAATTTTTTGATATTTATATACTTACCATTTAAACTTCAATATCACAAAAATACCACCCAAATCTATAACATTGCATAAAATCCGCCATCATATATATACTCATATAATGAATATAAATTAACAAAAGAATAACATAAGATGCTGGCTACTTGATATAAAGGACTAAAAACAAAAATGAAAAACTATGAATAAATTATTATTAATCATCAAAGTAATAACATTAACACATGTTGTTCGGTGCATTCTAAGAAATGAACATAGTTATTACAACTACACATTCTTAGCTAGGAATTCAGATATTAATGAAGAGTATACTACTCATGAGTCGTTGCAACTAAGCACAAATCATATTTTCTAGTTAAAGATAGACCAAAAGATTCATCAGTGTCAAGTTCAAAAGGGATTTTTCCTTCTGGAAGCTCCCAATCAAAGTGGAAGAGCATCTGTGCAAGACAACACTCCATACTTGCAAAAGAAAAAGACATCCCTGGACAAATCCTCCGACCACCACCAAATGGGATGTACTCAAAGTTGTCTAGTCCTTCTTCTAATGAATTTTCAACAAATCTTTCTGGTCGAAAGCACTCAGGATCATCCCAATACTTTGGATCTCTCATTATAGACCATGCATTAATAACAACTCGAGTATTAGCTTGCAATGTATAACAATTTAATTCAACATTTTCATGACAGAATCTTGGCACCAAAAGAGGAGCAATTGGGTGAAATCTAAGGGTTTCTTTGATAACACATCTTAGATAAGAAAGCTTATTTATGTCTTCCTCTTCTATTCTTGTTCTTCCGTTTAAGGCTGTTCTTACTTCCAATTGGGCCTTTTGCATGATTTCAGGGTGACGAATAAGCTCTGTCATGGCCCAATCAAGTGCACTAGATGAGGTATCAGTTCCTGCAATAAATATATCCTAAGAAAAATAATAAAATATTTATTAGAATGTCAAACAAAAAATAATTTTATCATCATGTTTTTATTGAAACATATGGAAATGTACATTATTAGATAATCTGTATAAAATTTTCTTAAAACTTTATTGAAAATAATGAAACTCAAAAATCAAAAAAATTCTTATGTAATTTTTATGTGTATTTAATCGAGCACTGCATAATAAAATTTTTAATGATAACTTTTTTTGAATAATTTTTATGTACTTAAATGTTGTGCACCAATGACAAAAAGGGTGAAAATTTATTTTTGGAAATAAATAGTTAACTTTTTCACATTTATAAAAATTTGTAATAAAAAAAGAGTGTTAACTTCTCTCATTTTACATCTAATTGATAAATCATTTATCACCATCTTCCTTGCATTTGACCACCTAAATATTCACATGTTGTATGTTTAAAATTCATGGAATGGGATGAATGTTGTTTAGCCAATATGGTCCTTAAACTTTGTTATCAATTGATTGCACATTGTTGTTGATTCTGAATCCTCAACAATTAAAATATTAATTTGACTAACTTAAATTAAGCCATCTATCTCTTAAAAGTGTGTCGACTATGATTTAGTGTAGATATGTGAGTATTGTATGGGAGAAAATGTATGTGTCCATTTGAATCAGTTAAAGAAGAATCCAGCTGCAAAAAAGGTGAAAGCTTTGCTGAAAAATATGGCTTCATATATGATCTTAAAAATGTGAACATGTATCAATCAGCTAAAATAATGCTAACTCAAGAAGGTTGAGAATTTATGATATATAGTTAACCTCAATTTAGCTTCTAGAAGAAATTGAACTACAAAGTGTTTTAAAAAAGAGATGGGTGGAGGTTATAAGAAGGAATGAAGCATGGAACCACTAGATTTGCAAGGAACACTTAGCCCTAAACATAAATTGTCAAGAGCTCAAACATTTAGTTGATGAGCTTTCAATCGACTATGGAAAAATTTGAGAAGACTCCCAAATAAATAAAAAAGTTAAAGGAACATCCAAGTAATGTGAGGCTCAAAACACAAATAATTAGATGTCAAATCAAATAAATTGACTCAAAATGTATTAGCCTTCAAAAACTTAACAAAAGTTAAAGAATAATAATTGGGCCACTAACAACTCTGATGAGCCCCATATCTATAGTCATTTTCATATTTAAAATGCATGATTTTTTTGAAACTAACCGTTATTCTAGTGTATTTTATTACCATTGCAGTTTGGAAGTGATTAGATTGCAAAAAAGATGGAAATTGATGAAAATTGAGAATTATGCGCACTAAAGTGCGCTGCGGCAAATTCAAACAAAAAGTCTGGCACTACAGTACTCTGCGGTGGATTCAAATAGAAAATCTAGCACTACAGCGCACCGTAGCGTGCTCAAAAACAAAAAGCCAAGAGTCACAGCGTGCCGCGACGCATTCTGGCGCTACAGCCTTATCCTTAAATTGGATTTGGAAAATGCTTTTGATAAGCTTAACTGGGGCTTTCTTTTTCAGAATGCTCAATGCATACAGTTTTAATGATTCTTTCATTATTAAAATTAAGAATTCTATTACTAATGTTTGGTATTCCATTATGATTAATGGTGCCCCAGTTGGTTTCTTCAACTCCTCTAGGGGCCTTTAGCAAGGTGATCATCTATCCCCTATTATTTTCAATCTTGCTATAAACTATTGGTCCCTAAATCTTAATAAAACTTTCTTGATGGACTCTAGCTTCCATTTCAACATTGGTGTCAAAATTAGTGTTTCCCATCTTGCTTATGCATACGATTTCATTATCTTCTCAAATGTGGATAAAAGGAACATTATCAAGCTCAATTTATTACTTAATACTCTTGAGAAGGACTCTGGCCTTAAGATTAACTGTCATAAATCGAACTTCTGCATTAACAATAAAGCTAACTCCAATTTATAGGACTTTATTACTGACAAGTTGGGTTTCAAAGAGGGTAAATTACCTTGTAATTATATGGGCATTCCTATTTTGAAGGGCCCAAATAAAAATATGATCTAAAATGTCCTAATAGACAAAATTTTAAAAAGAATTCATTGCTAGGAAAACAACTACCTTTCTTAGGAAGGTAGACTCATCTTGATTAAATGCATCCTCAACACGATTCCTCTTTACTGGCTTGAAGTTTCTTCTCCAACCAAGACTACTTTAAACTAAATCAAAATTATTTTCAACAAATTCCTTTAAGTTCATAATAAGGGCAACAAATTAACTTGGAACAAATGGATATATCACCTACCCTTTCAATGACGATTGGCTTGGTTTTCGGAACCTCGAGGCTCTTCATAATGCCTACTCAGTCAAACTCTGGTGGAATTTCAGAACTATGAATAACATTTGGGTGGATATTCTTAAAGCTAAGTATTGTGCTTCCACTCACCTGATTTTTGTTTCCAAAAAATTATGGATTCTTTAACATAGAAAAGAATGTTGGAGTCTAAAGTGCTGATGAAACACATCATTGACTGGGAAACACTAAACTCTTCTTCTTTATGGTGTGATTCTTGGAGTCCCTTGGTTCCTCTTCTTGTGATTTGTAACACCATTTTACCTAAGCTAACGTTAGGTGATTGTTTTGATGTGAACAAGTCTTGGAATCTCGACCTAATTCTTTTTATCATTCCCCCAAATATCCAAGATACTGTTTGAATTTATTCATAATCTTGAAGCAGAAAAGCATGCCACTATTGAGTTAGTTTCTAATGATAAATTCAACCTTCAGTTAGGTTGGAACTTTTATAGGAATCATAAGCCTATTAACTTCAAACCTTGTTTTTGGCATAACAACATCCTGACTTTACTTAGTTTGATTATTTGGAGATTTCATTTCAATTATATTAGTGTCTATGTGGAATTAAACAAAACAGATTTTCAACTTCCTTCTAAATTCCATTGCTGAAACTTAACTAATGTCGATACTGAAAGTATTACTCACTTGTTCTTCAATAATGATATCTCTCAATCAATCTGGAATTACTTTAATATGATTAAAGTGAAAAATTGGTTAGCTGTTAACATCAAAAACCTCATTGATCATTGGGATGCTAATAATATTAAAGCTAATAAAGTCCACATTGATAACTTGATGGATGCTTATATTGTTTGGCACATTTGGAATGCTCGTAATAATAAAAAATATCAAAATGTTAAGTTCAATTTTCACATAATCAAAAACATTATTATCAAGGATGTAAACTCTATATTAAATGCTTTCCCAAGCCAAACTCTTAGCAAGAAAAACAGAAAGAAAAGTTTTTCTTATACCTATTTTAACACTGGTTAAGGTTTTCATCCTGGTCTATGGCTTTATTGGATGGTGGATTTGGTAGCTTAGTTAGTATTGATGGTTATGTGGACAATGTTGACTCTGCTGAATTTGGAGTTTCTGAGTAGATGGCTTGGTCGGCTCCTCTGTGTTGAGAGGTTAGCTCTGTCGGTTTGTTGTAGCTTCTATTTTTGTATTTTTGACATTGTTGACCTGCTATTAATGTTGGCAATGATGGTAGATTGTTTTTGCTAGTGGTATTTTGTGTTGCTGGTTGTGCTACATTTCTGGATTCATTGGCTATTCTTTTGTTGACAACTGTTGGTTTGATAAAGAGTTTGTATTTCTCTGCTGGCTTTGTCGGTAAGTCGCTTTGGTAGCTTTGTTGGTATTGCTGGTTATGTTGACAATGTTTACTCTGCTGAATTTGGAGTTTCTAAGTAACTGGCTTGGTCGGCTCCTCTAGGTAGAGAGGTTGGCTCTATTAGTTTGTTGGAGCTTCTATTTTAGCATTTTTGACATTATTGAATTGTTAGTAATGTTGGCAATGCTAGTAGTTTGATTTTGCTGGTGGTATTTGATTTTGTTGGCAGTGCTGCATTTTGGATTTTTTCGGCCTTATTGGTTAGGCTGTCTTGGTGGGCTGGCCTTGGCTTTGTTAAACTTGCTATTTTTATTAGTTATGAGGTGTTTTTGATGGTTGGGTTCAGTTGGGTCGGTTTGTTTGGCTAACAGTGGTTTTGATAGTCATGGTGATAATGGTTTTTTTGGTTTGGTTAGCTGGCCTTGTTTGGATTTGTTTTTGATATCCTTGGTTATGTTGCATTGGTTTTGCTGGCATTGGTTATTTTCCTTTGGTTCTGATGGCTTTGGTTCTATAGGATTTAAGCTTCCCTACGGGTAGTAGGGGGATGTGCTTTTGTGCTTTTCATTTTGGTTCTGCTGGCATTGTCTCTTCTGGCCTTGGTTCTAGTGGCTTTGGCTATATGCCAATGGTTTTGTTGTTATGCTTGATTCTGATCGCTTTGGTGGTTTTGTTGGCATTTGTTCTGGGTTTCATGCTTTCCTGCTAGTTTTGTTGCTGATGTGGTTGCGTGACGTCTGAGAGGCACTACCGCTGTTCTGGTTGAATTGGATGCGTGCTGCTGATGATTGAGATTTGCAATTGGAGTAGGGTTTTCTGGCAGGTTACTGCCTGTTGTGTTTGCAATTTCCTGGCAGATCGCATTTGAGCTAGTTTGTCGCTTGGTTTTCCTGCATTTGGTAGTTCTTCTGGATGCGGTCGAGGTTCAGGATTTGATTGCCCAGGCTCCTTTTGTTTGGGCTGTTTGCTGCTGTATTGGTTCTATTCGTTGGCTCCTCTTGCTGCAGCGATCTGGTTTCAACTGCTTCACTCTGCCCGCATCATCCGATCTACTACATGTATGGGTTTGGTTTTAGCTGACTATGTTTGTTTTTCTGCAGGATGACTTTTGCTTTGCTCCCAGCTGTGAAAGGGTTTATGTAGTTGTTGGTTTAGTTTTATTTATTTTTGGGATAGGTTTTTTGCTCTTTTTAATGTGTTTGCCCTTTTTGTTTTTCTTTCTACTAGGTCTTTTTAAGTTATACCTCTAGACCTGATTTTTTGGGGTTGGATTTAAATTTTTAGAATTATGTTTTATGTACCCTCCCAACCACATTATGTATTTTCCTTTTGCAATTAATAAAATATCAAGAAAACAGTTTTTTTTTAAATAAAATTATATATATATATATATATATATATATATATATTCAGTAATAAAAAAGACTTACTAAAATGAGTGCTTTGATATTTTCCATTGTTAGGCGAAAATCATCACTTCCACCATTGCCCATGAGTCTAAGAAGAACATCAACGATATCCTCATCTAAGTGATCCTCGTTTCCGTTAACATCTTTGGCCATGTGCTCCTCAATAATCTCGCTCAAAATTGCATCCATTTCCTTATGCACTCTCTGCAGCCCGCGCCTCATCCCACTGACTTCCCCAAGAATACCCCATGAAGGAAACACATCAACTATACTGAATCCAGAAACCCACTTCAATATTTTCCTCATTTCCAGCAAAAACCTCTCTTGATGCTTACACACCTTCCCAAGCGTAGCCCTTGCAACTATATTGTTTATTACTGACAAGAACATCTCCGAGAGATTAACTGTCGGCGATGATCGATGACGAATATTCTCCACAAGCTTATTTACTTCATCCATTCTGATGGAGCTGAAAGACTTGACGCGTTTGGAACAAAGCAATTCGACGGTGCAGATTTTACGCAGATGGAGCCATTGCTTGCCGTACGGTGCTAACCCGATATCAGCGGTGTTATAGAAGATGATGTCGCTCGCAAACAGCGGAGGCCTCGAAGCGAATTGCAGGTTGTGAGTTTTGAATACCGCGCGAACGAGTTCGGCGGATGTGATGACTACGAGGTTGATCTCGCCGAGCTTCAACTGCATGAGAGGGCCGTATACCCCTGCGAGTTTGTGCAGCCTGCGATGAGGATGCTCGCCGACGAGTTGATGCATGTTTCCGATGATAGGGAGCTTCCATGGGCCAGGAGGACTTCTCAGTTTAGAGGGCTTTTCAATAAAAAAGCTGCCGAGCTTTCTTAAGAGGATAATAATTAAGGGAAAGGAAGTGATAAGGATGAAGAGCGTCATAGATTCCATCATCGTAGATTGGGGAGTGATTGTGAAGAGCTTTTGAAGGATATCAAGTGTTTACTGCAGAATAAATAGAGAAGCGTCAAAGCTGGATTTCGTCATCGTCCTTTACTTTGAATTCGACAAATTAAGTTTATTCCACAAATCAAAAATCAAAATGCAGTAGATTCCAGCATCATAGACAAGTGGTTATGCCAAAAGTCCAGTGATTGCATCAGTAGATAGCACAAGTGGTTATGCCAAAAGTTCTAATTTCCAGAGCCGAACAGCTCACAAAAATGCCCTTTTAAAAGAGACAAAAAACCATTCTTTGACACTGAAAAGCATCAAATATATATACACTGAAAAGCATCATATAGACCCGCATGACACAGCACCTGGAATAGTTTCCATCTATCAAGTTATCTGCTTTCTTCTATTCCAATAATTTGGAAATATTGCAATAAGTAAGCCAATAAAGATATTGCTTGTAGCTCATTAATAAAATGTTTGGACCTATTAATCCAATGCCACCTCATACTTTCAACATAACAATTGGGCCCCATGAGAGAATGTGTAATTTCCTTACTTGTGAGCCATGATCTAAGAATCAATAGTGCAACCTATTATCTTAATAATTCTAGTCTGAATTTGAAGAGATTTCAACTAATAGAATAGTAGTGCCCACATTGAAAACTTTAGGAGCTATAACCTTCTAGTTTTAGATATGAACTTATTGGCTCAACCATCAAACAAACTATTTAATTTATCAATAAATGCCATGTAGTGAATTGCTTTAGTATTATGAGGCATGACAGGAAGTCCCAAGTTTTTGGATGTAAATGAATTGATTTAAAGCCCCAAGATTGTAGAAAGTTCCTCTAAATTAGTAGTATGATGAGAGGAAAAAATAGAGGACTTGTACATGCTATTTTTCATACCAAAAGCATTTGAGAATGTGTTCAGATGTTCTTCGAGGCACATAAGATTATCCTTTGTAATAACCCAAAAATAAGAATATCATCAAAAAATGACATGCGAGACTAAGAAAAATTATCTTTCAAGTTTAGGGTGAATATGTTATATCTAAAAACATCATCAAAGTATCATATAAGGCATTTATTGCAATGTAAAGTAATAATAGAAAAATAGGACAGCACTGCTTTAAGCCTCTTTCAGATGTAAAGTACCCATTTGTTTAGTCATTGAGCATATAGAAAAATGAATGCTCATAATACACAATTTTACCTAATTTATTAAGGTAGTAGAGAAGTTTATTTTTTATAATAGTCAATTATAAAATCTTTCTTTATGTTTATAAAGGCTTTCTTAGGATCAAGCTTAACACAGAACAACTTGGTTTTATGCCAGGACTCTAACAATTGAAATATCCTATTAGATATTATAACATTATGCGAAGATTTTTCTTCCTTTAATATAGCCAACTTGTGCATGAAAGATGAATTCAAAAAGTAAAGGAATCAGTCATACAACTATGATTTTAATAATAGCTTTGTAAGTAATATTACAAAGAGATACATGCCTATAGACCCCTAATGTGTTGGATTTTTTAGTCTTAAGGATCAAAGTGAAAATGTATTGATTCAACCACCTTAGCATTGTATTCTTCTTAAATAATGAATGACAACATTTTTGACATGAATGCCAATATTTTCCCAATTAGTTTTATAGAAACATAAAGAAAAGCCTTCAGATCCTAGAGAGATATTATTATTTATGCTGAAAATAGATATTCTTTGACTTTCATGAAAATAGGTATTCTTATCTCTTCTAGATGGAGGAATAAATGAATACCCATATGAGTGTCAGAGGTGAGTTTGGATGGACTTGGGATGTTTAAAGATTGATCACATGAAGATAAATTAGGCAAATCTGAATAATTTATAGCATATTCCTCAAGGGAACTTAGAATTGGACAAAGAGAGACATATACAAAAAAAAATAATCCTTCCTGCCATATGTGAATATAATGATTTAAGATCATCATCTTCTAGAGAACATTTTTGAAAAAGATTATACATTAGATCTCTCCCATAATGGGATCCCTCAAATGTTCCCCCATAATGGGTTCCCCATATGTTCATGATTGCTTCTTTATAATAAGTATTGAATCTTACAAAAATACGATTACAAAATGTGGTGCTTTCTAAAATGATTTTATTGTATTGCATCTTTAGTTGTACTGAGGTGCTTTCTAAACCCTAAAATCTAAAATTAAAAAATTTTCTCGTCTAACTCATTAAAATGTTGAATTAAATGCTTTCATCCATCATATAATCTACAAGTTTTGATACACAATTTATAAATATTTCTCAAATATTTTATAAAAATATATAACAATTTTTTTATTACACATAAAACTAATGTTAAAATTATTTTTGTGTATTGAGCCTCTATTGGAAAGTTATTTGTGTGCATGTAAACACAGATGTAATTTATTCTAGAATCAAATGACATTATTCGTTAATACACGATATTATTCGTTAGTATTTTATATATCTTATGAAAATGTTGTTATTATATTTTAATTATCTTAAGTGCTGCTATTAAAAGAATTAGTATTTCTTTTCTTATAATATTATAATGGTTTCCTTTTTTGAAATTTATTTTTGTAAAGGATATATATTTTTGTAAAGAATTAGTATTTCTTTTCTTATAATATTATAACGATTAAAATATGGAAGTCTAAGTGCATGAAGTCATACACTTAAACTTCCCCTTGTTGTAATTGCAGTTGTGTGACCTTAGTTAGCTAAGGCTTATTGAATGTCATGTGGTTGGAACCATGGGTATTCACGTATCCTCTTCATTTATTTCAATGTACTTTATGGCATCTAGCTCAATCACACTCGTGTGGTATGTAGGGAGTGCCCTGATTGTCATGTGTATAGGGGGCCCCCTACCCCTCTGTGCCATAAGGGCACGCCATGTGCCATAAAAATGTGTCAAAGTCACGCACCCTCGTATCTTAGGCAAGCGTTCAGGCCCCCCTCCACCCCGTGCCCTAGGCACGCGTCCAGGGGCCACCCCCCACCTCCGATCGAGCTAATTTGGCTCGGCAGCTGCAATAGTCCACAGTAATGCTATTCGTTTAAACCCTAAGTGTCTAGTGTTAATGTTTGTCGTGGACTCAGGCCATTTCAGGTCCTATTGTCACCACGGTTAGATCGAGCTCATCAATCTCTTTCCATCAGTATGCGGTTCAAGTCTTGGCACCGCTGGTAGAGCTGCCATATATCTAGCCCTAGTTTAGGATTCTTGGTCTGTATCGGGAAGAAGAGCCCAACCCGTCTCTGGCCGGGTTAGGCCCGGCTCGCGAGCTTCCATTTGGCTGCTGTCACTAGTCGCGCGGGCCCCGCTTCGATGAGCTGGCATCTTTTTTTGCGAATGCGTGTCCCATGGGACCCATCGCGTGCAACCTCTTCTGCGAGCCCGACGCTTCGGCGCCTGTGGGTCCCACTCCAGCCACTGACTGCCTCAATTTGTGGCTCCCGCCAAATCTGCATATGAGTAATTTACATATACTATAGTTTAATTTAAAGCAAAAATTAAATTTATTAATATAAATAATCTAAAATATTTAAACCCTCATAATTTGCAAACTATAAATCCAAATGTATTGAATATATATGTCATTTTATTCAGCAAAAATAGAGGAATATTATGGTACTGTCCAATTTTCAGTATGATCATTATTTCACTTAGTGACATTTAGGGTACCTATGATTTGGCCTAAATAACACAAATGTTGAACTAGTCGTAACTTTGCACACACTCACCCAAACATAACCAATATAGCTCTTAAAGTAATTAGGAGAAGCTCTAAATTACTTTGATAGTGTCAATTTATATGTTTGGGTTGTATCTAGCTTAATCACTTTTATGACCAAATCCTAATTACTCTAATTAACCATAGAATTTTAATTGAGCATAACTTGATCAATTGAGCTTCAAATTAGATCTTTCAATATACCATTTTGATCAGGAAGACCTAATAAATAGTAAATTGCAAAAATATTTAAGATTTGATTGCTGGATCTCTTAATCAATTCTAATCACCCTAAAACTTGATTAGTGAAGATTAGCAAATTTATAAAATATTTCTTTATGTTTATAAAGGCTTTCTTAGGATTAAGCTTAACACAGAGCAACTTGTTTTTTTTCCAGGACTCTAACAATTGAAATATCCTATTAGATATTATGACATTATGCAAAGATTTTCCTTCCATTAATATAGCCAACTTCTGTATGAAAGATGAATTCCAGAAGTAAAGGAGTCAGTCATATAGCTATGATTCTAATAATAGCTTTGTAAGTCATATTACATAGAGATACAGGCCTATAGACCCCTAATGTTTTGGATTTTTTAGTCTTAAGGATCAAAGTGAAAATGTACTGATTCAACCACCTTAGCATTGTATTCTTCTTAAAAAATGAATGACAACATTTTTGATATGAATGCCAATGATTTTCCAATTAGTTATATAGAAACATAAAGAAAAGCCTTCAGATCCTGGAGACATTTTTGTTTATGCTGAAAATAGATATTCTTATCTCTTCTAGAGAGAGGAATAAACAAATACCAATATGAGTGTCAGAGGAGAGTTTTGATTCACATGGGATATTTAAAGGTTGATCATATGAAGACAAATTAGGCAAATCTGAATAATTTATAGTATATTCCTCTAGGGAACTTTTAGAATAGGACAAAGAGAGGCATATACAAAAAAAAATTCTCCTTCTTGCCATATATGAATATAAAGATTTAAGATCATCATCTTCTAGAGAACATTTTTGAAAAAGATTATACATTAAATCTCTCCCATAATGGGATCCCCCAACTGTTCCCCCATAATGGGTTCCCCAAATGTTCATGATTGCTTCTTTATAATAAGTTTGCATTTAGTAGTATTGAATCTTACGAAAATACAAATTCAAAATGCAGTGCTTTCTAGAAGGGTTTTATTTTATTGCATTTTTAGTTGTACTGAGGTGCTTTCTAAGCCCTAAAATTTAAAATTAAAAAATTTTCTCGTATAACTCTTAAAAATGTCGAATTAAATGCTTTCATCCATCATATAATCTATAAGGCTTTGATACATAAATTATAAATATTTCTCAAATATTTAATAAATATATTTAATAATTTTTTTATTACACATAAAACTAGTGTTAAAGTTATTTTTGTGTATTGGGCCTCTATTGGGAAGTTATTTGTGTGCATATAAACACAAATGGAACTTATTCTAGAATCAACTGACAAAATGACATTATGATAATTGTGCTATTGTCCAAATATTATGGAATCTAATTTCTTGGGTCCACGGTATTTAATTGTGCTATTGTCCAAGCATGATATTATTCGTTAGTATTTAAATTATCTTATGAAAGCGTTGTTATTATATTTTAACTATCTTAAGTACTGCTATTAAAAATTATGGTAAACTTGTATGTAATAAAAAAATTAGTATTTCTAGGGTCCCCCCTACCCCTCCGTGCCATAGGGGCATGCCATGTGCTATAAGAATGAGTCAAAGCCACACACTCTCGTGTCTTAGGCAAGCGTTCAGGCCCCCCTCCACCCCGTGCCCTAGGCACGCGTCCAAGGGCCACCCCCCACCTCCATGACATAAGGGCACGCCATGTGCCATAGGCATGCGTCAAATCCACCCCCCTTCGTGTCTTAGGCACGCGTCCAGGGGCCACCACCCAACTCCCCCCTTCATCTAGCTCCCTCCTCCACTTGCCCTAGGCACGCGTCCAAGAACCCCACTAACCCTCAGTGCCTAAAAGGCATGCCACGTGCCATATGCACGCATCAAAGTCCCCCCGTACCTTAGGAACACGTCCAGGGGCCATTCCCCACCTCCGTACCATAGGCACGCGTTAAAGACACCCACCTCATGTCTTAGGCAAGCGTTCAGGCCCACCTCCACTCCGTGCCCTAGGCACGCATCCAGGAACCACCCTACCTCCCCCACTTGCCCTAGGCACGCGTCCTGATGTCTTAGGCAAGCATTCAGGTCCACCTCCACTCTGTGCCCTAGGCACGCATCCAGGAACCACCCCCTACCTCCCCCACCCACCCCAGTGCCCTAGGCATGCGTCCAAGGGCCATCCCCTCCTTCGTGCTAAAGGACACCCCCTCGTGTCTTAGGCAAGCATTCAGGGGCCCCTCCCCTCCGTGCTCTAGGCACGTGTTCAGGAACCACCCCCCTCCGTGCCATAGGGGCACGCCAGGTGCCATAAGAATGCATCAAAGCCACACACTCTCGTGTCTTAGGCAAGCATTCAGGCCCCCTCCACCCCGTGCCCTAGGCACGCGTCCAAGGGCCACCCCCCACCTCCGTGACATAAGGGCACGCCATGTGCCATAGGCATGCATCAAATCCACCCCCCTTCATGTCTTAGGCACGCGTCCAGGGGCCACCACCCAACTCCCCCCCTTCATCTAGCTCCCTCCTCCACCTGCCCTAGGCACGCGTCCAAGAACCCCACTAACCCTCAGTGCCTAAAAGGCATGCCACGTGCCATATGCACGCATCAAAGTCCCCTCGTGCCCTAGGAACACGTCCAGGGGCCATTCCCACCTCCGTGCCATAGGCACGCGTTAAAGACACCCACCTCATGTCTTAGGCAAGCGTTCAGGCCCACCTCCACTCGGTGCCCTAGGCACGCGTCCAGGAACCACCCCCTACCTCCCCCACTTGCCCTAGGCATGCGTCCTCATGTCTTAGGTAAGCATTCAGGCCCACCTCCACTCCGTGCCCTAGACACGCATCCAGGAACCACCCCCTACCTCCTCCCCCCCCCCCCCCCCCCACCAATGCCCGAGGCATGCATCCAGGGGCCAACCCCTCCTCCGTGCCATAGGCACGCATGAAGGACACCCCCCTCGTGTCTTAGGCAAGCATTCAGGAGCCCCTCCCCTCCGTGCTCTAGGCATGTGTTCATAGCTTTGTAAGTCATATTACATAGAGATACATGCCTATAAACCCCTAATGTTTTGGATTTTTTAGTCTTAAGGATCAAAGTGAAAATGTACTGATTCAACCCCATTAGCATTGTACTCTTCTTAAAAAATGAATGATAACATTTTTGACATGAATGCCAATTTTTTCCCAATTAGTTTTATATAAACATAAAGAAAAGCCTTCAGATCCTAGAGAGACATTATTGTTTATGCTGAAAATAGATTGTAAAATACTAGATTTTCTTTTTAAATTCATTTATTAATATTCAAATAATTTTGACCTCAAATCAAAAATCTGACTTTACCATTGCGTTCACCACCCCCAAATTAATTATGGGTGAAGTTTTGGAGGCATCTGAAAGTCGTTAAATTTTTGGCGAATATTTTAATATTATTTAAATACCCCGAAAAATCAAGTAATTAAATACTCGTTGAAACAAAAATTTGATCGCGTCGTTGCGTTCCTCACCCCTCATTTAGCTAAGGGTGATTTATTGGGAATTTTTGGAGTACAAAATTATTAGTTAAAATTTGTAATTAAGAAATCAATATAAAATAATTTAATAAAATTTATTAAATTAATTTAACGGATTTACGTTAAGTATTTAGAGCGTCGTTCCCTTCAAACTGCACCGTCAAATCTTTCCGTCAATCGGGACGTAGGATCGTGGCCGTCTGATCATTAGATCAGACGGCAGTAGACCTGTCTTCTCCGCGAAGATCTGCGTGTCGCGAAGACGAGATGCGCGTCACCGTTTCTTCTCGCCTCCTCGACACATGTCAATTTCGCTTCTCTAACGTTGAGATTAAGGTTCCTGATCGGATTCTCAATGCCTCATTTGCGCAAATCGTATCTCAACGAAGACGAAGAGGATCTCCGTTCGAATCCTCATTCTGGACCATCGAATCGAGGTTCTCGATCTCCCAAACCTTGCATCTGATTTCATTTGTTTCAATTTGTAATCTTATTCCGCATGCTAGATTCAACTTTGTCCAGCTCGATCGGGCTCGATCGAACCCGATCGAGCAAATTTGGAATTCAATCCACAGTTTTTCTCGTTATCTAAGCGAGATAATTGCCTTGTACGATCAAGATAGTTTCCAAAATATTGTTACGAGGAAATAAATACTTAATTTGTAGATAAAAGAGAGTGACTTAACTTTAAAAGCTATAGATGTCATCAAAGTAGTTTAAATCAAGAATATTCTAATTTTATTTTACACCATTAATTAAGCATTTATAGATGACCTCAATAGATTTAGTGCACTTAAATTAACTGGTAAAGATGTGAAGATTCCTCCCATTCCAAATACAATATCTCTTAATAGCCTAATCAATGAAATAGCCCATTTGCATCCACTTAAACATCCCAAATTCTGCTTATTAGAATAATTTCTCAAGTTTGGAGGATGAAGAAAGCTACTATTGTTAAGCATAATAGACTAAAAATGTTTGAAACTGTATGGGCATAAGCTAAATAGATGTGAATGAGTTTCATTCTCCCAATGATAGAGGATGCATTCAGAATATAAAATGAAACCACTATAATTGAAAATATTTGTAGTTTTTTAGCCTACACGTAATGCAAGCCAAACAAAGCAAGAATATTTGAGTGTGTTTTTTGTGCTAAGGAAAATGTACGCACTATAACGAAGGAGCATTAAAGAAAACAAGTCTATGAGCATCTTGGAATGAGAATCCTTCCGTAAATGTAAGATGCAATTTGAGGATATCGTTGGCCTGCATGAAAATCTTATTGAAGCGAGATAAATGCCTTGTAGGATCAAGATAGTTTCCATCTATCAAGTTATCCGCTTTCTTCTATTCCAATAATTTGGAAATATTGCAATAAGTAAGCCAATAAAGATATTGCTTGTAGCTCATTAATAAAATGTTTGGACCTATTAATCCAATGCCACCTCATACTTTCAACATAACAATTGAGCCCCATGAGAGAATGTGTAATTTCCTTACTTGTGAGCCACGATCTAAGAATCAATAGTGCAACCTATTATCTTAACAATTCTAGTATGAATTTGAAGAGATTTCAACTAATAGAATAATAGCGCCCACATTGAAAACTTTAGGAGTTATAATCTTCTAGTTTTAGATATGAACTTATTGGCTCAACCATCAAACAAACTATTTAATTTATCAATAAATGTCATGTAGTGAATTGCTTTAGTATTATGAGGCATGACAGGAAGTCCCAAGTTTTTGGGATGTAAACAAATTGATTTAAAGCCCCAAGATTGTAGAAAGTTCCTCTAAATTAGTAGTATGATGAGAGGAAAAAATAGAGGACTTGTACATGCTATTTTTCATACCAAATGCATTTGAGAATGTGTTCAGATGTTCTTTGAGGCACATAAGATTATCCTTTGTAATAACCCAAAAATAAGAATATCATCAAAAAATGACATGCGAGACTAAGAAAAATTATCTTTCAAGTTTAGGGTGAATATGTTATTTCCAAAAACATCATCAAAGTATCATATAAGGCATTTATTGCAATGTAAAGTAATAATAGAAAAATAGGACAGCACTGCTTTAAGCCTCTTTCAGATGTAAAATACCCATTTGTTTAGTCATTGAGACATTTAGAAAAATGAATGTTCATAATACATAATTTTACCTAATTTATGAAGGTAGTAGAGAAGTTTATTTTTTATAACAGTCAATTATAAAATCTTTCTTTATGTTTATAAAGGCTTTCTTAGGATCAAGCTTAACACAGGACAATTTGGTTTTATGCCAGGACTCTAACAATTGAAATATCCTATTAGATATTATAACATTATGCAAAGATATTTCTTCCTTTAATATAGCCAACTTGTGCATGAAAGATGAATTCAAGAAGTAAAGGAATCAGTCATATAACTATGATTTTAATAATAGCTTTGTAAGTAATATTACAAAAAGATATAGGCCTATAGATCCGTAATGTGTTGGATTTTTTAGTCTTAAGGTTCAAAGTGAAAATGTATTGATTCAACCACCTTAGCATTGTATTCTTCTTAAATAATGAATGCCAACATTTTTGACATGAATGCCAATATTTTCCCAATTAGTTTTATAGAAACATAAAAAAAACCCTTCAGATTCTAGAGAGACATTATTATTTATGCTAAAAATAGATATTCTTATCTCTTCTAGATAGAGGAATAAACAAATACCAATATGAGTGTCAGAGGTTAGTTTGGATCGACATGGGATGTTTAAAGATTGATCACATGAAGATAAATTAGGCAAATCTGAATAATTTATAGCATATTCCTCTAGGGAACTTAGAATAGGACAAAGAGAGACATATACAAAAAAAATTTCTCCTTCTTGCCATATGTGAATATAATGATTTAAGATCATCATCTTCTAGAGAACATTTTTGAAAAAGATTATACATTAGATCTCTCCCATAATGGGATCCCTCAAATGTTCCCCCATAATGGGTTCCCCAAATGTTCATGATTGCTTCTTTATAATAAGTATTGAATCTTACGAAAATACGATTACAAAATGTGGTGCTTTCTAGAAGGATTTTATTGTATTACATCTTTAGTTGTACTGAGGTGCTTTATAACCCCGTAAATCTAAAATTAAGAAATTTTCTCATCTAACTCTTTAAAATATCGAATTAAATGCTTTCATCCATCATATAATATATATATATATGGTTTTGATACACAATTTATAAATATTTCTCAAATATTTTATAAAAATATATAATAATTTTTTTATTACACATAAAACTAATGTTAAAGTTATTTTTGTGTATTGAGCCTCTAATGGGAAGTTATTTGTGTGCATGTCCAAACATGAAATTTTTCGTTAGTATTTTAGTTATCTTATGAAAACGTCGTTATTATATTTTAATTATCTTAAGTGCTGCTATTAAAAATTATGATAAACTTATACGTAATAAAAGAATTAGTATTTCTTTTCTTATAATATTATAACGGTTTCCTTTTTTTAAATTTATTTTTGTAAAGGATATAAATTTTTCTTGCATGAGTCATACACTTAGACTTCCCCTTGTTGTAATTGTAGTTGTGTGAACTTAGTTATCTATGGCTTATTGAATGTCATGTGGTTGGAACCATGGCTATTCACATCTCCTCTTCATTTATTTCAATGTATCTTATGCCATCTAGCTCAATCACACTCATATAGTATGTAGGGAGTGCCCTGATTATCACGCGTCTAGGGGCCCCCCTACCCTTCTGTGCCGTAAGGGCATGCCATGTGCCATAAGAACGTGTCAAAGCCACACACCCTCGTGTCTTAGGCAAGCGTTCAGGCCTCCCTCCACCCCGTGTCCTAGGCACGCGTTCAGAGGCCACCCCCACCTCCGTGCCATAAGGGCACGCCATGTGCCATACGCACACGTCAAATCCACCCCCCCTTATCTTAGGCACGCGTCCAGAGGCCACCACCCATGTGACGACCGGGGACCGAAGTTTGAGAGTCTCTAAAGAATGATTCATACAACTGGAAATATTCATTTATAAAAATAAAAAAAATAAAACACATGAATATCCATATTTACATTAAGAGTCATACACATATGAATTTACAACAGCTTAAATATTTACAATGAAAATTTATTCACTGCTCATATATCATATCTCTCTTTTCTTCTTTTCTTTTATTACTTTGGCAGATCTTCAAAGCTTTTTAATTATCAAAACCTGAAAAAAATTTCAGTTTATCAGTCAGGTAGGAGTACGCAAATTATTCTTATAAGAATAAATCTAGCATCCTATAATATGTATGAATCACATATAAAAATGACTGAAAATCTGCATATAAATAAAGCAATTGCTAAATTCAATATCTGCCCTACAAAATAGCTGTGAAAATCAACATATATGAAATAAATTCTATCAAAAGCATTTGCAACAATAAGGCAAGTTCGGAGACTCCTGAGCCCAAATGGGTAAGCCCATAGGCATAACCTGTATAAAGCTTATCTCGCCACCCATCGGTAGCTTACTAAAATAATAATTCTTGGTGTGTCTTTCCTCTGGAATTGCCTACTTCCTACAAGAGGCTAAATCCCTCCATATAACTCCCAGGGGCTGCTAGCTGGCCCAATCTGTACAAATTCTCAATGTTGCATTCCACCCTTCAAAGACAAACACCACAATAATATATTCATTGTTTCAACTTTTTGTTACATGCTATTTGATATCATTCTTTTGCAGATTAAAATGCGGTAAGCAGTGTAAATAATACTCAAATGGAAAATAGCTCAAATAAGAATACTGAAATAAAACTTATAAGTAAATTTGCGTACCTGACTGTTTTGATTCAAAATCAACCAATTTTAACTTGTTTGATCTGCCAAAAGTAGTTTGAGTTATTAATTTAATACTTCATGATTTGTAATTATAGGTTTTTATGATATTGATATTTGGATTTTTCTAATTGATTATTTTATGACTAATACTTTCAAATGAAGTGAATATTTAAAATTCTCTATATGAAACTTTTAGAAACATGTAAAAACATCTATATTTCCTATAAATTTTCTAAGTCCTAAAATTCTTAAAAATTTCGGCAGAGTCTCCTTTGTTTTTGTTCAAATTTTCCAATTTACACAAACAATCTCCAATTCTAAATATAGAGTTCAGTCCTTTTTACAGGACTGCTCATTTCCAGTTCTAAAAATAGAGTTCAGTCCTTTTTACAGGACTGCTCATTTCCAATTCTACAATAATTTCACATATACCAAACGAGTTTATATAAAATATAGAAGTAAAATTTAGCATTTATAAGGCAGCTTATGTGGTTGTTCACACATAGCATTCAATTTAGCAATCCTGTATTTACAACTTATCCTGCAAAGATTTATTATTAAAATTATCAATTTAATATAAAGAAACAAGAATTAATTTAAAAGCAGCATTTGATTTTAGCATATAATTAAAGAAATGATCACATTAATTTTTCCTATATTAAGACAGCACTTGATAATATGATAGTACTTAACATAAATGGCAGCAGTCAATCCCTTATGTATAATTCTCACTTTAAGTTCATATGGCTTTACTTACTAAATCTTAAAATTATAACTTATGATCCTTACAATGACCTTCAATATTAATTTTTATTTAAGTAGCAGCATTTGACAACATTGAATTACATTTAATATTAACTTTGATTCACTTATGATCTTGTAATATTAAAGATGACATCATGATCACATGGATATGACTAATAGCATTTGTAATAAATAAAGGACAGCAATTATATAATATGAATGGCAACAACTGTATAATATGAATGGCAGCTTTTAATTTCTTAGTATATGACAGTATTTTGATTTATCTTGTTACAAATAATAGTAACCTTTGAACCACTTATGATCTTATTGATCTCAATTTAGAAAAATACATGGCAACACTTTTAGTAGTATTTGATCATTTGATATCACTTTGCAATAAAAATAACTTTTGAAATGAATAACAACAATTTGAAATTTAATACTAATACATGACAGCATTTCATAATATAAATCAAACAATAGTTTTATCTTGGAGAGATTGTAGAGATTAATTTCATGATTAGTTTTGAATTCTTGTTTCACGTTCTACCTATTTAACAAGTGTAAATAGACTTAAATAAAGATATTTGAATAAGAGAATCAAAGTTCAAACCTATTTTATGTTGAGTATTTTTATGCATATAAACTTAGCACATTACAAAAATATAGAGTATCACATATTAAGAATATTTTATTGACCACAAAGCAAATTCTTCATATATCTTTGAACTTTCCCTAGCAAGATTACAAGAATTGAAAAGGTAAGGTTCCTTAATATATATATATATATATATATACACACTCATATTTGTATAGTGCTCAAATATAATTGATCAGTTTAAAATGTACAATAACGTTTCCATTTAATAATGGCACACAAGATTTTTTTTAACAGTACATCTATTATGTTATAAAAGTTCATTTTAATAGAAGGTATTAGAATCAACTTATGGTACTTCAGATTTCAATGATTGTCAAATTTTTAGAATGAACATAATACAATATTTAATCTTTAGAGAGATGAATATACAGCAACAAAATGTTAAGCAAGCATAATTCACATACTTTATGATTTTCTTTTACTCTCAATATAAATAATCGCCATAATATTTCTGAAATTTAGTGTAACTGAAGCTAATGTTAAGTAATTGCTTTATAATTTCTTGTGATTGGCAAAATTCAACAACTCAATTAACTCCAATTTGTTATAAAGGAAACAAAACTACATTAAGTTATAAAAACAAACATAACACTGAAACTAGAAATAACATTTAGAGACATTCTTTAATCTAACAAGGCAGGTTTAAGATTAACATGAATGATTAGCACATATCCAAAAATAAACATGCAATTTATGCAATTTAATCAAGAGATAAATTTTTAATTTAGTTTATAGCAGCTTGTTGAGTATTGATGAAAATCAGTTCGAAAGCAATTGTTGGTAATTACTAGCACATACACGAATATCGCATAGTTATAAAGTAGTTTCTAAAAAGAAATATGCCTCCAGTTCTAATAAGGTGAGAATGATGTCATGAAATTTGGCCAACCAGTGTACAGCACTATTGCCTTCTCAATGCATATGGGATAAGATGTAATTAAAATGACTCAAAAGATTCTTGATAATTCAGCCATATCATTAAAATAAAAGTTTAATTATAAGAATATCAAGTTATCCTTTATTCAACCTCATTATATAAAGCATCCATTTTATAAGGAAAATAAGAAGAAAGACAGCCTTCTTTTAACAATACATGCTTATCTCTATCGAGATTTAATGGTATTAATATAGAGCTATTATGATGCTAACATAGAAAAACAAATGCGATGAGCAATTTTGCACTTAATCTAAAGGTTTTCAAAATATAAAATTTCTCATTACAGCTTCATAAAATTGAATAAATCTTACCTAAATATTACACAAAATGAAGCATTACAGTTATGATTTTAAATAAGGGATATTACAAAGAATTTTGCCAAAAACATAGTTAAAGAATTAGACAACCAATAAATTAGAGAGCACAACTAATCAAGGTTATAGACATTATTCAACTTTATTGGGACTACAAAGAACTTATGATTTGTACATCTTATCAACATTAACGTTTAACAAATATCATAATATTTTAGCCATAAATCAGTTATAACAAAACACAGTAAACATAGTCAATTCATTTTGACCCAATATAAACAAACTTCAACCATTGTTGAATGGGCAGGAAATACATAATAGATAAATTATTTTCTAGATTTATATTTCCTCAAGAGCAGCAAGGTATTTATTTTTCTTTAGAATCCTTATTTATTTTAAGTATACAGCATTAACAAAATAAGGATGTTTGATGAGATTTATCTATCATTCACTAAATCAAATTTACCTATCTTATTTCAATTAATGAAGAACATTTGAACAGGTAATGAATGATAATATATCAAGATAATGAATAGAGAGTGAAAACCTAACTTGTGGCATTTCAAACTAAGTGAACGATTGCTGGGAGGTTTCATTCGAATTCTATGAAGTTCAATAATCGAATTAGAGTTCACTGTTACACCTATTAAATGGTAATAGAGTAAAATAGAAAAGAAGTAAAGTACCTTAACGATGTTGAAAGGAGGAGAAGGCGTGGATGAGGGCTTGATCGGGTGAAGGAGTTGGCTTGGAAGGCTCTCGGTTAGAGGGGAACTCGGCGAGAGAAGGTACGGCCAGATGGAGGAGAATCAGCGTAGGATCGGCTAGGGTTCGCTGCTGCCTTTCTTTGCCTCGAGTCTTGCCTATGACTCCTTCTTATCCTTGTAGGAACCCTCGTATGATGAGATAAGGGCGAGAGAAGGGGGGTAGCTGTCGTGCGAGAGGGAGGGGATCGAGCCACGCGTCATGCGTGAGGGTGAGCGAATGGAAGGAGGCGTCGGTCGAGCGAATGGCTTGCATAAGAGATTTTTTTTTTCGACTGAAGGAGAATTAGATAAGGAGAAATTAGGTTTTGAAGAGATAAGATTATATAAGTAAATCTAGGATCTTATTAGCCGTTGGATTGAAATAAACGGCAATAATTTCTGAGCCAAGATTTGGAGTCATTTGAGTTCCAAAAATTATAAACTTGGTATCGAAATGACCGTCTCGACAAGACAAACGCACGCATTTAAAAATCATTAAATTTGAATAATTATTTTATTTTATATTAATTTTTAAGCAAAAAACTTAGAAAATTAATTATGATAAATCAGAAATTCAAAAATTAACGAAACCTGAAACATAGCATCCTCATATGATGCTTAACTTAGATATATAAAAATTTCTAAATTCTGATTTATATTTTTCATATTATTATCTTTTAAAGTTTATACTTTATGAATTTATTCAGAACAATCTAGGATCCCAAATGCGCTCAAATTTTTGCAGTAGGATCCTTTTAATAGGTATTATAAGAGAATATTTTTATTATATTTTTATTTGACTTAAATTAGATTCCTATTTTGACAAAAATTTCTGAGTGATCGAAAATATCTGGGAAAATCAATGATTTTCAATAATTCCCAGAATAACACTCTTAGTCAATTTGGAGTTACTAAGTCCAATGGTGGACTCTTTTTTTTTTTTTTTTTTTTTTATTCTGAGGTCTGAACTTGAAAACATACTTTGGTATTTTACAACCCACCTCCCCGCCCCCCCACCTCCATCTCGCTCCCTCCCCCACTTGCCCTAGGCACACGTCCAAGTACTCCCCCTAACCCTACGTGCCTAAGAGGCATGCCACGTGCCATAGGAATGTGTCAAAGCCCCCCATGCCCTAGGCACGCGTCCTGGGGCCATCCCCCACCTCCGTGCCATATGCATGCATCAAAGACACCCCCTCATGTCCTAGGCAAGCATTCAGGCCCCCCTCCTCTTCGTGCCCTAGGCACGTGTCCAGGGCCATCCCCCACCTCCGTACCATAGGCATGCGTCAAAGACAGCCCCTCGTATCTTAGGCAAGCATTCAGGCCCCCCTCCACTCTGTGCCCTAAGCACGCTTCCAAGGACCCCCCCCCCCATGTCTTAGGCATGTATTAAGGTCCCCTCCTTCCCATGACTTAGGCAGGGGTCCAAGCCCCCATACCCTAGAAACTCGTTCAGGAGTGTGACGACCCCAATATTGAGAATCTCTTAACTCAATATTGATACGTCACCACAATATCTAATACTATATTAGAATGAAACTAATTAAAATCTTTAGATACTGTGTTTAGCCAAAGATTTAGAAGTGGGTCTTAAGTTAAGATAGAAGAGAATTTTATGAAATGAGTTATGCAAATTACATATAAGATGCAATACATGAACTTATATATGAGAATGTAATTTAAAAATAATTGATGTGAATACTTGCAATCCTAGATATGAAATTCTAGATATTTAATAAGTATTTAATATGTGAAACATAAGTCTATAATTTTCAATAAAATTTCTAAGTTATTAATTTCTTAAAAATTTTGACAGAGTTTTCACTATAAATGGCTAAAGAAACACCTGCACGGTAGACATACAAGACTCCATTCTAATGGAAGTTATAATTGAAAGAAGAACATCCTAAGACAAACATGTAATCAGTCTATTATATAGGATTATTTAGTTCCAGTTCTAATATAGAGTCAATCCATTACATAGGATTTACTCATTTACAATTCTAATATGAAGTCAATCCATTACATGGGATTGCTCATTTCCAATTCTAAAATAAAGTTAATCCATTACATGAAATTGCTTATTTCTAGTTCTAAAAGTATAATATGAGAAAATACATGTGTGACAGTTCTCTACTCTAAGATATATTCAATTCATAACATTCAACACATACTGAGGATGATAAAAAATTCTCAACTTAAATATGAGACTATTCTCCACTTCTATAAGCAATTTAGTATGCAACTAATTCCAATCAATATACAAATTAGATATGTAATTAATGACTTAATTAATATTTATGTACAATCATTCATTCATTCATCACAAGCATTTTAATAATAAACTAAGCTCCAACACAAGTGTAGTAAAAATAAAATAAATAACATTAATTACAAATTAACAGAAAATATAAAAGGAAATAAGAAATAAAGCTCACTTGTAATTAATTATAAGCTATATTTTATTTTTATTATAAGTGGAAGCAGCTAGCTTTTAGCACTTGGTCTAGCTCGTGTAACAACTCAAGATTGTTACACAACTTAATTTAAGCATAATCATATCTTAATTATCATTCTATTAATTTTATCTAGCTATTAGAATCAATCCCTAAAAATTTAGCGCGATTCAGAGCTAAATCCAATATTTGGATTATTTTAATATTTAATTAATTAAAAAATTGAGGTATTTATTTTGACCTTAAAATCGAAATCCAACTTTGTCGTTGCAATCGTCACCTCCAAATTAGCTAGGGGTGATGTTTTGGACGCGTTTGAAAGTCATCGAATTTTTGTGAATATTTTAATATAATTAAATGCACCGAAAAAAATGGAATAATTAAATAATCATCGGAATCGAATTTCAACTTCGTCGTTCAATTCCTCACCCCCAAATTAGCTAGGGGTAAAGTTTTGAGATTTTTCAGAATACGTTTATTTAATCTGAATTTTTAATAAATTAAAAATTATGAATAATAATTAATTATTCCTTAATTTACTTTGTCTCTTTCCTTATCTCTCCTAAATTTTGGCTGGCCATCCCCCTTCATTCGGTTGACCCCTTACCTCCCTATTGCACATTAAAAGCTGATGCCATCCCTCTCCTCCCCCTTCTTAATTGCAATGCTTGATGGCTAAGGCCATCCCCTCCCCTTACCTCACAACTCCCTAGCTCATGGTCTTCCTTTTCCTTCTTCTTCTTTAAAGAGAAACCTCAGCCCTCTTTATTTTATTTGCTATTAAGCTAAAATTTTCCTCTCTATTTCCCCCATTGTTGAGCTTGGTGCTGACAAATGAGCTTCCCTCCCTCAAAATTCTTGAGAAAAACATAGGTTTCTTCTTCCTCTCTCAAAGGCTAAGGTACCCTTTTGTTTACTCTCCTTTACCCATTTGTCCTTCTTCCTTGGTCATTTCATTCCTCTATTATCCTTATCCACATATTTAGACATCCTTGATTAAGTATGGAAGTCATTATAGTTTCTTCAAAGTAATATACCTCATACTCTATTTTTCATCCATTCTGCATACCCCTACCTTTATCACCATTGTTCATATAGATAGGATGATCCGTTCATGCTAATTTTAATGTCAATGGAAAGGTACCGGAAAAACCTTTCCATTGATATATGGCACCGCTTATAAAATGCTCTGGATTGAGAGTATTTGAGCTTAAAATGTGACCCTTCACGGTTTTCGCACAAGCGAAATCACCGTCGGGCGCTATAGCGTCCAGAAATTTCATTTGACCATATCTTAGTCATTTATACTTCAAATCCAAAAATTTAAAGTGCTAGATAGCTTAGAATTTCAGTGCCAATATTAATCTAAGATAATATTTAAGTTCTGAACTCTAAAAAAATTAGAAAATGACCAAAATACTCATAACCTTAATTAGGTCACAACTTGACCAATTGAAGTCCAATTTGGGTCTACTCCTAGTTAAAGTACTCAGTGTGATATAGGGAAGCTATAGCCACTAAGTTTGCTAAATTTGAACATCAAATGAAAAAGTTAGCTTTTTGAACCCCTTAGCTTAGAAAATTACCAAATTGCCCTTGGAAATTGAAATGGCTATAACTAATTCATTAGATTTCAGAATTTAGTATTCTTGGACTCTATAAAATCTTTGAACACAACTAACAGTAAACTGCAAAAAAATTGAGATTTCGTTAGGTGTAATTTACTAAAATGCCCCTTAGGTCAAAAATCTTAGTTTGGACCCATAAGATTTATTTCTTATCCAAATTACATAATTATGGTGCCATTAGTTTTCTTATGCTGAGTAAATTGAATGTGCTAAGTGATTTATTTTTTTAATCTCTGTATTTCAATTTATGCCTTAATCTTATTAAACCATAATTAGTGAAAATTAGGATTTGTAATCATTGGATTTTAGCAAACTTAATCTCTACTTAATTGTATGATAAGATAGAAATTATGAGCCAAATTGCATGGATTTTTGATAATTAAATTTATAGTTATGTGCTAATCCTTTTGGATTGATTTAAGGTTTGATTAACACTAATTACTTTTTAGTTTCTGAAATTTTTCTATTAATATGATTCATAATAGTAAAGAAGATGCATTGAAATCATGTATGCAAATTTAGGATGTATAAATTGAATAAATCAAAATGGATAACTTAATCATCATAATTAACTTAAGAAGTCTTAAGACTTTGATCTAGCTATTAAGACTTGATCTATGTCTAAGATTGCCACCAATAATATATCTCAAATTTATTAATTTGACATTTGATTTATAAATAAATATTAGATCTTAATTGGGCATGAGTAAGGGGTCAAACCCTAATCTAGTTGATTAAGATCTAAACTCTTAAATCTTTAATTAAATTAACTTGATTACAAGATAAGGAAATTGACATTATTCCAATAATGCATCTGATTTGGTATTGATCTTAAATATCTGAATTAGATATGCTAAGATTATTGATAAATCTATGTGATTGATTAATCTGAATCTAAACTTTATATCATTAATTTTCTTCTAAATAAGACTACTAGCATCAAAAGATAATATAACTAAATTGATTGAAGAATTAATCTGACTCTAATAACATTCTTTATTTAAATCCCATAATCTTAGAATAGGATATGATCAGATAACTTAATCATCTGATCTGATCACTCTAACCTAACTATTAAATGGAACTTAATATGTTATCTTTAAAATTAAGGGTATGAGATCTTAAGTATCTCAGCATATGATGACCTCTGAAATATTTTAAAAACCTAAATTTAAATATACATTGAGATAGGGGAATTTTATATAACTCATTGAGGTAGAAGCTTAGATGTTCCCTTAATCCTGTAAGTTGATCTTATCCTCTCGTTGTATGAATCACTTAAGATATTAGAATGACACTTTTTCTTGTGGTAGAACCCATATTTAGTGATCTTTGATCACCCTCTTCTTGGAGCCTTGTATAGGACTTACCTATTTATCATATGAATTAATAGTCTTAATGAATCCTTGTTGATTAAATAGAATTGCTTGAACCCAGGTTATTGGTTGGTGTTGTAGAGCATACCCATAGTACTGAATTATTTCAGTAATATTCAGGATTTGTTGATTCACTCCAATGTGGACTTATGACCAGGTGCTATCCTGAGGGATTAGACAAATATAGTCATATTAGAGTAAATCTTCCAAGACTAAGAGTGTTACAATTAGTGAACAAGATCCTTAGTTTGAGACGTAAACTACGATCGAGTTCTGCCTTCTATTGTAGTGCACTTTGATAAGTGCAGTTTAAGCAAACTAAATATCTTAAGTCACTTTGCGTAGACCACTAAGTATACTTGTAATTAGGTCATTTAATGGCTTAGCTTGATATATAAACTATGATCGGGTTCTGCCTCCTATCCTAGTGCATTTCGATAAGTGCAGTTTTAAATAAGCTAAGGGTTAAATCCATATGTATACAATATTTCCAACTAATGATTTTAAGTAAACTCTCAATTTTAACCAATTATCAAACTAAAACCTAGGAGTCAGAATCCTTTTAGCAGGATTCTACATAATGAAGACATTGAATTCATTATCGGATTTCAAAGTATTTTTTAGATTTCTTTTGGATTTACCTCATGTAGTTTAGAAGCATGAGCATGAGCATAAGCATGATCTGTGAGTATCAAAATGATATATGAGTATCAGTGATGTTTTATGAGTTACAGAATATTGCATATATTGATTGGGGAATTTTAGGATGCATCGACATCACAGTAAATGGTATTTCTAATTGGATGTATGTATACATTGAACTGTATTACTCATAGCAGTTCAGTAATATTTTGGTTGCATATTAGTAGTATATAGTGTTGTGGCATATTCGGATGCACAGTTTCAATGACATACAACAAAATTTTATGGATCATTACTCAGTTTTCAGATCCATTACTATTTTTGGTCTACCTTCAGTATTTTATTTATAGTTCAGTTTTACTTTACTTTGCTTCAGTTTGTACAATTTTATATAGTTTTATACTTTCTGTTATCTTTATAGTATTACTATAGATTTAATTACATTATATAAATATTAAATGAATAACTAGAACTGTTTAGATTAGTCTCGATGTGTTAGACTTATTGTCCGTACTTTTGAGATCCAACAATTTGCTAGATCTTGAGCAGTATATTGAGTTAGGTCAAGAGGACACCCAGGAGATTCATGAGGAGCCAGTGAAGCACTAGTGGACTCTTCTTCAGCTTTACCTTTCGCTTAGTTTAGTTCAGTACTAGCTTTTATGTCTGTTTCAGTAAAATGTTGTAATAATTCTGGATGTATTTTCTTTTATTTTCTGAGATGAATGTTTTCATACAGCTTCTGTGATGAATGTTTCTGGATATTTGCTTAGCTTCCGCACTCTTTATATACTACTTATACTTAGTATTGTGATGTGATCAGTATACTAGAAATGCTGATATCTTATGTATACATGGGATTCCTTATGTGTGTTTCAAATACAATGTATGTATCGGTCTAATACTTAGGATAAGAATACTACTCTTATCTTAAGTATTAGCTCTCAACCCTCCTTGAGGTTGAGTCAGCAACCCTTAAGAGGGGTTTTGTTTCAGCTATTCGGAGAGACGGGATATTCCTCCCCGAGTGGTGCGCTGCTCCGCCGCCGATCTGATTATCCTATCTTTTGCGCGCGGCGACGGGGCGGGGACTACAACTAGCCTCCAAATGCACCTGATCTATCATATTTTGGCATTTAAATGTGATAGGGCAAAGCTAAGAAATAAAAAATCTGATTAGACTAAATAGTCTAAGTACATTTTAAGATTAGTTAAGCATATTATTATTTAATTAGATATCACTACTAGTTATAAGATAAACACAAGCATGGGTGCAAAAAGGTAAGCATATAAGTGTAAAAAAGTAAGTAAGAAAAAGACAAAGTGAGTTAGAATATTCACTTAAATATACATCCTAGCTAGCAAATAAAATAAGGGTAAAAGTATCCTATATAGGCTAGAAAAAAACTAAAGTGCATATAAAAGTAAATGAAGTAAAGCATGTATATGTTCAAATGAACTTATGCTAAGTAAGGAATAAAAATAGTGAAGCATTTAAAAGTAATTTTAATAACATTCAATGTAATCTAAGTAAACTATAAATAAATAAAGTACAGTACTAAATCATAAAAAATGCATAGTATAGAAATTGAAAGAAGATCTTAGACTACTAGTCTAAGATTCACATAGTATAGAACTATAGAAAATAACATAGCTAAAAGCTATGATGGGTCTTAACAATCTATAAGATTGAAAAGATCTCACATGTTAATTAATTGAAGTTATTTTAATATGTACTCATTCTGTGGGCATATTCAGAATGAAGAGAGGAGTTAAACACGTCTATTTAATATCTAAAGAAAAGCGGGGTCAAAACTTAGAATACTCACATTCACCTTCTGAGAATATGAGGTCTCATTATTACTCTTTTTTCAGCTGCCCTAAACTGATCCACCAATATAAACCCCTATTAACTTTAATGTGAAAGTTTTATTCATGCACACTGTCTTATATGAATGATTCAAATGAATAAGGCTTAAATCTAAGCAAACATTCAAGGAAATTCAATAATTGCAACTAAGTGATATCTAAAGTTATCTAATTTTAATGATCTACTTAATGATTAGAGCTAATTTAGCTTCCAATTAACTTTGAGATATTGATCTCAAGTTAATTGTAATTAATAGTAATAATTGAAATTTTGATAATAATAATTTCAATTCAATTTGTATGATATGACAAAATGATTTTTAAGTTTAATTGATACAATTAAAAACTAGTTCTTATTCACATTCTAAACTATAATATTCAATTATATAATTAAATTAAGGCTTAGGTGTCTAGTAGGAAGAAATTAAGATAAATAAAATATATAATTTAAGAGATTGGAAGTTAAGGTAAATTCACTAAAGTTTACTAGCTAGGTTATAATTTGAAGAATCTAACCAATCAAGTACTAATCTAGCTAGATTATAATAATGTGAAAGATTTAAAATATGCAATTGATATGACTTAAAAACTACAAGTTCTAAGTATTCTAATAACTAAAGTTTAAGGAATTCAATAGGAATTTTAAACTACTCTAAGCAAAATATGAATTTCTATTACTAACTCTTAAGAGATTCAAGAGAAGGCTTTCGGGATTAGGATGAATAAACTAAGTTCTAATCTAATCACTAAATAATAGATCTAGTTAATTTAATAATATATAATTACAAAGGCATTAATACTAATTATTCTTAATGAGTATAACTAATAGATTCTAGAGATCAACTATAATTTATGTATAAATTAATCCTAGGGATTTTATCTTAGGGTTGAAAGGTAAATCAAGCAAATTTGTAATTGACTCACATATCTAAAAAGTGAGAGCTAATCTCACACATAAGTAATCTAATTTGATATGGGAATTAATAAATATGATATGTTAGCTATCTTAGGGTTTTATAACACCTAAAGCATGCCATCTATGAAATTAGAATTATCACAATAATACCTAATTAAGAGTCAATAACCTAAGATTACTAATTATTGTCCAATGGAATTGATTTACATATTATTAAAATCCTTATATCATAAAGAGAAAAAAAAAATGACACTAAGTATGTTAAATTTGAACAATATTGGAAAATTAGGGTTATTGTGACTCTTAATTAAGGTTAAAAAGTGACTATAAAAATTAGGATTCAAATATTAAATTTGATTTCATATTATTATTCCTCACATTTTTGTGAGTAAAATGGACTATTTGATCATTTGATTTGGACATTAAATGATCAAATTAGATCACATGTAATGATGGAATTAATTTGTAAATAATTAATTAATCTTAATTATTGATTAATTAAAATAGTTAACAAAATAGAAATTAAATTGCATATTATTAATCTACTCATTTTTGTGATCAAAATGATATATAATTTTGTATTATTTTGATTTGTATTTTTAAAGTTACAATTAATTGAAATTACAATAATTAATCGTTGAAATTAAAGTGCAAATCATTTAATCAACACAACACAGAATTAAATGCATAGCACAGAATTAAATAGCGCTGAAACCTGGGAAAGGATGGTGCTGAATTTGGGATAGGTCAGGGGCGTCAAAAAATGGGCGGCACAGAATCCAGTGCTTCACAGACACGGCGGCTCGTGGGATCGACACGCATCCTCCTCTTAAATCGAGGGACAGCGCAGTCGATCCAAGATGAACTGATCCAGTTCAAGGAGCACACCCAAACCAACCAGTCATGAAGTTCGACCCCGTCATCCCCAAATAGAATCCGAGAGAGGTGCACACCGAGGGTCTCACAGCACGGCCCGCATACCGGCGAGCAGCCCTCGCCGAGACCGACCCAATGAACTACGGATCGAACTCAGACGATGGAGAGGTAGGCTACAAGGTTAAGCCTTAGGTCACACAGTTCGGACCCAGGGCATTTCCTGTAGTCCACTGTGGATGGTCCAAGAATTTAGGGTTTAGTCGACCTCGATCGAGCTCGATCGTGGTTCAAGACAATAATTCTAAGCTCGGAATAATGTTTGGCCAAAGAAATTTAGGATGGGGATGTGTAGATTAGTACTTGTTGGTTCGCTGATCTTCAATTTGTCGAGATTTAGGGTTAGGTAAGAACTCACTTCACAGTTTCCGACCGAGCTCCAGCAACAAGATAGCGATAAGAGAATGAAGATTCAACCTTGAGGAAGGGAAATTCGATGCCTTTAGGCTCTTGAGAGGGTAGCTAGCACGAGCAGCGTATGCCTCTGCCAGCTCCAGGGCATGACAGACGATCGTGGGAGAGGGCGTACTGGGGACTCACCAGGACCGTCAGATCGGAGCGATGATCCGACGGCTAGATCTCCTCAATCTAATCTGTGCCGTCAGATCGGATCCAAATCACACAACAACTCAGATCTTGCTGGATCACTGATTCGTGCTTGGCCTGCCACACAGGATCACTGCCTTTTCTATTTAGCCATTTAAATAATTCAAATATATAATACATATTAATTTAATTAAATATTATATTATATTAATTAAATTATACTTATTTAGTTACTAAATTTTAAATATACAAACACACTCCGAAAAATCCTAAAAATTCACCCTTATCTAATTGAGGTGTGGGGAACTCAAAAATGCAATCAAATTTTAGATCGGATATCAATTTAATTATCTTAATTTTCTGAGTATTTAAATATTATTAAAATATTCGGAGAAAACTCGACGACTTCCAAACACTTCCAAAATATTACCCATAGCTAATTTGGGTGTGGTGAGTCCAATGGTGAATTTCATTTTCTATTCTGATGTATAAATAAATTAGGCATTATCAGAATTATCAAAAAACTAGGAAATATTTGAAATTGCCAAATGATCTCCAAATCATATGAAAATTGAAATGAAGACTTCTAAAACTATTATATAAGACTAATGAAAAAGGATTATAGTCAATTATATCACTGATTGGCAGGTAATAACACTAGGGTTATTACAAGGAGCCAAGCCCATCACCCCCCCACCCCCCTGTGCCCTAGGCTGTGTCTAGGTGCCCCCCCACCTCTCGTGCCCTAGGCACCTATTTAGGTGCCCCCTCCCCTGTGTGACCTCAGAAAGTGTCCAATTTTGAGAACAATATCTCTATGAATCTTTTAAGACTTTGAGGATCATATAATGAATGATTTTAAGGACAAATTAGGGCTTAAGAGCGCTTAACTTAAATTTTGGGCAAAATGACTATTTTGCCCCTACTTAAGCTACTTTTTAATTTAAGGATCCGAATTAGAATTTCTTACTGCCAAATGATTCCTTACTATTTAACTTGAAGAAGATAGTTAGTACACTCAATTTGGATAAGAAATGGGTCCTATAGGTCTAAATTAAGAATTTTGACCTAAGGGGCAATTTAGTAATTTACACTTAATAGAATCAAAATTTTTATACAATTTACTGTTAGTTGCTATTCAAGGATTCCATAGAGTCTAAGGACACTAAATTTTGAGGTTAAATGGCTAAGCTATGGATGTTCTAAGATTCAGGGGCAATTTGGTAATTTTTAAGGGTCATTGGGGCCAAAATTGAATTTTTCCATGTGAGGTCCAAATTTAGCAAACTCAGTGTCTATAGCATTCCTATAATATACTGAGTACCTTAATTAGGAGTAGATCCAATTTGGACTTCAATTGGTCAAGTTATGGCCTAACTAAGGTTATGGGTATTTTGGTCACTTTTAATTTTCTAGGGTTTAGAACCTAAATATTGATTTAGATTGTTGTTGGCACTAAAATTCTAAGTTAGTTAGCTCTTTGAATTTTTGGATTTGGGGCTGAATTGACCAAGTTATGGTCAATTAAAAATCAAGGGTATTTTGATTATTTTTTGGTGAGGTCCTAAATGTCACTTTACAAACTATGCTCTAAATGAAAAAACTAATACTACTACAGTGATAAAGCTATTTTCTTGAGTATTTTAAGACCCATATTGTATATATTTGGTTAGCTATGTTAAAAGTTATGGGGGTTTGATAAGGACCTAAAATGCCACTATGTTAAATATACCTCGGATCGAATTTTTGAATTGTGTCATTTGATTCCTTTATTTTTCTGAGTAAAATGAGACCTATATTTGCTATGTTTGGATCATTATATTAAAAGTTATGAGGCTTATAAGTTTCATTTAATTTAAATTAATGTTATCCATTTTACTATTCAAATATTAAATGAATTCATTATTTTTAATTAAAATAATATTAATATTAATTAGTTAATGTGAATTAATTATGGCAATTAAATTAACTAACTATAATTAGTATTAATTAATCTCTACTTAATACTAATTAATTATTTTTCCTAACCTAAAGTTTATGTCTAAGCGTATAAATGTATATATATAACTATATATACATATATAATTATATATATATAATTATATTTTTGATTATATAAATATGTGTAGATTCTGTTATAATATAAATAACTATATATATACATATATATATATATATATATTAATACATATATTATATTTAATTTTCATAAATTTTTCTGCAGGATTTGACCTCTGTGGGCTCAACCTGCCACGCGATTGGCGATGACTGGCCACGGGACTACGCAGCGGGGCCCACAGCTACGTACATATATGTATAATAAAATAACTTGATAATAATCCCACAACTTTCTGATTAAACTATGCATTAAGTTTGTTTTAGACTTCTGAGTTCACTAATACTGTTGTTACACTACAAAAAGTGAACTTTCAACAAATTTAAAGCTTATTTTGTGCTTAAATATTGTTTCTTTTGTTTACATATTAGCGCTAAAAATTCTATGATTACTCCATCTAGGTCTAACACTGATATTACAAGTTCACTTCATTAGACATACATAATTACATTTAGATTAATATTTGAAGATAAGGGCCACAAATGAGTGCATTAATACAAAAGCCATCATTAATATGTTTGCTTAGGTTTGACTTGTTATTTCACTACAACATACTCTTCAACTAGTCCACATGTATATTTATGTTTACCAACTTCTCATATGCTGAGATTAGCTAAACACATTAAAAGTAGTTTACTATATTAAATAGAAAAGAATTGTATCATAATAAAGATGTAGAATATATATAGATTGATAAGAGTCCCACTATATTTGATTAAATAATGCATTGAGCTGATTTAGACTTCTAGGTTTCGCAATATGTTGTTTTATTTTAAAAAGTTTAACTTAAAGAAAAATGATAACTTATTTTACACATTAGATATTGCTTCTATTGAATTCATTTAATGTCACAAATTTTATGATTAATACATTTATGTTTAACATATATAATAACAACCTCTCATTACTAGATGTTTACAACATTACATTGAAATTAACTTCAAGATAAGACCTCATATGAAAGCAACAACAATTTTTAGTGCTTTCAAATAACAATGCACAATGATTCTTTTTGGCTTTAGTACCCAAGGCTCAAAGCACAATATGCTTTAGTGAACCAAGCACTATTCCTACAATAATGATTTAGTCTAGTTTTTGTCATTGTATTATTTTAATAATCAATTAAAAATATTTTCTACTTAAAAATAGGTCTAAAGATTCTTACATATATAAATCTTAAGAGTATATGTGGTAGATACTTATGTGCACATAACTACAATGAGAAATCTTTTATAGGAATAGATTCCTCTCTAGGTTTGAAAGGACTTCTGACCATTAGATCTTAAGTGGTGGGCTGCTCAACATTACTACGAGGTACTCTATATATGATGCAAGTGATAACAAGAGTACTGGATATATGAGTTTAGAAGCTAGTATATATTGATTGGAGTTACATGTTTCATGCTATGATCTATTCTAGTTATTTATTTTTTGTTGCTAGTCTTTTTTTTTTTCTCTTAGTCTTTATTATTTTGAGTTTATTTACATTTCAACTATTAGGGTATGCATGCTCGCTTTTCATTATTATTAATTATTAAGTAGAAATTTTTATTGTCCATTTTTATTATCTTTTATTATAATTTTTTTGTAATAATTAAATGAGCAATAAATTTACTAATCCTACTTTAATTGTCACATTCAATGCACATGTCCGTAGTTTATTTTTCAGATATATATTTTTTTCTTTTTCATGCAATGTTTATACCTTTATTTGTTTTGTGAGATGTAAAACTTCATTATCAAAAAAATATAATTAAGATTGTTAATGCTTAATTGGCCCTTATTATTATATATATTATTTAATTTTCAATGACTTTATTATTAAATGCTAACTTTATGTGTTTCATCATTTGACCTTTATTTCCCAATGTTTATTTGTTTATGAGTATATTCATAATAGTGAGAGAAGATCTGATTGGTGATAAGCTGAAAATCATCTTAGATGGCCAAGCCATACAAAGAATTTGATAGTTTGATGCATCATTTGTAATCTTGTGTTAAAGGATATTTTCTATGTTAAAAAAGGAAGTGAATAACCAAAAACAAAACAAGAAACTACTAAGAATACTTTCTCATACTAGGAGCTACTGGAGGGGTTGCTATTTTTTATTAAAATGGCGACAAATGATTAATGTAGATGATCCCACTTGCTGATATCAAGGTTTGGTGTTGTTGTATATTCCTTAATGACATAGATTTTTTTTTAAGATTTTGATTTTTAATTAATTATAGAGTTCTTAAATTAACATAATATAGCATGCTAATCTTTGGAAACTGTCACTTTTTAAATAGTTTACTATTTATTTTATTCTTGTTTTTATGAATTACAAATATTTTAAAATATTACTTTTTCAAATTTCCAAGGTTTTGCAGTATTTTATTTTGCACGTTCCTTAGTCTTCTTTTAAATTTAATTATTTATTTCTTGATTTTGAACATTAATTGATTTTAGCGATTCTAAATTAACTTATAGCATAACTAATTTTTGAAATTTTAGATAGCCACATATCAATATTATTTATGTTGTTTTTAGAATATAAAAGCATATTAAATGATTAATTTTTTTAGAATTGCCTTTTATAGAATCAACAAATAATTATTTGACACGTTCTAACCAAATTGATGTAAAAGTAACCACTATTTCATGTTGAAATTTATCACTTGGTTTATGCAAATTCACACAATAAGAATTCAAACTTTTAGCTTATTCATCTTGAATCTTAGTGTAAATATGTTTTTCCATCAACTTGATGTGGCCTAGGGCAGCTAAAGGTAACCTTTCATTTTATAAGAATCACAATATTGTAGATCATTCAAAAACTTCCCATAATAAAATCAAATTTGCAACGATAGAGGCCGCGTAGCGGAGAGAGATGAAGGAGAAAAAAAAACCCCTATGGCCCTTGCTTGAATATATAATTGGCTTAAGTTGATTTGATTAAAAACTAGATGAACATGCTTAGCATGATATCAATTGAATGGTTGTGCCAAAAAACATGAGATGCCAGAATTACTTTTAGGCTGTGGACAAGTATTCAAGAAGCTCTCAATACACTTCTGATTTTTAGTACTATGTTTCACACTTAGATTGACTGGAAGACAAAGAGAACCATTCATATTAAGGATTTTCTAAAGTTGTGTGTTCTTAACTTTGGAAGAGGTTGGAAAAAGCACTTTTCCTTGATCACATTTGTCTACGACACAATTTTCAATTGAGCATTGTAATAATTGGCAAATGGTGCAGACCATTACTTTGTTGGGCAATAACTAGCAAGATATGTGTTATAAGCTTGAAAGTTGCTGATGAAGTCACCAATAAGACCATATTGATTAGAGACATTGATAGTGGCATAGGAAGAAAAATATTATGACTCAAAGCATGTGCCAATAAACTTTTGTGCTAGAGACTGCTTTTATCAATGTTAGTTTGATGAAAGGGTTCTTTAAAATTTGTAAGAGAATGGCAAGCTAAGTCATATATATTTCCCTTTTGAGATCCCCAAGAGAATTGGAAATGTTACTTTTAGAATATTCTTTCATACTATGTGCTTAGTGTTAATTACATTTTTCACACCTCTCTTCAAAAATTTATTCAAGATAAGCTTAAAAGGATTGAGCAATATGCTATGCAGATTCAATCAAATTTAATTTATGTAACATATTTTATGAAGGAATGTGCAAAACTATTTAAGAAAAATAAGTTGACATATGCAATCATTACCTATTTCTTCTACTAATGTATAGATGTCTAATTTTTTTTCTAAATTTTGAAATTAAATTTCAAAATCTCTCAAAGTTAACATTATTTTAAATTAAAAATTAGATATTTTCTTAAATTTTAAGTAAAATTTGAGTATCTCAAAAAAAAGTATCAATTTTTTGAATAAGAGGTGTTACAATATTTTTAAATATATTTCTTTGATATCCTATCATAATTAAAATACTTAAGCTTAATTTTTAATTTATAATAGTTAAAGTTCATTAATTAAAATTATAATTAAAATTTTATTAAAAATTAATAATTATCTAAGAAAAGACTATGAGATAGATATTTTAGCATTTCTCTTTTTTCAATATTATTTCGTACGTTGAATAATCCTTAGGTTTTCCGTCGCTTGGTTCTAATCGGGGGAAAAAGCTCACACGAGGCTTCTAAATCTGCAAGGTCCCTTCTCTTCTCCCTCTCCCTCTCCCTCTCCCTCCTTTTCTCCCTCTCCCTCCTTTCTTCTCTGTACGTCTCCCTCTCTCTCTCTCTCTCTCTCTCTCTCTCTCTCTATCTCACGTCCCTCTTTCCTCTCCTCACAGTTACGTAAAGGCCAACCAATCGAACACTAGCCGCCAGCTCTCTCCTCCACCCCACTTCACCCATGTCGCCTCCTTTTATCTCCTCAAGCCATGGCCGCTCCTCTTACGCCCCCAACAACCATTTTCTCTTTTCCACATTTGCTAGACGAACCTTACCTGCAGCCGTTTCCTCCACGCCCAGGGCCGACCACACCTTGACCTCATCAATAGCCACCAAGTAACCCTTTATTCCCCTTATCTCTCTCACTCCTCTACTGGCTACCAAGCAGCTCCTTATTCCCCTCGTCTTACCCACTTCTCCAGCAACTGTCCAAGCAACCCCCATCGCATTTTTTTCTTTCTTTCCTTCTTTCTTCTCTCATTTACTTCTTAATTATTTTTGTATGATTTTGACCTAAAATCTGCAATTTATATAACTACTGATCTTTTTATCCAACTAAACCGCTTTTTGTCTGAACAGCAAGGCCATCCTTGAGGAGCTGCAACTGTTAAATGATGGATGGAGGGCCACCCAACTTTAAGCAGTGGAATATAATCTATCCTATCTACATAAATTCAAAGAAGACAATAGCTGAGGGCCGAAGGATTAGCACTTCCAAATCATGTGAAAATCCAACATGTGTTGAGATTGGAGATTGTTGCAAACACCTCAAAATTCCCTGTGCTATTGAGGTTCATTAGCATTCATATTATATTTTTGTGTATTCTCGAGGTATTTTTGGTTTACAGTTTTCTTAATGTAAATATTGTTACTCTCACCTCAGCTTGATAAGGCATACCCTAGAGATTTCATGCAGAGAGGACGAGTCAGGGTTTTATTGAAAAGAGAAGATGGTTCATTTTACAACTCTGCAATTTGTTCAAGTAAGTGTTAAAAACCTAGTTTCATTTATATTATTCTCTCAATGCTATTAAAAATGCTTTCATTCTTTGCGAATCAAATCTTGTGTTGAAATCTATGGTTACTCTTTTGATCCTTGATGAATACTTAATACTAGCTCCTTGTTTGGCTTGGGATTAAGATTAGCTATACGAGGTGTAAGCTAAATGTGGATAAATTATTAAATATGGTAAGTCATTTGATTGATAAGAACAACAATCTGAGCTAAATTTAAAGCCTGTTTGGTTGCGGATTGAAATATGTGGTTACTCTTTTGATCCTTGATGAATACTTAATATAAAGTCCCTGCTTGGTTGGGCATTAAGATTATTAGTTATATGAGCTGTAAGCTAAATGTGGATAAATCCTTAGATATGTTAAGTCATTTGATTGATAAGAACAGCAAACTGAGCTAATTTTAAAGTTTGTTTAGTTGTGTTTATGCTTAATTATTATGATATATTGTTCTTAAACCTAAATACACTTATTATTTATTAAAAACGAATTACCCAACTTATAAGTATTAACTATTCTATTTGTAAAATGAAAATCTATCATTAAATAGTAGTAATTGCATATCATCCATTTTTATTTTAAATAAGCATTATGTTAGTGGTTGTATGCCTACAACTAACATTTATTTTGTTGAATAGGAATGACATGAATTCTTTGATAAATTATGCTAGAGGTATGACGTTCTGTGCCATGTATGTGCCATGTATCATTTAAATAGGGTGAAAATTGGGCAAAGGTAGGTTGCATTGGAATTTTGGTGTAGTGCAGTGTGCAAGCTCCCCCATAGACTTTGAAAATCATGCTTATGAAGCTTTGCATATATTCTGATTAATAAAAAAAATTATTTGTATTTAGAAAATAAAAGGAATTTGTGAAAGCTAAAGTAACTGATAGACTATGTTTCAATTTATAATTGGAGAATGATTAACATAGACATGACATTATATTATCATGGATAAAATTTGAAAATTGATGTAGTGGGAGCTTGAGGATGAGAAATAATTATAGCTTTAAAGATTATATTTGATTAGGTGACTATTAAATTATTATTAGTGTTTGTATTGTTCAAATAGAATTTTATTGAGTACATATAAAAATAGATTAATTGAGAAGATTTTTTATTTATTTATTGGGATGAGTTGATTCAAAGAATACATCAAGATAAAATTATATGAATTAGATGATTCAAATGGGCATGTTGAATACTAGTAGTAGAATTTTAGGGGCATTCATGATAGTTTTGATTTTGGAAAAGAAGAAAAAATATTATCTAAAATTTTTCTTGGCTTATGATTTGTGATTGCTAATATATTTTTGAAAGAAAAAGAATATATTATAATTCATTAGAATGGATCTTCTAAAATGCGTATTAGTTAGCATATCATTAATGAAGTTTGATAACTCATCAGTAATTATTGATACTAGATTAGAAGTTAATGAGTTGAAAGAAGATTAATAATTTTATGTTATGTTATAAGATTGGATTGTGTAGTCATATAAAAAATAGATATATTTAATTATTGAGTTTTAGTGCTTCAACAATGATACCCTAAAAAGAAAGATAATCATTTGTGCCAAATGATTGCAGTTAAATCCATATGATGGTTAAAGAATTCTTAAAAATTATAAAGGATTCCTAATTGTTAAGATATTTGTTGGTGAAAATTTAAAATGTTTAAGAAAAAAATTAAAAAAAGAATTGTTTAAAGAGTATTTAAATGTAATAATAATATAAGTTGGAAGAGATATAAATTGTTTGTTGTGAATCTAAAAAAGTTCACAGAGAAATAGTATATAAGAGCAGAATGCCGAAAATTTAACAATGACAAGGAGAAAATCAAGGAGATCTAAGTAGTTCTTCTACATGAAAAAAATATTCTAGGTAAACTTTGATATAAGGAGATTGAGCGATTTAGATTCCCTGAAGATTAACTTATGCTTGATGATAAAAGAAGAAGATCAAAAATTGTACTTATGGTGAATTTTATGCGATATTAGAAAACATACATGAATTTGTTGCATCTCTTAAGAAAGAACATAAAAAGTTTTAAAAGGACTACTTACATTTTATAAAAACAAACTGTATACTTAAGGAATAACGAGATTCCTTAAAAATATAATTAAATTAATTATATTTGGATCAACTTAGTGATAAATTTAATGAAGTTTGCTTAAAGATTATGCAAGAAAAACCAATAATTAAACGTCATATGGGAATATTAGAGCACAAGTTAAATAAACTTGAATATATATCTATCTTTGTTAATTATAGCACATAAGACAATGCTAGAAGCATATCCCCTATATTCTATCATTAAAAGTCATTTCATAACAAATAATAGTTTGTTCTTAGAAACTTTGTGCTAAAATGCATCAAACTAATAAAATAGAAATATAATGTAGTATTTGAAGAGGTCAATTTTAAAAATAATAAAAAATTAACCCATTTAAAGAAAGCTCACACTACTACTAACACTTTATTTTTTAAAGGCACATCTTTGCTATTAGAGCAGTGATGGCATGCAATACATAGACAATGAATACTTAAAATGTATGATTGATGATTGGGGTACATTTTTGAAGTTAGAACTAATAATGTTCGGTGATAAAACTTAAATGCTAATAAAGAAATCGAGGATCTTGGTAATAATTCTTTTTTTATTGATAATATTTTATTTGTAGATGTTCCTAAGCATAAATCTTCTTATCTTTAGCTTTCTTTCTTATCATAATTTTGAAGCTTATTTCTTACTCTTAAAGTTTTAATCAGAATAAATATTAAATAGTTTTTAAACCTCAATTTATAAAATTTTGCTATGGCCCTACACCATTGGTTATCACGCTACTATGAGCAAACTCTTAAAATATAAAAACTAAGATTTATAGATAGCCTTTCTAAGTTAGATTTTTAAAGTGATGCATACTAGATGGGCATGCAACCATATGATTTGTGTTTTACTCAATGTGTATTGTTAGCACCTCTAGACTTTTAGAATTTCCACATAAGATTTGTTAGCTATGTTAGACAATATAGCTTAGAAGAGTACTTATATACTTATAATTGTGGTGGATTTTACTTGATTCACTTAGGTTAAGTTCTTATCCAAAAAAACAAATGTTAGTGAATTTTATAAAATTTGCAATTTAGATTTAGAAGAATTTAGGGTATATAATTACCACTGTGCATAGTGATATTAATGGAGAGTTAACAAACTTTGAAATTAAAAATGTTATGCTTCTATTAGAATAAAACTTAGTTTTTTCGCCCTAGCATATCTCAAAAAAATGAAGTTTTGCAGAAGAGGAAAAATAGGATCTTGTGTTCATGGCTTGGCTACGATATATGAGTACTATTTTTAAAGTATTTTAAAGTTGAAACAATTAACATTGCATGATATGTCACTAATAGGGTAAATATTTAGATGATAATTAGAAAGATTCCATATTAATTATTGAAAGGACACACACATAGTTATATATATATATGTATGTGTTTTTGAATGTGTATGCTTAATGTCATAGAAGAGTATATGTAAAATTTTCTCAAATGCTTACATCAGAGATAATTAGCTATTGAAAAATCAGTCTATATAATATATAAAGAATCTAATTTAAATCTAAAAATTCTTGGATGATGATACTTAGATCTTAGGAAATTTGATGGTATTGCCAAAGATATTAGAATAGTAAAGCTATTTCACCCGAAAATGGAGGTATGGTCATAATCACTCTTTCGAACACATTATTGGTGATGTTTTTTGATGTGTTTGAACTAGAAATACAATTAAGAATGAGTTTAATCACTTTGCATCTTAATTCTTTATTAGAATCAAATTTGTAGAAGCACTAAAAATGATATCATTAGACTATTGTGCTGCAAGAACTTAAATAATTAGATAAGAATCAAGTTTGGAATTTAATAAGTAGACTTAATAATCACAATGTAATTGGAACTAAGGGGCTGTTTGGTTGAATGTCAGTTGAAAAGTTATTAAGATAGCATATTATTAAGATAACATGTTATTCAGATAACAGGGGCTGTTTGGTTTAGTGTTATTTAAATAACTGATCTCAGTGTTATTCAGATGTATGATGTTCGGTTTGTTGTCATTCATGTGATATTTACACATGAGGTAAGATTATCCCCAAAAACTGAGATTCATTATTTACTAATATTAATGATCAAATGAGGCTCAAACAGCCCCTAATTATTTAAACACAAAAAAAATTGCCCTAAATTGTTCATAATCAAATGACAAGATCAAGCAAATCCTAAAAATAATGCATTCATTTACCTAAACCTAATGTGAGATGAGCAGCCACCTGATGTCTGACAAGCGGTTGCTGCTTGCGAGAGGCGAGAGGGAGTCGGGCGAGCCTTTGCGGAAGCGTGAGGTTGGACGGAGCGAGGCGAGCGCGTACGACAACGATGGCGGCAGTGATAGCGGAAGCGATCTTGGCGAGCCTCGACGTCTGGCAGAAGCAAGATCTCTAGGAGTTCGTGTGAAGTACCTTATTCGAGAGGATAGATTGTCGGCAATGCTAGCCGACATTCAGATAACATTAGATGGTACATTTAGGTAATTTTTTAGATGTCATTAATTAGATAACATTAAACCAAACAACCTTCATCTTACCGACATCTTTAAATAACATAACATTACAGAAGATGTCGGTGAACCAAACAGCCCCTAAATGGGCTTTTAAAACAAACCATAAATGATGATTGTCTGTTTTATAAAAATAAAGTTAGATTATTGGCTTAGAGTTTTAGTCAAATTGAAGTTGTAGAATTTAAAGAGACTTTTGCATTAGTAGCTAGGATACAAATAATTAAGTTATAGTTTGCTTTTGCATTTTATCGCTGTTTTAAAATCTTCCAAATAGATGTTATGAGTGCATTTTATTGAATGATTGACTACATTGAGGGAATATGTTTATGTAAAATAATCCTTAAAGTTGAAGAAAACATTATGATTTGACACAAATACTTAAATCATGGTACGATTAGTTGAGCACTTTTCTCATAAGCCATTATTCACTATAGGTTTTGTTGAATCAACTATATTCCTTGAACTCTATCAGTTTTTTCAGTCATTCATATCTACATCAATAATATCATATTTGATTCCATAGATATAACTCTTTGTAAGGAATTCACTTATCTAATGGGTAAACTATTGGAGTAAGTATGATGTGAGAAATATATTTCTTTTTAGGGACTTAAAAGATGAATATGCTATAGATTTATCACAAACTAAAAACATTTACATTTTTTTTAGAAGGTTTAAGCAAGCTTTTTGTAATTTATTAGATATACCCGTGATCTATAGTGCCCAATTCGATTGAAACTCATGTTTTAAACCTATAGATTAGAAGTTTTACCATAGTATGTTTACTTTCACTATTTTATCTAATTGCAAGCAAGCATACTTGCATGCTAAATTTCAAGTTAATCTTAGGAAAACTCATCTAGCTTTTGTTAAGAGGATTATTTTTATCTTAATGAAACTTAGATAATTAACTTGTAGATTATAAGTTTCACCATAGTGTGAAACATTTTCTCTTTAATCTATTTATATGCCATTATACCTAATGTTTGCTTGTGTACTAAACGTCAAGCTAACTTTAATGAATTCATTTTGTTTCTTTAAGGAGATCTTTTGATATTTTAGTGCAGCTATGGCCATAGGACTTTGGTAATCCCTTTAGTTCTCCAACCTTCTTTTCATCTTGATGGCTCCCAAGTTTGACAAGCTCCTAAAAAGGCATTTGAATCCTCCTCTCATCACTTCGAAGCTTCCTTGTTCAAACAGGACTCTATAGACTTATACGACAATAATTCAAGGATAATGAAGCTTGCACAATCTATGTGATTATCTAAGGGGCGAGCTATATCATTCAACACCATATCTTGTTAGACTTTTTCTATAGTGCCATACCTTTTGTATTCCTCTACTCTCTATCATGTTAAGTTTTCTCATGTCTTTTCTCTCTGTTGTTCATGAATTATACGGGAACATGCACTTCAAGGTGGAGGACGTCACTCTTTATTCTTACTACTGGGGCAAACCATTTCCATTCCCACTCTGACCTTTATAATTATTTTGGCCTCATTATGCCATTCCCTGAATTTTCTAAGTCCTCAAGATCACGTTGTGAGAATCAATCAATAGAGTTATCTGTTTTAATTTTTACCAATTTTCATGATAATCTTGTTCATTTTCTTAAGCTCAAAATCCATGCATTCAAGTTCTTCTTTAGAATATCTTATTACCAAAAGAGTAAGAGATAAGGCCCAAATTACTCTTAGTCTTCCACTTTTTTGCTTTTTGTGTGTTGTTTCTTACCCATTTTAATGCTGCTTCACATATTTGTGAACTTTCTATTGTTAGAAACCCCTAAACTTGCCCCAGTGAATTTTTTTTATATTTAAGAATAATATTTGCTTTTTGTTCATCTATTTCTTGGTTTCCCTATTCCATTTACAGAATTGACCTTTGATTTTCTTGATGATTATGTCATGAACAATAAACTCCGGGCTTTTCCATCTTCTTATTCCTGCCTATCATTCAGAAGCTTCTATGAAGATAGTCTTGTGCTTGATTGCTGCGCATGCTTAGATGTTTATGATGATCTGCACTACTTTGAGGAGTAATCGAAGATATGGATTGATTGGAACACCATGCTCAATAACTTTGAAACAATACACCGTAGATTATCAGTAATCATGGACTAGTTCACTAAGTTTGCTTTTTTCTATTTCTGAGATCCCCAAGATTTAAATTTTCTAGTTGTTGTTTGTTTCTTTTTCAGCTCTTTTTGCGTATTACAAAAAAGGAGCGATTATTTTATGTATTTTCTTAATGCATTGTGTTTTGTAGTTCCTATTTTTTCATTTTACCTTTTATTCTTTTAAATAAAAATACATTTTCTATTTTGAAATATCTTAGAAAATTGTCTGGTCACTTATTTTAGTGCCTAGACATGTTATAATATTGGAAAAACTGCGATCACAATTTGTAGTGGGCTTTTAGGCATGCTTACGTACCTGCTCAGGTGCATACTGGCTGATTTTTTTAACTGATAACTAATTTACTCTACCTTTTAGAGCCTATATGTTGGGTATGTCTACTGTCCCCTCATCACACTCAAATTCTCCATGCCTCATAAAAGCAAGATAAACATTCAAATTCTCTTATTTTGCAAATTCAATTAGGTCTAGATCGTGGGAATGTTACTCTAAGATCGTGAGCTTTGTACGTGCCAAAGTGATTGTGGGACCTATCCTTGCTAGTTTTACAAAATGAAAACTCCAAGCTTGTAGAGTGAAATCGACTTCTCCTAAGTGAAGTTGTATTTGTTTGCTAGTTGATTCTGAAAAGTTTACTCTGAAGAAATTTTGTATTGCTTGAGGAAGTTCAATC
>CM028682.1:8700000-8702500 GCA_016760335.1 Gastrodia elata | reverse complement strand
AGATATTAGTTTTATAGATGTTCACATGTATGTGTATATATATATGCACACACGCACACTCATATATACTTATCTCTATATGTTTGTGTTATGAGTGTGTGTGTGTGTGTATGTCTATATATTTATATACGGGACACACACACATTCAGCCATATAAAGATATATATATATCTATATGAGTGTATGTGTTATATATATGTATATATAATATTTGTGTGTGTCTCTACATACATACTAATCTCTATGTGTGTGTTCGTGCATGTGTATGTGTGTGTGTAAGTATGTGTGTGTTCGTGCATGTGTATGTGTGTGTGTAAGTATGTGTGTGTGTGTGTCTATAGATTTGTTGTGAGTATGTATACCCAATACACACACACATACACACTAAACACTCATATATACTAATCTCTATGTGTGTGTATTTATGTGTGTGTGTGTATATATTAATATATGGTTGTAAGTATGTATACCCACAAATACACACTATGTATACACACTAATCTTTATGTGTGTGTATTATGCATGTGTGTCTGTTTGTGTGGTAACGCATATATGTGTGTGTATATATATTTATATATGGTTGTGAGTTTGTACACCGAACCACACGTAGAGATTAATATACAAAAATATAGATATAGACTGACACACACAGACTCATATATATATATATATATGTATATATATATATATATATATGTATATACATACGATTATGAGTATGTATAGACACACACACACACTCACACACTCATACATAAAAATTAGTATATATGAGTATGTGTATGTCTGTGTGTATGCACTCACACATAGAGTGTGTGTGTGTGAGTGCATGTTATATACTAATCATTATGTATGAGTGTGTGTGTGTGTGTTATGTGTGAGTATGCTTACCCAACACACAGATACAAATAGTGTGTGCGTGCTATATATGAGTATGTGTGTGTGTGTGTTGGGTATACATACTCATACACAACACACATGCACACACACGCACACTCATATATATACACATACTCAACACACACACACAAGCACACATACATAGAGAATATATATATATATATATATATATATATATATATATATATATATATATATATATATATGTGTGTGTGTGTGTGTGTGTGTGTGTGTGTGTGTGTGTGTGTGTGTGTGTGTGTGTGTGTGTGTGTGTGTGTGTGTGTGTGGTGTTTGTGTGTGATAAAACATATATGTGTGATGTGTTATATATATAGGCACACACATATGTACTTATCTCCATATGTGTGTGTGTGTACCCAACACACACACACACACATATGGAGATAAGTAAATATGTGTATGCCTATATATATATAACACACAACATATACACACATACACATATATATGTATTATCACACACACACCACACACACACACACACACACACACACACACATACACACACACACACATATATATATATATATATATATATATATATATATATATATATATATATATAATCTCTATATGTGTGTATTTGTGTGTGTGTGTGTGTGCGGATATGTGTGTGATGGGTATACATACTAAAAATATATGTAAAGATTAAAATATATGAGTGTGTGTGTCTATATATATATACGGTTGTATGTATATAGGTATATATATATATCTTTGTGTGTATAACACATACACATATATATTCACCCAGACATACACACATAAATATATATAAATTTATTATATGTATGCATTTAAGTAAAGACACACACATGTGTGTGTGTGTCTATATATATATATATATATATATATATATATATATATATACAGTTGTGATAAGTATATATGTGTGTTGGGTATACATACTCACAAGCATATATAGATATATAGACACACACACACCCTCATATATACATATATACTTATCTACATGTATGTGTGTATGTATGTCGATGCGTGCCATGCAGGGACACATACACACACATGGAGATTAGTATATATGAGTGTGAGTATATGTATGTGTGTTATATACATGTATATAACATACACACACACACACATAGAGATAATTATATATGAGTATGTTACACACAAATATGTATTATATGGTTGTCTGTATATTTGTATATATACCCCACATACACACACACAAATACGTATTATATGTTACACAAGTATATATATATATATATATTTATATATTTATTTATACAAATTTACAACTATATAAAAAGATTAGTATATATGTATCTATATTTATTTATACATACTCACAATCATATATGAATATATATAGATACATATATACTAATTTCTAACACTCATATATACATATCTCTATGTGTGTGTGTGTTTGGGTGCATGTGTGGGTGTGTGTATATATATATATATATACAGATTGAGATAAATATAATTTTAGGTATATTTGGTTGGGTGTGTGTGCATAAGTATATATATTTATAGACTCACACATATATAAGGATAAGTGTAAGTATACATATACAAGTGTGTGTTCGAATAAATATATATATATACA